>OX637333.1:19032795-19389862 GCA_951799405.1 Agapetus fuscipes | reverse complement strand
AGGTTCTTGGAATGTCAAAGGCAAGCGTGGAGAAGACCGAGGAAAGAACACATTGATCAAATGAGCGATATTGCAAATGACTGGAATCTGAGAGTGAGATAAATAGAAGAGCATGGATGCAGAGAGCGATGAAAGAAGTGTACAAGGATAGAACAAAGTGCATACGAATTGCAGAGCTACTGACCACCCCTGGCGAAATGAAGGATGGATACAAGAACAAAATGATGAAAATAAAACTGAAAACGATTATGGATTGTATTAATAGTTGTTAGTTATGAAAACGTGATTGTTTTTTTTAATATAAAATCCAGTTTAGGCTTTCCAAATCATGCCACCGATATTATTTGAAAATTCAATCATAGCTATATTTAAAAAATAAAATAAAAACATTCAGACGGCGTTTAAAAATGCATCATAATTTAGATTAATCCATGTCGTTCATAACGTAAAATAATAATTCTTTCAGCTGTTTTTTCAGTGAGTTATTTTATTGCATTATTTTTTTAAATCGTTAGCAACCAAATTTACATGTTTTTGACGCTTTCGCCACATAAAAACAAGTTTCGTAGACTTATTGGTTTCTAGCGAAGGTATGCAGAGTCTAGTTAATTAACTTCTCTTTCGTTTTTTTAGTTGTACCTCTACTTTTCACATCAGAACAAATGAATCCATCAATAATTCTGTACACTGCAAGTGCGAATGAGTGTCGTCGTAGAGAAAGATCGAAAAAAGTGTGGGTGACCCATACCACTGAAATAACGAACGAATAGGATATTCAGTAATGGCAAAAAGAGAACCTGCATGAAAAAGATTACGACTCTGAATTAAATGAAAGTAGCATGCAAGGACCGAAAGGAATGGCGGTTGATCTTTTACGTAGGCAATTTTAAGAACATATTTCAAAATTTAATTTGGATGCTTTTAACTTCAACTTTTTTCAGTGATTTTTGTTGAACTTTTAATTTATATTTTAATTTAATTTTCTTACATCATGTGAGCTAGTAATTAAACTTTGAATTATTCTTAATTTTCAACTACTAACGTTATCCTGAAAGAGATAAGGTGCGTTTAATATTTCAAATATTGAAGAAACATCTATCAATAAATTCGAAATAAATAAAATGAAAGTTTAACAGAATTTCAGAATGGAAAATTCAATTTTAAATAGATTTTAAAAACCTTTCCTACAATATATTTAGCTATAAAATTTCATAAAATATTTAACAAAAACAACGCACAAGTTGTTTTTTTTCTGCATAAAAAACTATCGAACGTAAATCAAATCCTTTTCGTAACCGATTTAACACTGAATTCCAATATTTTTTCACGATATCACAAATACCTTCATTTACTTTTTAAACCAAAACAAACTACGATTTATGAGGCTTAGTGTGTCTCATGTCTCGACTACCGCTTCCTTCCGAGGTACTACGATAACTGAACAGAAGTGGAAAGCCTGATAAAGTGATCCAGGATATGGCGTCTCCCTCCCACTCGTGGTTTACAGGATGCGAGTGTGCGATAAGGACCACATCAAACTATATTCACATGTGATTTTACGTATTGTTATGTTATATTATAATAACATTGAAAGAACAATCCCGAAGTGTGCAGTGTATGTTTGTGGGCCGAACGGAGCCGAACGGTCACGGAAGCGGCCGAACTGCGCCGTGTGAACTAATCGGGCCGTCGGTCATCAGTTCCCGGCGAGATGTGAAGTGAGTCAGACGTTAGCGACCAAGCACCAAGCGGTGCAAGAGGGGGCACTACGATGGAGCTCCCTCCCCCCCCATCTACTTGGATTTCCTGCCAGCAAGGCACCCGCCTTGTAGACGAGAGGCATAGGAGCGCCCACCCAGGGGCTTCCACGTGTGGAGGCGTCCGCCTCGTGAACCGCCGCTAGCCTGGGGCGCTGCCCCAGGCCTTCCGTTTAGAACTCCAGCCAACGGAATAGGGAGTGTTCTGGTGAAAACCTGTAGGTCTGGCCAATCCCTTATTTCCCCTTTTCCCCCCCATATTAGTACAGTAATAAACCCTTATTTGTTCATGTTAACTTTATCTTTTAATTATAAAACCCTTCCCAAAGTACAAGTGAGCAACCGAAAGAAAGACCCCCACGCCCTGAGAGTGATGCTGATGAGAGCTAGCCGGAAGTAAGTATCCTGAAGATACCTTTCCATCTAAACATAACACTGGCGCATCCAACTGGGATTCTTTCGATATTGCGAACTTTTATTTTGGGAATTGTTTTGTGAAGCTCTGTTTTTTTTAAGTGTATTTTTTTGCTTTCATTGTGACGTCATATGTTTTCTTGCTTTGATTTTAGAATGAATTGTTTTTGTTTTGATTGCTTTTGCATTTTGCTGTAATGTCCTTTTGACGATTAAAAATTATGATAGAATTTTTATATCAATATAAATTGACATGCAATCTTTGAGATGCCTGAAAAATAGATCATTAAATCTTTTATCATTTGCTAAGAAACCTCGTCATATTTTAATTTTTTATGCCAAATTTCATTTTTTCTTCAACATTTAGTATTTCTGTCTATTTTGATTCTAACACTATTTTGGTCGCTTCCTTTTTGTTTTTTGCATTTGCGTAAATGTGCTTTGACGATTTAAAATTCTGTGAAATTTTAATATCAATAAAATGTACATGCATTTTTGAGAATTCATTTGAGAAAGCATCATTATTTTGTTTTATTTTTTTCACAGAAATCTAGCTTTGTTTATTTTACATAAGTACCTACCTTGAAATTGATGCATTATTTGTTGCTAGGCAAATAAACTTTCACTTTATGTTTTTTTTTCATAAAAGCTTTTAACAAACTTTTTTCCACATTAAAGGATTCTCAGAAGTATTTTATTTAATGTAAGGATTAAGTGTTTGGTAATTCATGATGTTTTTTCCCCCATTTGGTTTTTTAATGTGCTATTCTCAAAAACATTTTACAATATTTATTTTTTCGGGGTAAACTGGTGATTAGGTCCTTTCAGAAATTTACTACGAACTATAGCTATTCTGTTGGCTGCCATTGTAAATAATTTTATAGATTAGCTTTAGGTACTTTTGTGTGTTGTCAGGGAACATTGAAATCGTTCCAAGAACCCTCAAAAAACGATAGAGGATTGTAATTTTTGTAAAAAGGTAGCTTAGGATTCATTTTAGTCTAATATTTACGATGGTTTTATTTCTTGCAAGCAATAGCATATCACTTTTGTGCGATGTTTGGCCGATATACGGGTCACTTGGAGATTTAAACTTGAAATACGCGTCTCAAAAAACATCGGAGAAACTTTGTTTTATAGTGTACAAATAGGTAATTTAGTTAGAATTAGGATTTCTTCACTACATTTGTTTTTATGTATGTAAATATCTTGAACAGTTTTTTTTGTGTAAAATTTCAATGGTTTTCCGAATTAACCCTTTGGAAAAAGATTGAATAATGAAGTTTCTTTATTCTTCTAAAAAATGAAGTGGCGCCATTGAGAAAGAGTGGGAAGATGTGGTCCTTTGGGCAAGGGAAGCCGTTTTCCGGGATTCTACTTTCGTAGGTCCGTGTGTGGATTTTCCACGGTATGTTGATGTAAGGATGAAATTATCACTGCTTTGAGTGGAAATTGATGTAAGGGGAAGAAATGCTGGCCTTTTTCTTGGAAAAGGGAGCGCATTTTCTTGAGATGTTACGTTTCGTAAATCTGGGATCTGATATGCACTTTTGTGTATAAGATGACACTTAAAGCCTTGTTCATTTTGTCGAAGGGGGAAAATGTCTGTGAGAACAGACGTGTTTGAGGCTCGAAAGAGCTGGTGTATTTGTAATATTTCGTTTGTGTATTCCATTATCACTTTAAGATGTTTTATATGGAATGTTCCACTCTTTTTTCGAGTGAGTTCGTAGTGGATTTTACGCACTAACATATTAAATATTTTGAGCAAATCTTGGATGTTGTCTCTATATGTATTTTTTTGTATTCAGCTCAGAACTTATTGTTATATAATAGTCGACTCCTGTAACGAGTTATGACTTGGTTAATATAAGTACCAGTGTAAAATATGTTTTGATTGCTGTGATTATTATTTATTGTTTAGAGTTTTCGACATGTTTTGGTGAAGAAAAAAGGCCTTGTTACAAGATCGCTTTTAATCCGCGTCTTGTCGGTTATTGGAACCACCTTGAAATTTCCCAAACCAAATCGATAATTCTCACAGCCACCAGTTTTCTTCTTCCTTCTTTCTGGTGTGTTGATAGGACAGAAGGATGTTCCTGTAAATCCCCTTTTCCTTTTTGTGTTCCCATAAAATTTTCAATTTTCTTAATGGCCAAAGACCTGGTGTTGTGTGTGAAGACTGTTGTGTTGCTCCTGGTTTTTTTCTTTCTTTATTTTTGTGAGAAAGGGGAATGTTATGTTATTTTATAATAACATTGAAAGAACAATCCCGAAGTGTGCAGTGTATGTTTGTGGGCCGAACGGAGCCGAACGGTCACGGAAGCGGCCGAACTGCGCCGTGTGAACTAATCGGGCCGTCGGTCATCAGTTCCCGGCGAGATGTGAAGTGAGTCAGACGTTAGCGACCAAGCACCAAGCGGTGCAAGAGGGGGCACTACGATGGAGCTCCCTCCCCCCCCATCTACTTGGATTTCCTGCCAGCAAGGCACCCGCCTTGTAGACGAGAGGCATAGGAGCGCCCACCCAGGGGCTTCCACGTGTGGAGGCGTCCGCCTCGTGAACCGCCGCTAGCCTGGGGCGCTGCCCCAGGCCTTCCGTTTAGAACTCCAGCCAACGGAATAGGGAGTGTTCTGGTGAAAACCTGTAGGTCTGGCCAATCCCTTATTTCCCCTTTTCCCCCCCATATTAGTACAGTAATAAACCCTTATTTGTTCATGTTAACTTTATCTTTTAATTATAAAACCCTTCCCAAAGTACAAGTGAGCAACCGAAAGAAAGACCCCCACGCCCTGAGAGTGATGCTGATGAGAGCTAGCCGGAAGTAAGTATCCTGAAGATACCTTTCCATCTAAACATAACAGTATTTCAATTGTTGCAATGAATTTATTTTAGCGCACATATTTTGTGATTAATATAAAATAAGGGAATTTGACGGGGAATCCCATTTTCCTTTAAGATGCTACATGATAATATCATTTAGTTCTTTCGATCGCTATTTATAATCTAAGTTGCAAGGATAAATTGATATTTAAGGCTGATATTTAATGCACGCCTACACGCAGACACGTATCAATGCATGTTTACGCATGTTGCATGTGTACCTACTTACAAAATAAATCACACCTCACATGAACGTAAACCTGGCAGCTCCCGCCGCCCTGAAACGGGGTAGCATTGGCAAAAGAGAACCATTTCTTTACAGCATGGGGGGTTAAACTCATACCAACCTATAAGTTAAGAATATCAGTGAATTTTCTATGATAAAGTTGTCCGAATTTTGGCACTCAATTTCCACCAATAGTGTCCAAAATAATTACCCGTTTCGGTGTTTATTTCAAACCCAAAATAAAATACCTGGTTATCCTTAGCCTACATAAGAAATAAGAACCAGCCCACTCGGGAGCTGGGAAATCCCCAGTTCAATTGAAGTGGTTGGGGTAGGCCGGCTCCGAGAAGGTATGGAATATTTATCAGATTTTTGTACAGAAATCAAGAGAGTAACTTTTTTATGCATCTCACACAACGCCCTTTTCTCCGCCATCTATTTTATTCCATACTGTCGATTACAGTTCGTGGTATTTACTATTTAGTGCCAAATTGAAAAATTCTACATCCAATTCCAGCGTTTAAGCAGTTTTTAATAATAATAATAAAATGTAACCAGAACAGCATACTACATACGTTTTTGGTAGCTAGATAATATATAGATTTTGGTAGGTAGATACTTACTATCTATATACATAAAATCTACAATTATTTCTATATAATTTTCTGTACATAACTCAAGCAACGATGTTATACTTCCCCAGTTTATTTTAGCCCTTTAAGCTCACATTGCTTGTTTTTAAAGTCTTTGTAAGAAAAACATTGTATTCTTTGACGTACTCAAACAGTCTCAAATATAATCTGTACCACAAGTATAAAACATAACCATAGTATTTCACCAAAAAATGTACCGAAACTAAAACGCTCACCAAAGGCACTGCTTTGAGTTTCCATACATTTTTGTTAAATTGCTATGGTTGAGTTTGATGGTGGTGTTTTGCACTTGGTGCGCTGAAAGCGTGCATACTTATGATTACCCCATGCATAGCGCCACAGGAAAGTCTATTTTTATATATCTCACTCAAAGTTCTCTCTCTCCGAAAACAGCTTGGAGTGTTTCAGAATAAAGTACAAACTTACGTATAATGGTGCTTTGACAATCGTATTTAACAATTCACAACGAAAGCATTCGTGAGCCGAAAAGTTTGTGGCTTTAAAAGAATCGCAAGAAAATTCATTCGATTCAGATAAAATAGAAAGGCTAACTCCCTTTTCGCACGGTCAAATTTCTGTCAGGATCCTATGTTTCTTAATTTATAGGTTGGTATGCGGCTGACCACCCATGCTGTAGAAAATGGTTCACTTTGCCAATGTCACTCCTGTTGCAGGGAAGGCCAGCACGAGTTGCAGGGTGTATGTTCATTTGAGATTTGAGTTTTTATTTTATAGGTTCGCACGCAGCATATGCAAGCGCGAACTTGTGTCTGTGTGTATGTGTCTGCTTGTGAGAATGCATATAATGTGAATCGCCAATGTTACGTATATCTTTGCAACTTAGATGAGATTAGATTAGATCCGGTTGCAAAATGTATAAGATCGCCGGACAAACCGCGTTACAGTTAAAACATACATACCCATATACTACTATACAGCCAATCCGGCACCGGACCGGACCGTGTAAAAATAGCATGAGGGCTTTCGAACACAACGCATTCTACGCGGATTGTCTATTGATTGCAGGACAAACTGTGTGAAAGCTGTCATACCGACGCGATGCCGGATAGAAAAAAAAAAACAGAAAAACCGTGCAGAATAGTTGCAGAATGCGTCTAGTGTGTAGTGGCTGTAAGTGTTTTTTCACGCGATCCGGTAACGTCTACCCGGCCGAGAAGTGTACGGCAAACTTAAAAGCTACCGTGTATGACTTCCGATCCGGCATTGGACCGGATCGTTTGAAAAGGAACTTGGAATTTAAAAGGAAACCATACAGGGTTATTCACAACACGCTTGATCCGTAGCTGAGCTATGAAACACCGTTTTTTTGTATGGAAAATTCACGTTCGGTGTCGATTGAGTCATGAATTTGCTGTGTGAATAAAACTGTGTGTCTTTATCCCATTTTTTTTGTCTCTTCATTATTTGAGAAACTTTTTTTAAACACTCCAGGCCGTACAGTTCTGGACCAAATGGTTGTATACTTCAATATGTACGAGCACCAAAGCCATACGATTATTGAGGTACAAGTTTAGTTTACCTACTTAGCGACGGGCCTAGGACACAGATGCATCTTGTTCAACAATAATACACTAATATTGTGTCTGGAGAAACGGAAGAATGCAACTCCCAAATATATTTACGAGCTTTACTAGTACAAAGAGATAAAGATAACAGTATCCTTTTGTACAATGGAGTCGGAACAAAAAATCGGTATATTTTTGTGACGTCGCCCTGACTGATGCTAACCAAATAGCATTTTGGTTTTGGTTACTAAGGTTAAGGCCTTGAAGATATTGTTTCATTTGAGGTATGGGTTTATTTTATTAAGTAATTAAGCATGCAGCATGTGTATGCGCGAATATACACGTGTCTGCTTGTGGAAATGTAATATAGATCATAAATGACAATATATATTTGGAACATACATAAATTACAGATTATTTTAAAGACCAAAAATTGTGAAAATTATAAATTAATAAATTTATTTTCTCGTCGCTAACCTTCCAAAGTAAAGAAACTGTAAATAAATCTGCTATTCTTCAGTGGGTATCCAAAATATAATTTCAATTAAGTACTTATTTAACATGGGCTTGCATAGCAGGCGCAATCGGTTGATTGAGCGAATGCCATTGTATGCAAAGTGGGATCATAAATGTGTCGCCCGAAAAGGTTGGCGGTCACTGCCTCACCTACATCTCGCTGGACATGCGTACGCGTACGTACAGGTGTGCCACAACTGGCGGTCAGGGAACCCAGAAAACTTACACACGGAATGAGCTGTCAACTGTAAAAAACACTTTCAGTATGATCCATGTACCAATGCTCAAACCCTCCTTAAATCCGTCCTGTATGAATGTATCAGAAGGATCCACAGCACACGGAAGCTCATATAAAGCTAAATATTTTCTCAAGAGGCGAAAGGTTTTCACGTGAAGTAAAAATCAACGGCATGGCAAACAAGAACCTCTAGGTCAGAGGCGTGTCTATGACTAAAAGTAAATGCTTCGATGTTCCTAAAGCTCATAGCATTCCTCGGGTAGCACTACATGTTAAAATATATTTTTTGAAGTTTCTTTGTTGAGCTCGTTCCTTCTTTAGTTGGGTAATGAATAACGCAACACACGCGACCCGTAAGGAATTCGGTTCGATTCCTAAACGGACCGTCCATTGTATTCCACAAACAAATTTATTAACAGTATTTTATTGCTCCATCGGGTGTTGGCGATGGCATATCGTGGAAATTGTGGACAATGGAGTGTCGGCAGTAAATCTCAAGGAAGACTGAAAAGGGTCTGAGGCTCTATTCACAGGACAAGTGTCCAATAAAAACACATGCACCGAGATTGACAGAAAGTTTTAGTGGTTAGTAGCCCGAGTATACAACATTGCGTAAATCTCACCAATCTCACTCTCAATGGTTAAACAAATGGAATACACGACGGCACTCCTAAAGGGTGATTTACTTTTCAAACATTTTATTTATTTACGCAATCGAGGGGAGTTAACACAGTGTTTAGGGGCACAGAGGTCAACATTTAATGGTTTTATTTTTTTGATGTGGTATGCAGTTCCATCTTATTTAGTAGATGTATGTTATTTTCTTAATAACATCCTTTTTAAACATTTTCTCGACAACTAATATTCAACATTAAGTATCAAAAAAAGTAAAGAAAACTAGGCTCTTGAAATATTTATCTGTTTTTTTTAGTATTGTATTCTTTATGTATAAAATCTGGATAAATCAACAATAAACACGAAGCACAATAGGCTGTTCAGTGTACACGCCAAATACGAACCGTTCGAGGACAATGCAATAAGAATTTGCACGATATGTGCAGCTTAGTTGTTTTTTTCTGCGTTTCGTAGGGTACTTATGAAGCCGTCTTAGTTTGGTTTGTCTAACTTAATTGTACAAATAATTCTAGCAAAAAAAAAACACTATAAATAAACCACTAACTAAAAGGTAAGGACTACAGTAAATATTAGGAAACACATAATACTCCGAGTTCATCCCAAATGCAGTGTTTGTTGGTAGGCTACGCGTAGAGCGTTCAAAGTGCACACACGTCCGTTATAAATAATGCAGTACGCCGAGGAATTTTAATTTCGACAATTGAATTACTTCTCGAGTCTGGCGGGACGCCCCCGCCCAAGCCAAGGGTCTACAGAACTAAAGAAGGAAGAAGCAAACAATTAACAAATAAGAGAAAATTCTTTCCGCAGAAAAAGACGAGAAAAAACTTCACTTTGGTTATTAAGTTTTCACGATGGAGCTTTTCGACATCGTTGCCGCACAAGCCACGCCCATCGCCCCCACCATGACAACATGCCCTGCCCCGAAACTCAGCGACACAGTATATGTATAAAAAGCAAGTGAGCGCCTTTCTACAAACAGTCAGAATCTGACTGCAGCACTGTTGAGATGTCACATAATGCGAAGAAATGCCATTTCAAATATTGTAATATAACTTTATGTTAGTATTGTTTTTTAACTTCGAGGTAATCCCCTTAATGTCTAGCAATTTTAAATTTACATAGGATGGTTTCAAATCTTATTTTTCCAAGAACAAAAAATGAACTATCATGATTCGAATATTAACTATTAACCGTTTAAAACACATTTGAAAAAAAAGAACATAAGAAATCCTTTCCAAAGCGAGCTTTCGATGTACAATACATTCCAACTTCTAAAGCTGAAATGATAACTGTTGAAAGCTAGGGACATCGTACTACAAATAAAACTGTAATATAAAGTGCATTCGTACTAGAACTCTCTACTACTGCAACGGTATCTATGCTGCACAACCAAAATGCCAGCTAAACAGATTACAGTCTGTAATGAACGCCAGCGCCCGCCTGATTTATGGTCAGAGCAAGTACTGCCACATTACTCCACTCCTGCAGAAGCTTCACTGGTTGAGGATCCCAGAAAGGATTAAATTTAAGCTGGGCCTCACGGTACACAAAGCGCTGCATGGAGTGGCGCCAGAGTACTTGCAGGAGCTTATACTACCGAGGAGTCTGAGCGAGAGGGGGCTCACTCTGCGATCTGCCGACAGTGCTCTTACATCTGTCAGCACTCAACACAGAAAAAGATGTACAGTGTTCGGAGACCGCGCTTTCGCCGTTGCGGGACCGTCCACTTGGAACCAGCTGCCTCCTGAAGTGCGTGCCAAGGAAGGGATCGAGAGCTTCAAGAAGGGAATGAAGACTCATTTCTTCACCGCCGCGTCAAGCCTGAAAGCGCCCTTGCAGTGACAGCAGTCACGAAACGGCGCTATACAAATCATCATCATCATCATCATCATCATTCCATCTTTTACACATCACAAAAGAAAACTGAGCCAATTGAACCTCCCAGCCAACAACAATTTGTATCAAACCGCTTTACTACCGAGCCTCATTTCAGATGCAATTATTTCCTTTGTGCTGCTTCTAATTGCTTGCTTTTCTTTGTCTTTTGAGTACCCTTGTATCTGGTACTTAGGTACTTTCTTTCATGCATGTGAGAAAGTTTATTTATATGACGTAGTTTTACATGCAGATAGCTGGAGAAAGGTCACAGTGAAGTGCTTGAGCGATGAAAGAATAGACTCGTAAAAAGGCTTTTGTTTTAGATGTTGCACTATAGGAAAACTGTCTAAACTTACCAAGATACGGAACGAAGCGAAGGTCATAAAATATATTACCCTATACTATACTAGCAGCTTCACGCAAAAACATGTCAGTTTTTGATTTTCGTCAAAGTTCACACGATTCATTTAAAGGGTAATTTAAACATTTTCTGAAAATTTGGTCAATAGCTGATGCGCGATTTAAGCAGGAATGGGGAGAGACTTTAACCATACATTTTATATGAAATAGGACATGTTTATAATGCGATCGACAACACACTTCACAGGCACTATTGCGAGAATATTTACATGTTTCCTAGAAAAATATTAAAATTGATTGAGCTGTTTAGTAGTCCTTAGGGAACCAGTGTGTAAGAAAAAGGCACAAGTCCCTGAGAGCTTCCGAGAGTCATTTGAGATGAAGTTTTGAAGGAAAATACTGGCCGTAATAAACAATAAATACTAGATCTAATCTAATCTAATCAAATCTAAGCTGCAAAGATATATATCATTTAAGATTTATATTAAATGCATTCCCACAAGCAGATATGTATAGTTTCGCGCTAACACATGCCGCATGTGGACCTACAATATAAAAACCCAAATAGTTCATGTTAATATTATATACCTGATGACCTTTTTTATATCCTTTTAAAAATAAAATAACAACACATAATACAATAATTTACAAATAGCACATTAAAAATAG
The DNA here is from genome assembly GCA_951799405.1 of Agapetus fuscipes. NCBI lineage: Eukaryota > Metazoa > Arthropoda > Insecta > Trichoptera > Glossosomatidae > Agapetus > Agapetus fuscipes. Next base: position 19,378,103 of record OX637333.1, on the reverse strand, counting down.
CGCGAATAATTTTACAAAGTGCAAATTCAACACAAGCGAAAAAACGTTGTTTGCAGTTCCGCGAATATTAAATTATAAGTTCAACTGTATATAATTCAGTAATACATACAATGTACACAAACGGTTACCAAGCCAGTTTACGAGTAAGTGACTTTAATTTCAGGAGGAAATTAGTATTTTCATTGTATGCACACACCTACAAACTAAATACGACTGACCCTTGGTAAAAATAGTGCGCATGTCCAAAATTAAATAAAAAAAAAAACTGAGATCAATTTTACAGGACGTTCAAAATAGTACTAGATGGCTCAGACGGTTAAGACAAATCGAAAGAATGAAGGATAATCTATAATCTAAGTTGCAAAGATATATTAACATTTAAAGCTTGGGAAAAGACGGAGTGATAGGGTAAGGAATGATTTTGTTAGAGAGGAATGTGGTGTGAGAGAAAGTGTGAAAGTAAAGATTAAAAGAAGTATGCTTAGATGGTTTGGACATTTGGAGAGAATGAATGAGGAAAGACTGACGAAGAAAGTATATGCTGCGAGAATTGATGGGTGTCGTGGAAGAGGAAGACCGAGAAAGGTATGGATGGACCAAATTTTCGAAATAGCGAATGAATGGGATATCCAGAGTCATAATAAAAGGAGAGCTTGTATGAAAAAGGTTATGGCTCTGGATGAAATGAAAGAAGTATGCAAGGATCGAAAGAAATGGCGGTTGATCTGTAATGCTGGCGGTTAAAGCTGAGGCTTTTAAATTAAAAAAATATGTGTTGTAATTTTTTAATTTTTTACTGTTTAATTGCTTAGAATTTATTTGTTTTATATATTTGATTGTATTAATTGCTTGTACTCCTTGACTGATAGGTTGGTATGCGGCTGACCACCCATACTGTAAAAAATGGTTCACTTTGCCAATGTCACCCCTGCTTCAGGGAAGGTCGGCAAGAGTTGCAGGGCTTATGTTCATTTGAGATTGGGGTTTTTATATTGTAGGTCCACATGCAGCATGTATGTAAGCGCGAAATTATGCATGTCTGCTTGTGGGAATGCATTTAATATGAATCTCAAATGATACATATCTTTGCAGCTTAGATTTAGATTTAGAAAGCTCATATCAAATGCATGCCCACAAACAAACACGTGTAGTTCGCGCTTACAAGTGCTGAATGTATACTTATAAATAAAGTCCAAACCTCAAATGAACATAAACCCTACGACTTGTGCCGACCTTCCCTGACACATGGGTGACATTGGCAAAGTGAACTATTTTTTACAGTACGGGTGGTCAGTCTCATACAAACCTATAAGTCAAGGAATACAAATAATAAGTAACATTTAGGTATATAAAAACAACAAAACCTTAAAAAGAAATCTATACAAAAAGGTCAATACTAATCCTTTACAAAAAATGTAACAAAATGAATAAACCAACATTACAAATCAACATTGCAGATTAGCCGCCATTTCTTCCTGTCCTTACATACTTCTTTCATTTCATCCAGAGTCATAACCTTTTTCATACAAGCCCTACGTCAGTAATAAAAAGGATCTACTCCACAAAGCCCAGTGACAGAAGAAGTGTTGGGTGGCCAAGCCGAGATGGGGCGGAGAGGGACTTGCGAGCTCTGGGTCAAGAGGTGATGGAGAGGGAAAAGTGGAGACAACTCCTCGAGGAGGCCAAGACCACAACGGTTTTAGTACCAGTGATGATGATGCCGATAAAATAATTCATACATTATAATTAAAATAAAGTAATATCCAAAGATGATTTTAGTTTCGAAGAAAATAACTATAGTGTATGACGAAGGAACTAAGCTTTCATTTAGCGTCTTGCGTACCTGCATGATAGAAAACGTACAATTTTCATGAAAACGCAATGGAATCAGCTCAAATTTGAATTCAGAACTTTTTTCTTGGCGGACAAACGTCACACTTGTATGGGACGTTGTCATTGTAACAAATAAAAAAATACTTTTTGCCTTTTCCCTTGCAACCCGGTCGCGTGATGATACAATTTTGTCTATTTCAATTCATGTGCGGACATCATTGCTATGTCATTACAAAGTGTGTTATCATACATTATTGAAATCAACGAGGTTCTGCAAAAAACTGAGGTATCTTGATTCACCTCAATATAACGTAACAATCCATTTTTTTTTAACCATAACAATGTCAATATAAATCGGAGATAGCACACTATTCTTTGGAAACGCCAAATCACATCGCTTAGATTAACTTCTATGAAAAAAATGTAATTTTCAACTTCTAACTGAGAGCAGGCACTACGAGTATAATAATACATACTATGATGTCATTACTGTCAAAAAATTGCGTTTAAGCTCACAAGTAGCGTTTTAGGTATATTTAAAAAAAAAGAAATACACAGACAGAGGACATTGTGAGATGGGGCAGAAGAGGCGGCGGTAGGTACTGAAGGGACCACGCGGATAGGATGGACATTTGGAGAATCCCCCATGTGGCTGCCCACAGTATACCTGTAGGACATCGCCTGCTAGGAAGACCGCTGAAGAGATGGAGAGAGCTGGTGCTCTACTTCACAAGAGGACAGCTTCCATACAATAACAGAGGAATACTTTCCAACAAGGAGAATAAGAATTCACCCAGATCCTCTACTGAGCAAGGAAAGATTATCAAATTATTTTTGGTACAACGATAAGGTTCAGTTTCAAAGTACGTTGTTATACTTGGGATAAATGTGGAAAACATTACATTTGCACTCAAAAGAAGCGTTTTATGAACAAAAATATCTATAAGAACTGACACAGCCTCGATTGAGCGTTTTTTCTCCTACAGTTTTGGTACAACGCTAGATTCAATTTCAACGTAAAGTTGTCATTACTGTTGAAATGACAGACGAAAATTTGACCTCAGGTTTGTAGTGACACGACATGGTCATTCCGCCGTTTAAAGCGTAAACCAGACTTCCGGTACAACAATTTAAAACAATCACGAAAAACGCCGATTTCAGCAGATACGTAGCTCTTCAGAATAGACGACTGTAGCGTTGCCATGGCAGCAATTTCAATATTGCAGAGTTGGGATAAAATCAATTTTAGTTTTTGTTATTTTGTAATCAAGTACCGTAAATGTTGAAGTTAAAAAGTTAAAGGTCAAAAAATGCAGTTATAAATTATTTTAAATCTAAATATCCGATGAAATTATTTTATTATCATAGCATAGTCCAATTCTCTTTATTTTTGTTGTTGTAAAAATCTGATTCACTTTTGCCAATGCCACCCCGGTTTCAGGCAAGGTGTATGTTCCTGTGATTGTGAGGTTTGTTTTTTATTTGCAGCATTTGTAAGCGCGAACTTCCACGTGTATGCCAATGGGCGTGCATTTAATGTCGATACATCTTTGCAACTTAAACTATACATAGATATTCATTCGCACGAGTGCCACCCGAGGTATGCTATTAGCTTCAGTAACATCGAACCATTTACTTTTAGAGTCATGGGCACGCTTCTGACCTAGAGGTTCTTGTTTTGTCGTGCCGTTGCTTTCACTTCACGGGAAGGCCTTTCGCCACTTGAGAAAATATATAGCTTTGCATGAGCGTCCATGTGCTGTGGGTCCTTCTGACACATACATACAGGACGGGTACGAGGAGGGTTTGAGCATGCCATTTTCAAAAAACTATTTTTTAGTATTGAAAACATAATAAACGCATTATAAGTGTAGTTAGAATAAACTTAAAGTAACACAATTTTATATCTCACTTCACGACTAACAATCACAAAAACATTTTAATAGGGTGCGTCACCCCGTTATTGGATCCTTATTAAAATAAATTTAATCCTACAACGGATAGTTACACATCCAAAAAGTTTAATTTGTAAATACTTCAAACGGCCACAACTCTTATTTGAATTGAACTTAATTTAATTGTGTTGTTTAATTTTTTATGGCGGTTTTCCCCGAACTGGCGTCGCCTCCCGGTGCGGCTGAAAAACCGACTGGCAGACTTTTCAAACGCAGAGCGCTAAAAGAGCACAGCGTACACAATGCCATGGGGATGTGTACTGCATAATATTATACGTGCAGTATGTTGATGTACTAACATACACGTTAGGTGGCAACGACGGGGGCGTGCACCCAATCGCAGTTTACAGACGAGAAGTTTGCGTTCAATTTGCAAATATATTGGATTTTTCGGCATCGCAGATTTCTTGCGTAGTTCTTATCAAAGTTTATTAATGCATTTCACATGGAACATGGTGTAGGTACTTTCAGAACAGTACTTCTCAACTACAGGTTCTCTTTCTACAGCTTCTCGGAAGTGGACCACAAAAATATAATACAAAACGGATAATTATTATTGAATGCCCCTGATGATACCACACAAGAAGTAACAATGTTTTTAAAATAAATTTGGGAGAGAAATATTCCTTGACTTATAGGTTGGTATGAGAGCTGACCACCTAAACTGTAAAAAAAATGGTTCACTTCGCCAATTGCCCTAAAACAGGGGGGACTGTTTTAGGGAAGGCCGGCAAAGGTTGCAGGGTTTATGTTCATTTGAGGTTTGGATTTATATTTGTAAGTACACACTCAGCATTTGTAAGCGCGAACTTTCACGTATCTGTTTGTGGGCATGCATTTGATATGAGCTTTGAATGTATATATATTTTGAAACTTAGATTATACATTATTTAATATTTTAGATAAAATATGAGTATACCCACGGCTGAAATGCTGTGAACGTCCCTGATTGTGGGTTGTTTTACAGGGGCGTTAAATAACCATGTAACATGTGATTTTTCATGCGGAAGTAAATGGGCTTTAGTGGTCAATCATGCGGACCACTACCTTATTGTGTCATTCATATAGTTCTTCTTTTTCAGACACGAATAATGAGCGGAGAGCTAATACTCCGTAGCAACCCGGCCAGATTTTTTTTTAAAGAACCCTGTGCGGGAGACTCCTAGATATCAGATAACCTAGACGTCTATGATACTTGTCGGAGTGCCGCAGAGATGTGCAGAGGTTGGTGATGTGGTGGTTGATGTCCTGCTCTTTTGTACCGTGGCTGTTAGCTGCGTAGTGTTGTGTTGTATTATGTTGCCTTCGTTTTGAAACATTTTTCACGGGAGTTTTAATGTTAAAAACATAAAAACGCCTTCGCACAACGTTCGCTCAGACCTGGATTTAAAAACTGCCAATTTTCTGCAAAGACTTTTTAGCGTAGCCCAAGTTTTCTTGATTACAATTAAATCAGACTGTGAACATCATTGTTCTCTTTTTAACTAAGAACAATTTGCAAATTCAGTAGGTTGAAACTCACATGGCGTCTATTGTCGTTAAAATACGTTCTAGTCCACAGATATAATAAGTCGATGGATAAATCTTTCCTTGGTGTTGCCCTTCTCCACTTAGCTACATTTGACGATTCTAAAATATCGTGACGTCATATTTTTTTCGGCGATTTGTGTCGTCTCAATTATTCGTTAAGATATCCGTCTAGATAGTAAGCGCTAGTTATCAACCCCTCATGGTCATCTCGGTTCACTAAATACCCCCAATATAATGCTATCGGTGATAATATTCTATGGCATGGAGTCCGATGGTTTCTAGGCAGGAAGACCATACGTGTCCAGCCTTAACAAACAACTCCGTGAGGATGTATTACCATTAAATTGTATTGGGTGAGAGATGAAAATACTTCGTCAATCCAAAAACTTGTGTATTATCCACCAGATGGCCTTCCTTGACTTATAGGTTGGTATGAGGCTGATCACCCATACTGTAAAAAATGGTTCACTTTGCCAAAGTCATCCGTGTGTCAGGGAAGGTCGGCAAAAGTTGTAGGGTTTATGTTCATTTCGGATTTTTTTTTGTATTTGTTTCTTGACCAAAAGGTTGGTGTGAGGCTGACTCCCATAAATACTGCCCTAGAAAAACTTGGTAAAAACTTGATGCCATCCCGGTTTTAGGGAAAGGCAGCCGGGGTTGCAAGGTTTATGCTCATGTGAGGTTTGGTTTATTTTGAAGGTACACACGCAGCGTGTCTGCCTGCGAGTGTGCATTAAATATAAGCCTTAATGTCAACTTAGATTCTAGATATTCCATATTTAGAGTGGCAGCATATCAAGTAAAAATAGGCATTATGATCTTCGATAGAAGTGACACTAAAATAAGAAGAATGAAGCATCGATTGAGCCATCCTGTCTTACGCAATAATAATTATTATCATTAGAATTTAAGGTACGTGCCCCGTCACTATCATGGTCACACGATCTATTAAGAGATTATCCATTGAATTTTCTTTTTGTATGCTCGAACAGCGCTCCCACGAAATGGAGAATGAATAAAGCTATGTTTGCAAATATCTTAAAGAGTCGACACAAATGGCATAAACAAAATAACTAATCAGGCTAACTGGCATGTTGTTATTGCTTGGCAAGGATCACCCAGTAAAGTAAACCGGTGCGGTTGGATATCCTGAAAAATTTAAATTTGGAACATATAGTTCCGTCCGATCGATAGCTCTGTTGATAAAGTGCTTGCATTCCATGCCGAGAGCTAGAGTTCCATTCACACCGAGAGCGTCAGCAGGGATTACCAGTTTCGGTGCTAAAGTCAAACCCAAAATAAAATACCGACAAGGTTCACTCAGTCTTCACAAGAAATGAAAAACCAGCCCCCTCGGGAGCTAGGAAAAAATGGTTGGCGTAAAACCAGCCCTTTACCTGTAAAAATAAATAGGTTCAACACCCCACATTCAACCCCTTCGCATATAGCTTGTTAAGAAATTTCACTGTATAATAAATGGATTAAAATTATACATCAAGTCAAAATAGGATAATGCATGTGGAATAAAAAATGGATTTATACGGTTACAGACATGGAGTTCTATTAAATGGAGAGGATATTTATTTGATTTAGTTCTAAACACTGTGTTCCATACAGTCACTGAAAACTAATTTCGCCAGACTTTGTCCCTTGTTTTGTCTCGCTCGCACTAAATCTAAATCTAAATCTAAGCTGCAAAGATATGTATCATTTGAGATTCATATTAAATGCATTCCCACAAGCAGACATGCATAATTTCGCGCTTACACATGCTGCATGTGGACCTACAATATAAAAACCCCAATCTCAAATGAACATAAGCCCTGCAACTCTTGCCGACCTTCCCTGAAGCAGGGGTGACATTGGCAAAGTGAACCATTTTTTACAGTATGGGTGGTCAGCCGCATACCAACCTATCAATCAAGGAGTACATGCAATTGATACAATCAAATATATAAAACAAATAAATTCTAAGCAATTAAACAGTAAAAAATTAAATAGCTACAACACATATTTTTTAAATTTAAAAGCCTTAGCTTTAACCGCCAGCATTACAGATCAACCGCCATTTCTTTCGATCCTTGCATACTTCTTTCATTTCATCCAGAGCCATAACCTTTTTCATACAAGCTCTCCTTTTATTATGACTCTGGATATCCCATTCATTCGCTATTTCGAAAATTTGGTCCATCCATACCTTTCTCGGTCTTCCTCTTCCACGACATCCATCAATTCTCGCAGCATATACTTTCTTCGTCAGTCTTTCCTCATTCATTCTCTCCAAATGTCCAAACCATCTAAGCATACTTCTTTTAATCTTTACTTTCACACTTTCTCTTACACCACATTCCTCTCTAACAAAATCATTCCTTACCCTATCACTCCGTCTTTTCCCAATCATACTTCTTAAGTAGTCCATTTCTACTGTATGGACTTTACTAATCTCACTTTCACTCACCGTCCAGGCTTCACTTCCATATATCAGAGTGGGCACTAGTATACCACCGTGCACCGCCAGTCGAACATTTTTTGAAAGATTCTGGTTCTTGGCGATGCTAGCGGTAGCACCCAGTACGCACCTGCCTTTCATTATTCTTCTTTCAAATTCACCGATCATTCTTCCATCTTTTTCAAACTTACTTCCCAGGTATACAAACTCATTTACGACATCAACAATCATTCCATTAATTTTAAATTCATAATTCATATTTTCATCATCTCTTTCAAAAATCAATACTTTCGTCTTACTTGCATTCAACTTCAAATGGTTACCTAACAAAGCTTCATTCAATCTAGAGAGCATTGTTTGCAATTCTACTGCAGAATCAGATACAAGAACTGCATCATCTGCATACAGTAGAACACTCACTTTGCTCTCTCCTATCATCAATCCACAATCATTAAGTCTAGCATCTCTGACACACTTGTCCATGACTATGTTAAATAGCCAAGGACTCATCACACATCCTTGCCTCACACCCTTATAAACTTCAAACCATTCACTATACTCACCATCAATACGAACACATGCCTTACTATTTTCATAGTTTGCATGCACCGCACCTAGGAGAGCCCCATTCACTCCGTATGCTTTCAAAACATCCCATAACATACCTCTGTCTACTGAGTCAAAAGCCTTTTCCAGATCTACAAAGGCCGTGAACAGCTTCCGCCTCACCGACAATTGTTTTTCAACAAGTTGTCGTAGAGTAAAAATCTGATCAACACAGCCTCTACCGGCCATAAAGCCGGACTGTACATCGGAAATCCTTTCACTAGTTGTCAGAATCACTTTTTTTATAATCACCTTACAGAAGACTTTTCCTGGTATACTGAGTAGACTGATTGGTCTGAAGTTCTGACAGTCTTTTTTGTCCCCTTTACCTTTGTAAATGGGAACAATGACTGCCTTCCTCCAATCCATCGGTACTACTCCTGCATTCACACAAAGCTTACATAATTCGTATATCCAATCTATCAAGCATTCACCTCCTGCTTTTAACATTTCACCATTTATACCATCAAACCCAGCAGACTTCCCATTCTTCAGACGTGAAATAGACACTTTCATTTCTTCTTTCAAAATATTCAATTCATTTTCTTCATCTATCTGTTCATAAATTCTTCTTTCACCCTGACCAAAAATTTCTTGAAAATAGTTCTTCCATCTCTTGCATACTTCTTCATTCTCCCATACCATCTCACCGGCAGCACTTTTGACTCCCGGAGTGGTCAATGCAGAAGATTTATTTCTATCCGCATTGATCCACCTCCAAAATTCCTTCTTACTGTCGGTGTAACTTCTGTTAATCCTTTCATCAATCTTTCTTTGTTCATTCATCTTGCTTTCATAAATTATAGTCTTCGCCATTCTCTTAGCTATCTTATATTCGTCTTCTAGCTTTCTATCATTTCTATCATTCAGCCAATTTTCATAACACTTTTTCTTAACTTTCACAGCTTCTTTCACTCTATCATTCCACCAGGCATCTCCTTTCAATCTTCCACCTTTCGTTACCCCACATACTTTTTTAGCGCATTCAGTCATTCCTTCTTTCAGATCTTTCCACATACTTTCAATATCTTTTCCACACACGTTCTTCTCAAGTTCATTCACACTTAAAATTTTGTGGAGCTCTGATACATACTTCTCTTTCACATTTTCTTCATTCAGCCTTTCTACTTTTATTCTAGGCATTCTTACTTGCTTCTTACGTTTCTTCTTTCTTACTTCACCAATCATTATTTTAGCACATAAGAGATAGTGGTCACTGCCTATTTCAGGCCCGCGGTAGACACGGCTATCTCTTACGGATCCTCTCAATCTTTCATCCACACAGATGTAGTCAATGATTGTGCGACTTCCCACAATCTGCCTTGTGTACAGATGCACATCCTTATGCCGAAACCAAGTATTTGATGCAAAAAGACTGTGCTCTGCACACAAAGCAATCAGATGTCGCCCATTATCGTTGACTACACCTCGTCCACTAGGACCAATAATTTTCAAACATTCATCTCTTTGCATACCTATCCATCCATTCATATCACCCAAAATTATAATGTTTTCATTCTTCTTCCTTTCATGTACAATTGCATTCAATTCATTCCAAAAACTCATTCTCACCTCCATACACTCTGAATCCACAGGAGCATAACAAGTCACCAAGAAAAGTCTCAAGTTTTTAATTTTAAATTTTATAGTTAAAATTCTGGGAGAAACTCTTTGGTATCCTGTTATGCATCCTTTCACACACTCACTCACAATTACACCTACACCCTGCCTATCATTCCCATCTTCCACACCTGACCAAATATACAATTCACCATTCGCTAATACTTTCTCACCATTCCCTTTCATTTTTGTTTCAGTCACACCCATCACTTTTATTCGCTTCTCTTTCATTACATTCATAATTTCTTTCTCCTTGCAATCATTCATCTTCCTTACATTCCATGTCCCAAAAACCCATTCATTCTGTCGATGAAAATTAATGGCGTCCGCTCCATAATGCGGCGATCTAAAAATTCTATTATTTTCGGCAGACATAAACAGAAAAATCAATACTTAAATACATTTTACAAATATATAATAATATGAACAATATATTAATTAAAAACTATGACTATTTAAAAATACAAATATTTAATATATAAACTATTTTAATTTTATAATTCTTCTCTTATCTTCTCTGCAAATGTCAATTTGTGTATACTTCTTGTGAAAAACTGGCTGAAGAGAAGGAGCGCCAGTGTCAAACTTTCTTCCTCTTTTTGAGATGAATCTGGCTGAAGAGAAGGAGCGCCAGTGTCAAACTCTGCCCGACACAGGAGGCTGGGTGCTGCACGGCAAGGGAGTCCAGCGGAGAGACGCGGGCATGGGTGAGGACCCACGCAGCCTGCCAGGAGCTACTCCGGCAAGGAGCTAGCCAACTCCCCGATATTTGCCCCGATTAGGATTTAAATTTAATTTCAATATAATGATTATTATAAAAAATATTTATTTAAAAAATTTTGACATTTTTTGTATATATTTTTTTATTTGTATTATTGTTATCATTTGATATCCTCCAAGAAAAAAACAAAGTATTTTAAAAGCATCCCAAAAAACACAATTTAGAAACTAATCACTGCACAATTTTAACGTTCCCGTCACACGAAATAAAAAATATTAATCAATTTGAAATATTGAAGCCAAATTTGAGGTTATGTTGTAAACGAAACAAAAGCCGAACAAATAACATGGCCTGAAGAAAAATAATGAAAACGAAAAATTATCAAAAACACCAAAAATCAAGTTCTATTGCAGCAAAAAAATAACGCAGGAACACATAAATAACGTTTAGTCAATTTCACAGTAAATAATTTCACAATTAATTAGGCGAATACACAAAAAAATTAAAGAAAATCGTAGGAGCTAATTTTAATGCAACCATCTGTCAAATTTGAAAAGAGAATTTCAAACACAACATACGTTTTTTTGTTGTTGTCCTTTTCTATCACGTTATGTGTCTCTACTCCGTCGTTAATTTATGTAAGCAGGTAATATTGCTTAGCAACGAATTGTTGATGTTATTTTCGTTGACAACATAATTTAGTGTTGTCAAAGGTTTTGACAATATCTGATACTTTTTAATGCTTCTGTTCCATAAACGTAAATATTTTACTTAATGTTACATAATTACTTGTGAAAATTATTTCAATTACATTTTTTTAATTTTAAGTTTTTTCAATGATGTTAGGAGTAAGCTATAGAAGACAAAGTAAAACAATATTCTTTTGAATAAAATTTCCTTGAAATATAAAAGGATAATGAAACAAAAAGTGTAGGGTAGGAATTGAAATTTTGAATTTTGAAATACAGACCACTTCAAATACATAGGTACATTTCACATAAAAAAATGTTCTCACGTGACGGTATCAGATACTATATTTTATCATCATCATTCCTTGACTTATAGGTTGGTATGAGGCTGACCACCCATACTGTAAAAAATGGTTCACTTTGCCAATGTCACCCCTGTTTCAGGGAAGGTCGGCAAAAGTTGTGGGGCTTATGTTCATTTGAGGTTTGGATTTTATTTGTAAGTACACATTCAGCATTTGTAAGCGCGAACTACACTTGTTGGTTTGTGGGCATACATCTGAGAGCTTTAAATGAATATATCCTTGCAACTTAGATTATAGATTATAGATCACATCTCTATCACTAAAAATGGCCGACGGTTTGACAGTGGGGCTATTGTTTTGTGGCTAAAGGCATCGGCAGATAAAATATCAATTGAATTTACTTAAATATTAATATTCACTGGTAATTACGAGTAATAAGTTACTCCAGATTTTTTATTACAATTTCTCGTATTGTTTGTGCATTTGGAAAATGTGTGGCTTGGCATTTTGATGATTTTTCTTTCCAGTTAGGAAACACACCTGTTAATAGTTGGAAGGTTACCGATAGACTGAATTTGGATTTTTGTATGATGAGTGGGGTAGCGCATTTCTAATTCACAAAGGATTGCTTTCTCAGCCCATCCAGTCCTTACAAATCCATGGTTACAGATGATGAAAACAAAAAAATTATGGTATCACGGTAAGAAATGGCATGACATTTAAAAAGGCGCGAATGATTCCGGAAGTGCGTGCGACGCATGCGCGCACCTGCGCCATTTCCTGTGAGTTGAGAACACTGCCTACTGGAAAAGCGTTTAACGAAAATGTATTGAAATTTAAACAGTACCTCTACTGAGCGTTTTGATTTGCATGCATTAACTGTTTTGGTGTAGAGCTGCGCGCGCAGACGCCGGATATGGCCGACGAGGTGGAGGGAATCACAAACGCCGGGCGACGTAATGTCATGAATAATGACTCAATAAGGACTTTATACGCGGAAAACCAATCATTAGCATTATAATCAGGTACGTGGTTACTGTTTTAATAACAAAAAAGCTTCGAATAATATTATTTTTATGATGGAATGGATGAAAAAAGTTTTGACATTTATTGAGCAATGTTTATCTGTCATTCAACATTAAGAATTCTTTCTACAATTTTTTATGAATATTTCATTGCATAAAACAGTCAATCTGGATAATATCTTAGGTGCATAAAACTCCGAGTTGACTTTTAATGGGTTAAAAAATAGAATTTTGCACTAACACTTCAACCATTTTCATTTTCCTTCATAGATGCATCGATATAGAAGAACAGGATGGGCTAAGAAATCAATCCTTTGAGTATTAGAAATGCGCTAACCCACTCATCACACAAAAATCCAAATTCAGTCTATCAGTAACCTTCCAACTGTGAACAGGTGAGTTACCTAATTGGAAAAAAAAACATATCAAATGCCAAACTGTATATTTTCTAAACGTGCTAACAAAAGAAGTAGAATAATATTTCACTTGAAAAACTATTTTGTATGATTACATTCATAAAATTTATTTTTCATTTGTCGAAGTATTTAATTTTTAATTTAATTTTTCGTATTTTTTCAATGTCACCCCTGTTTCAGAGAAGGTCGGCAAGAGTTGCAGGGCTTATGTTCATTTGAGATTGGATTGTTATATTGTAGGTCCACATGCGGCATGTGTGAGCGCGAAATCATGTGTGTCTGCTTGAGGGAATGCATTTAATATGAACCTCAAATGATACATATCTTTGCAACTCAGATTTAGATTTAGAAGTATTTTGCTCGCGAAAGTTACAGCCATTTTTAGAACTAGTGATGTTCAAGTATGTAGGTACTTCCTTATTTAAGTATGTAACTTCTATGCTCGCGGTAATAGATACTTGTAAAAATTATCCCGTACACAAAGAGGTCGGAACATTTTTGAATTCGGGAATTTATCAGATATTTTCATACTTTCAAGAACACTAGTAACAAATTCCGTTGCCATGGTGATTTCATAGTTTCCATGGTGATATGTAAACAGATTGAAGACGGAGTAGAGACACGTTCCTTACATAGAAAATGAGAAAAGCATTTCATATGTCGTGAGCGAGACAGCATTATAAACAATGTATGGTGTTAAAGACGGTGCATCATGTTGATTGGTACTAAATCACATTCATAGCCACTCCATTTATTACTTCCTCCATGCATAGATGCAAAATTTTCAAGAATAGAATGTGTTGAAAATGTAAGATGAAGTTTTAAGTACCTACATCTGAACGTCTACAACATATTAGAATAACTTTCATAAAAAAAATCATTCAGTAGGTTTTAAGTGCCCAAAAAGAAGTGATAGATTAACAAATCAGTTGTTTAGAACCAAGTAGGTATGACAATCTAGGATATTTTTTGAAAATAAGATAAATATATGGAAATGATGAGATTTATTATTATATTTCCATATTTGTTTATCACATTTTAGAAAACAATAATAGATTACGGCCTTTGGTTCTATACGACTCAAACTGTGATACAGATTCAACTACATCAGGGATGGCGAACCTTTGGCACGCGTGCCACAGGTGGCACGCGAGACGATTTTGCGTGGCACGCGAATGAGGAGAAAAAATAAAAGTGTATAAGAAAAAATAAAAAAGTTATGTAAATACAGTGTAGTATAAAAAAAAAATTTAATTCATGGCATGTGGCACGCGACATATTATTTTATTGAAAAAAAAATTTTTTTGGCACTCAGTCTCAAAAAGGTTCGCCATCCCTGAACTACATAATGGACTTGAGACAAAATTTGAAAGAAAATTTTATTCTCAGCAGGTAAAAGCCACAGGTCTATGTGACTAGTGTTCTTAACAACCGATTTCAAAAATATAAGTTTGCCTTTTCCTTAGTAACCTGTCATGTGTAACGTCACAATTTTTATTTCTGAAATTTGTGCCGAGTCAACTATATTTTTTTCAAAGTTGCTTCAGTCCTAACTAACGCCCATTACAGACTAGACACAGTCTGCCCGGATTGTCTATGGATTGCCAGGTCAAAATTCTAGTACCCTATGGGGATGTATGAAAGCTTTCACATTAGTGGCGAAGGGTGCCATACAACTCGATTCTCATCGGCTTCCCCTTTTAAAATGAGGCAACAAAGTAGTTAAAAAATATAGGCACAAAATAAAAAAATACATTTAAAACCAAAGAAACAATACGTATTTTTCCCCATTGAAACCATGCAGTCTACTTTATTATCATTTTTGCCTCATTTTAAAAGGCAAAACCGATGGGAATCGAGTTGTATGGCACCCTTCGCCACTGTTTCACATAGTCTGTCCGGCAAATGTGTCAACTGTGAAAAGCGCCTAACAATGATTGAAAAGAAAGACTTTTTCCCACACTTACTATAGACAAAATGCATTTATGTGGCGTGCAAAACAGTTTTAATCATAACGCAGATCATTTTGATTTTGACCTCTTCAATTCTAAACCAACGTTGGTAAGACAGCGGATGACGCAGAATTTCTTTGTATCCTAGGTTGTATCCCTCATTACTATTTGTACTTTATTTTTTTATTGTCTTTCAACTTTGTTTAATTATGTCTCCCATTACTATTTTTAGTGTTTATTTTCTTTCTATTGTTTTTTTTTTAATTTTGTATAATCTCTTGTAATACTCTTCTCCTTTGTTTAATTTAAATTGTCTTTATACGTGAGGACCTCTTATTGGCTTATTGTGTCTACTATTGTTTCTAATTCTGTTTTTTAACGCTGTTGGTCTTCCTAATAAAAAAAAAATTAAAAAAAAGAACGCCAAGGCATTATTTATGTGGCACTGCCATCTACAAATTCTATACCAAGATATATTTTACAAAATACAAATAAAAAAAGAGAATTTATTTATAGCATTATACTTATAATTTTGTAAATATTTCGTTGTCATTCTTGAATACAAATTGGCACGGGAATTCAAAGATTAGATGGCTGAAAAATATTTTAAATGCAAAAGGTGCAGCGCTTCTAGATAAAGTTGTAAAGTCAGTGAAAGATGTGACCGGGTTGCTAGGGAAAAGGCAAATTAACATATTATTATTGGTTGCTAAGGACAACAGTCCCTAATTTGATTGCAGTTTTCTTAGAACCCGGCTATTTGGCATCCCATCTCTTGTATATGGCATTTGTTAAGAGTCCAAAGTAGAAGTTAAGAGTAAGAATTTTAACTATTTAACGTACTGCCAGTCATATTCCTGAGATTGTTTGTTGTTTAGTTGGTATTACTTGAACGTCTTGAACCATTTTTTAGTCTTCGAATATTCATTTCTTGATCATCTCTTCAAAATGATTTAGGATTTAATAAACAGACATGAATATTTTTAATTAACATGAAAATAATGCCTACTTACCAACTCATTTGAAAATACAAAATATTTGTGTCTACATATTCCAAAAAACGTCGAAATTTTAAATGATAGTGTAGGTACCTCCGTAATTTTTTTTTTACCATAAATTAATTTGTGCTGAAATGTATGTAAAAATGAAATGTAAAAAAAATATCTCTTGAGTATAATATTGTACCTACTTATTAAAGTAAATTTAATAATAAACAACTACAACTTCCGATCCATAACATCCAAAGAAAATGTGACGTATTGAATAATATTGTTTATATTAAAGCGTTATTAGCGTGGGCTACATAATCCACAAAGAGTGATAACATTTTTTTCAGAAAAACAACAAGCCTGACATACAACATTCCGTACGGCATAAGCATGCAGTTATCTCAACGAATGTTGTAGACGCATTAAAATTACCCAACTCAAATCATTGCTTTATTGTTTAGACTGCATATTGTGTGTAAATAACATGGGTGTAACGCCACAGTGTTATGAAATACCAATAATTAATAGAATGACAGCAGGATTTGACACGAGCTGCGCCTTGACGGAAGCGTGTTTTATCGCTGAAAATAAATGTAAATAGCGGTGAATACTCACATTTGTAACGCTCAGATGAATGAAGCAGGGTTCTAGTATGATGCACCGCAAATTAAACACGTCTCCAAGACACAAAACTATTAAAATAACGCGTTCAATTATTGATAATTTATATGAAACAGCCCATTTTTAATGAACATTGGAGCATAAACAATATAATATGACAGATCAAATCAAGATGGACGTGAAACAACGAAAGGAAAGAAAGGAATAAAAAGAAAGATGCAAGTACAAAACATACATGAATTATCTTCTGAAAGAAAGTATTGTTTACCAGAAACTGTATTTAAAAATAATATATCAATAAAGCGAGCTCTGGTACAGAGGCCACAATATTTAAAAAACAAACGGTAGGTACAAAACGTTTCTTATTGTCTACAGTTTAATAGCTCATTAGCCCTAAAGAGGTCACAAGTAAGAAAAAGAAAAAAATCGCTGAAGAGCATAGGCAGACCCCGTTAACTAGTATTTTGCTACTGGTAACCTTGTTTTATAATATCGGTAGCCATATTGGAATCCATCTTGGGTGTGGACATACTTGGGCACAATGGGAAGGAGTAAGGAGGAAGGAGAAGAGGTGGTTTTTTTTAACTGAAATCAGAATGAGCGTAAATAAAATTGAAATAATGATTTATATTTACCTACTGTTATTCATTTAAAAAAATAGTTTAAGTGTTAATTAACTTTGTATTGTTTATTATTTATTAAATTACTGTTTTTTTTTTATAAAAAAGTGATTAATAAATATATATTTAATGATGGTTGAACTGTGCTTAGCACCGGCCTGTTAGACGCCGTCGATCGTCTCAAACGTCAACTCGCGTCAACTCTGTGAACGTCAATGCGTCAAGCGTATTTGAAATTAACTGTTATATTTTCACTGCAATTGAAGAGAGTGTAGAGATTAATGAAATCAAGAAGACTCCAGTGTCCGGAAATGTAGCACGTGCAGAAGACTCCAGGATCATCAGAACTGTCTTGGATGGTGCCCCCTTAGGTGTTAACAACTTAGACGAGGATGCGGTGGGCAGAGAACTTCGAAGCTGACGCCGAAGTTTTGGGAGTGAGGGGACCATCTGTGGGGACCATGGAGGGAAGCAGCACAAGGCAGAGTCCTGGAGGATTGTGGTGCAGAAGTCCCTGTATCCTTTAAGGCTGATGAGCCGAAGGAAGTGAAAGTAAAGTGTATAGATTTCATATTATAAACATTTCCAGTCCTCAGACCATCATCAGGACAATCATCAGGGATCCAAAACTTTTGCAAGAAATACAGATACAGAATGCCAGTGTCCTTGACAATATTATCTTCTCTGGCAGGTGCCTATTTGATTGTTTATCTACCTACTTAGTTTATTTTTGCCATATCATATTTTGTGTTTTTTATTATTTTTTTTCTTTGCACAGTGTACCTATATTTTTGTGATTGTATGACTAATCTTTTTTGAATAAATAAATATTGTGCAAAATCTAATCGTTTTATTTTGACAGCTTTAGCAATAATAATAATATTTATTAATAATATCAGGGCAGATAATAATATTATATGAATATAGTGGTGTGGGTGTACCCGCCTGTCGCGTGTTTATACACACATGCATACAAGATCAAAGTCCGAATAGGTACTTGTTGAGGCAGCGAAGCAAGAAAGACGGAGAAGGGGGTTTCGAAGTACGTACCTACCTCAAAGCTATAGAGTGGCTTCTCTAAGTACCTATATACTCTGTGAGCATAGGGGATGACATCAGCTGTCAAAATAACAACCATTGCCGCTTGTCATTTGTTGTTTACACCTCTATTTCCTAGGTTTCTTAGTAAAATCCACAAATTAATGAAAGAAAATGCCCATAGTAATATTGCTAGACGTTTCTTTGTCCATGTCTCGGACTGTGGCGGTCCAGGACTCGGCAAAGACGCACACCAGGTACAGCTTGGCTGTGGGAGGCATCAACACATTGTTGGATCATTTAGCTGCAAATTCCAAACTTGAATTTGTTGCCCTGATAGCGTTTTCATCTTTATATGAAGGTTTGAATAAAATTAAATTTCAAATATTTTTTTATTAGTCTATAGGCTCTCTTGAATGCGGTACTTGCTAACTATGAAAATAGTATGGCATGTGTTCGTATTGATGATGAGTATAGTGAATGGTTTGAGGTTTTTAAGGGTGTAAGGCAAGGATGTGTGATGAGCCCATGGCTATTTAACATAGTCATGGACAAGTGTGTTCGAGATGCTGGACTTGATGATTGTGGATTAATGATAGGAGAGAGCAAAGTGAGTGTTCTACTGTACGCGGATGATGCTGTTCTTGTATCGGACTCAGCAGTAGAATTGCAAACGATGCTCTCTAGACTGAACGAAGCTCTGCTAGGTAATTATTTGAAATTGAATGCAAGTAAGACGAAAGTTTTGATTTTTGAAAGAAATGAAGAAAATACGAACTTTGAATTTAGAATAAACGGAATGAATGTTGATGTGGTAAATGAGTTTGTATACTTGGGAAGTAAGTTTGAAAAAGATGGAAGAATGACAGGTGAACTTGAAAGAAGAGTAATGAAGGGCAGGTGTGTACTGGGTGCCACAGCTTGTATCGCCAAAAATCAAAACATATCTAAAAATGCTCGATTGGCGGTACACAGTGGCATACTTTTACCCACCTTGATGTATGGTAGCGAAGCCTGGACGGTGAATGAAAGTGAAATTAGTAAAGTCCATACTGTTGAAATGGACTTTCTAAGAAGTATGATTGGGAAAAAACGGAGTGACAGAGTGAGGAATGATTTTGTAAGAGAAGAATGTGGTGCAAGAGAAAGTGTGAAAGTGAAGATTAAAAGAAGTTTGTTAAGATGGTTTGGGCATATGGAGAGAATGAATGAGGAAAGACTGACGAAGAAAGTATATGTTGGTAGAATAGATGGATGTCGTGGTAGAGGAAGACCGAGAAAGGTATGGATGGACCAAATATCCGAAATTGCGAATGAATGGAATATCCAGAGTCATAATAAAAGAAGAGCCTGTATGAAGAAAAGTATGACTCTGGAGGAAATGAAAGAAGTATGTAAGGACAGAAAGAAATGGCGGTTGATCTGTAATGTTGGCGGCTAGGGTTTATTAAATTGGAATTTGTTTTTATTTGTAAATGGATATTTTGTATTTGGATATTATTATTTAGTGATGTATAAAATGTAATTTGTCGTGTGTGTGTGTTCCTTGACTTATAGGTTGGTATGCGGCTGACCACCCATGCTGTAAAAATGGTTCACTTTGCCAATGTCACCCCTGTCTCAGGGAAGGACGGCAAGAGTTGCAGGGTGTATGTCCATTTGAGATTTGGTTTTTATGTTGTAGGTTCACGTGAGGCATGTGCAAGCGCGAACTTGTACGTGTCTGGTTGTGAGAATGCATGTAATGTGAATCTCCAATGTAACATATCTTTGCAACTTAGATTAGATTAGATTAGCAGGGGTCGGCAACCTGCGGCTCACTGTACTCAAAACACTGCTGATCGAAAACCAGAAAAAATTATGTGGTGGCATTTTGTGAAAATTGCGTGCTAACCCCTCCCCCCCCCTCGTCGACAGATTTATTATGGACAAAATAATACATTTTTGAAAAATTGATTATTTTTCAATAAAACATTAAAAAATAAAAGAAATTAAAAACTTTGTTTTATTCCACTTTTATTGTTTTTGAGTATGTTACAAACGTTTTCGGAATACCTTCCATCATCGGGTAACAACAATTACTAAAATCAAACTTAAAAATTAAGACATGGGTAAGTTTGATTTTAGTAATTGTTGTTACCCGATGATGGAAGGTATTCCGAAAACGTTTGTAACATACTCAAAAACAATAAAAGTGGAATAAAACAAAGTTTTTAATTTCTTTTATTTTTTAATGTTTTATTGAAAAATAATCAATTTTTTAAAATGAATTTCCACAGTGTTTCACAAAAATCTTTTCAAAATTTAAACATTTTTGGCTCTTTACACACTTTGAAATTTGTAAATTGTAATTTTTGGCTCTTCCGACTCAAAAGGTTGCCGAGCCCTGGTCTATAGCGATTTTTTTTTTTTTGTGCACAACAATGTTCACTTTGCCAATGTCACCCCTGTTTCAGGGAATGTCGGCAAGAGTTGCAGGGCTTATGTTCATTTGAGGTTTGGATTTTATTTGTAAGTACACAATCAGCATTTGTAGGCGCGAACTACACAATCAGCATTTGTAAGCGCGAACTTACACGGGTCTGTTCGTGGGCATGCATTTGACACGAGCTTTAAATGTTAAAGTTTATTTCAAGGACAGGTCCAATGTTTGCCATGTTTCAGTTGTGTGTCCATTTACCCGTGACTATGACAGCATCAGGCAGAAGCTCCGTTTACTGGAAGACTTTGACAAGACCAACTTGGATAGCGCCCTGCACGCTGCCTACCACATGATCCTAACAGAGTGGGGCCCCCAGACACATGCACACGTCATCATGGTAACCTAAACCACCATTCTGCTTCTTCTATAATGCTACACGGACATTTAAAGTGTATATTTAAACCTTCAACTGCGAGTGACACGCAAAGACGTCAAATGTAAACTTGCATATAGTGCGGCTGTCAATCATAGACGCCATCAAACTTTTACTTATCCCTGACGTCTATGTTCAGAATGCAAAAGTCTGCAAATGGAAATAATGGCTAAGCCTTTCTGATCTTTGTTCTTGAATAACTAATGAATGTGACTGTGCACATAGTTAGTTTGTTGACAAGTGTAGTCAATCAATTAAGGTAGGAAGCATGAAATGTTTTAAAAAAGTATTCTGTACTGGAGGTATTCATATAGCCAGAATATTCAGAAGCGAAAAGGTTAAATTGTATTTTTAATGCTTGTCCACATGCAGACACATGTAAGTTCATGCTGCATGGACACTTGCAAGATAAACTAAACACATGAGGATTAACCTTGCAACTCCTGCCGCCTCTTCCTGGAACCAGGGTGGCATTGGCTAAAGTAATAATAATTTAATTTAATAAAACATGTATATATCTCTTTAAAAACGAAACTCCTATCTCAATCTCTGAACTAGGAAAACCTGTGTCTCAGGCATAGAGATGTGAACTAAGTTTTTACAGCATGGGGGTCAGCCTCGCGCTAATCTATTTCAAAAAGATTCTTAGCCACAATTTCTACCATGATTTTCAAAAAAAATCACAAACATTCATTCCCGTTTATACCTGATTATTTTGTCCGCGATATACCTAAATCTAAATCTAAGCTGCAAAGATATGTATCATTTGAGATTCATATTGAATGCATTCCCACAAGCAGACATGCATAATTTCGCACTTACACATGCCGCATGTGGACCTACAATATAAAAAACCCAACTCTCAAATGAACACAAGCCCTGCAACTCTTGCCGACCTTCCCTGAAGCAGGGGTGACATTGGCAAAGTGAACCATTTTTTACAGTATGGGTGGTCAGCCGCATACCAACCTATCAGTCAAGGAATACAAGCAATTAATACATTTAAATATATAGGTTGGTACGAGGCTGACCACCCGTGCTGTAAAAATCGGTTCTCTTTTGCCAATGCCACCCCGGTTCAGGGAACGGCGGCAGGAGTTGCAAGGTTTATGTCCATGTGAGGTTTTCTTTATTTGTATGCACACATGCAGAATGTGTAGGCGCGAACCTACATGTGCCTGTCTGTAGGCATGCATTTCATATGAGCCTTAAATGCTTACATATTCTTGCAGCTTAGATTATAGATTATAGATTATAGAAACAAATAAACTCTAAACAATTAAACAGTAAAAAATTAAAAAAACTACAAAACATATTTAAAAAAAAAAAATTTAAAAGCCTCAGCTTTAACCGCCAGCATTACAGATCAACCGCCATTTCTTTCGATCCTTGCATACTTTTTTCATTTCATCCAGAGCCATAACCTTTTTCATACAAGCTCTCCTTTTATTATGAATCTGGATATCCCATTCATTCGCTATTTCGAAAATTTGGTCCATCCATACCTTTCTCGGTCTTCCTCTTCCACGACATCCATCAATTCTCGCAGCATATACTTTCT
This sequence comes from Agapetus fuscipes, assembly GCA_951799405.1. Taxonomy (NCBI): domain Eukaryota; kingdom Metazoa; phylum Arthropoda; class Insecta; order Trichoptera; family Glossosomatidae; genus Agapetus; species Agapetus fuscipes. The sequence continues at coordinate 19,355,318 of OX637333.1, read as the reverse complement.
TCGTCAGTCTTTCCTCATTCATTCTCTCCAAATGTCCAAACCATCTAAGTATACTTCGTTTAAGCCTTACTTTCACACTTTCTCTTACACCACATTACTCTCGAACAAAATCATTCCTTACCCTATCCCTCCGTTTTTTCCCGATCATACTTCTCAAGTAGTCCATTTCTACTGTATGGACTTTACTAATCTCACTTTCACTCACCGTCCAGGCTTCACTTCCATACATCAGAGTGGGCACAAGTATACCACCGTGCACCGCCAGTCGAACATTTTTTGAAAGATTCTGGTTCTTGGCGATGCTAGCGGTAGCACCCAGTACGCACCTGCCTTTCATTATTCTTCTTTCAAATTCACCGGTCATTCTTCCATCTTTTTCAAACTTACTTCTCAGGTATACAAACTCATTTACGACATCAACATTCATTCCATTAATTTTAAATTCATAATTCATATTTTCATCATCTCTTTCAAAAATCAATACTTTTGTCTTACTTGCATTCAACTTTAAATGGTTACCTAACAAAGCTTCATTCAATCTAGAGAATATTCATGGTTGTAGAAAAAGTATTGTATGCCACTACACGTAATTAGTCTTTGTAACACTCTTGCTGTCTATTGTGCCATTCGGTTGCGCCAAATGGCACAAATTAGCACTCGTGTTACAAAGACTATCATTACTTGGCAGTGGCATAAATAACTATTTCCCTACACTTCATAATAAATTTTAGTAGGCTATTTTTGGGATTTCTGTGTGAGTGCGACAATGGGAGTGATATCGGAATGTGGTCTGAATAAGGAGCTAAAAGAAACTTTGCAATTTTTATTCAATGTACAGTCACTTTGGCTCCATTTTTTATTTTTTACACGGTTCTTATGTCAACTTGTTGGGGGTTTTCTAAACCACTCCTGCCAACTCTCACTATTGATGCGATCTGTCATCCATTGTTCTCTTCTCACAGAGAAATGAAACATCCATTCGGTTTCCATAAAAATGAAAAATCGAATACGGTTATTCACAACACATTTGATCCATAGCTGATCCACGTCAGATGTTGGTTGAGCATGGATTTGCTGTGTGTGAATAACACCGTTTGTATCAAAGTATTCAATACTGTTTATTTTTACATTACAAAGTGCATACTGTTTTTCCAGGTGACAGATGGCTGTGCGGGTGTGGCCTCCCGCCCTCTGCCCTCCCTGCCTGTCTCCCCGCCGCCCCCTCAGCCCATCTTCCCTTGCACCCTGCACATCATGGCTATTGCGGCACCCAACGAGCCGTCACTCATCTCATGTAAGTGTTACCAGATTATTCTCCTTTTCTCTTAGCTATTGTTTAGGATATTAAATGAACTGTTATGAAAGAACATACATACATACATCATCTCATTATTCTTTGAACGTTTTGCTTGCATCGTAGCTAACGCCTTCGAAGGCACACTTTCTGCACATTAACTGAGGATGAACTTGTAGTTCACGATTTATTATTATAACAGTACCCTTAGTACGAGTTGCAAAACTTGAGAAAGTAAAGTTTACGGAAAATATTAAAGAATGATTTTTCCCAAAATCTGCTGTTTTTGTTTCTTACACTTTATGGTCTTAGCAAAAGAGTTACAGTGATGGAGAAAATCAAGTTTAAACAAACAAAAACAGCAGATTTTGGGGGAAATCACTCTTTAATAATTGCCGTAAACTTTACATTACTCAAGTTTTGCAATTCGTACTAAGGGTACAGGATAATTTATTTCATAGTACACATTATTATGAGAGAGCGCCATTTTTGTGTGTGTCACAACTCAAGGCCCTCTCCAATCATGGATAAGACTTATTGAAAAGATAAGTTTTCAGTGCTCGCTATCATCCGCAAATCTGAGTGTCTGCCTCTTCACACCATCTCAACAGGTGAAATCATGTCAGTCAGATATGATGGAGCCACAGCATAAGATGGCTTTGTACACCATCAGACAAACGCGGTAGACCAGCCTCTCCGGAAAGTGAAGCCAAGGCAGTTTCTGTAGCAGCTGAGTGATTTGAGATAACTTGGACATCCCAAAGATGAGTCTTGCTGCCGAATTAAGCACTAACTGAAAGCGGTTCAATGGATTGAAGATGAACTTTGTCAGGTAGCTAGAATGTCAGATAGCTACCTGTTAACAAAAGAAGAAGAGGAAGAAGACATGACCTGTCAAAACATTATACCTATCAAAGGAGGGAAATAATGCCTACCAAATTGGGAAAACAGAAATGATCTGGATCCCAACTTAAAAGAAATTGAAGCGCATCTTTAGCCACAGAAATTGAACCGGCTCAAAATTAGAGGAAGAAGACAGGCTGAGATTGACGGTTGTGAGGGGAAGACTGAAAAACCCCGTTTAAGCTCCGCGTCATGCTGGTGGGAAGGTTATAAAAGCCGCCGACACCCCACATTCTGGGACACAAGCTCTTCATAGCCTGAACCAACAGCACTGACCAGGCGTGGCTAAAAAGATTCATCTTGGGTGGCCTGAGTCGCCGTTATTGCCTGCACCACACAGCCCCTGGCCGCGCCTGGGTCTGCCGTGGCGGATTCCTCTGAAGGAAGGAGCCCCTGCTCTCTACCCACCGCAAGCGCCCGCTTGGCTACTCGCTGGGTGCTGCTCGATATCCGGAGCCCCGTGCTCAAAGTTCCTCAGGAGGACAGAGCACCTGCCCCGTCCAGCCGAGCGCACCCGTCTTATCGCTGGCTGAGCCCCGTGCCGCAATTCCTCCGGAGTGTGGAGCACCTGACCTCCTCCCGCCAAAAGCGTCGCCGTGCCTGAGGCCGGCGCCCCGAACATCGACTACCCGCATCCCAGCATCAGGACTTCTGCCGTCACAGTGAGCGAGATCGAAGCCTTTAATTAATTAACCAATTTAACTTAGATTCCCAGTCAGTCGTGCAGTTTAGCGTGTTGATACTCTCAATTGTCTCGTAATTTAAAATAAACCCCATCTTTCTCCTTTATCTGGTTTTTACCTACCTTTCACTTATTTTGAACCTCTTTAGCATCAGTGGAAAGCGAGCAAGGTGTTGGGCCCTGAACACCCCCCTGAGGAGTCTTTTGCTAGCCGGGCACCTGCAAAAGCGCGCAACCTAACCTCAAAGGAGCCCCCTTGTCCGTTGTCGGAATCCTAACCTCAAAGAGGTGACGGTTCGCGGCAGCGGGGGCCCAGCAGGGCCGCGCTTCAAATCACATCATTACAACTTGCATTAACATTTATTTATGACATTGTTGCTATTTTCCAGCTACTCCGGTGTACCGCCGCCTCATAGATCTGGCAGCAGCCAGTGGGAGTGCGGCTCCGGGGGCCCTGCATATACCTGAATCACCCCTGAGCCCCAACACAGTAAGTCCCAGCAGCATACGCAATCCTAGTAACATAGCAGCGCTGATAAAACATTATGCACGCAGTGCAGATTTGAAAGTTTGCAGTTAGCAAACGTCACACTTGTGTATGACTAGGATCTTTAGCAGCAAAAAACAAAATATTTGCTTGTTTGGGAATTTGAAAACAATGGATAATGAATATGGATAATGAATACTTGACAAAATGTATGTACATGGGAAATGTAAGAGGCAAGAGGGATAGATCGGTAGAGGATAAGATCAAGAAAGGAATGGTTTTATAAAATTATTAAAATTGTGGAGGTATAGGTATACAGAGTGAATGTAAAATAAGGAAAATAAATTGCACAGAATCTGTACTCGACTTTCTTGCAAAAATTAACCCACTGTATGACGTATGTAAAGCTAGAATCATCTACCAGCTTATGCCGCTTCAATAAAAATATAATATATCAATAATAAATAAATTTTATTCCACCGCAGTGTGTACCTGCATACTCGTACAATATGGATATAGTCATATAAATACTTAAATGAATATAAATATTTGGTTGATTTATTTGTTGAGCACCGTTTTGTGTGAATCACACCTCAAGAGCCCTCTACGAGGTTGGTCTTCTCTGGAGCCAATTACACAAGAAAGATACTTGACTTATAGGTTGGTATAAAGCTGACCACCCATAGTGTAAAAAATAATTCACTTTGTCAATGTCACCCCTGTTTCAAGGAAGGTCGACAAGAGTTGCAGGTTTTATGTTCATTTGAGATTTGGTTTTAATTTGTAAGTACACATTCAGCGTTTTTAAGCGCGAATTTACACGTGTCTGTTTGTGGGCATGCATTTGATATGAGTTTTTAATTTTAATACATCTTTACAACTTAGATTTTAGAATCTAAAATCTAGATTATTACCTATAGATGGGCATTGAACCCTTTTGTATGCAAACTAGGACTTTGTATGGTGGGTAAACTTTTTAGTTATATTTTGAAAAAGTAACGACTGATTATTATTGGTATTTATAAAAGTTTAAGAATCGCAGCCTTTTATCTATTTTTAACCCTTTGACTACCAAGAAAATTGCTAATACATTTTGTATGGAAAATTTTCACTTTGTATGGCGGCTATACTTCTAATTCACTTTTTGGAAAAAATAATGATGGCAATATATAAGTTATCATTATTTACTTACATTTGTATAAGATTATTTTTTTATTAACCCTCTAACTGCCGAGAATTTTTAAAATATTTTTTTTCTTTTGTATCGCAACTCCCTAAATAAAGATCATGATGAAGCAATGATTATAATCGTTAGATAGCACTATTTTATAAACGGTTTCACAGAAAATTTAAGAAAAATCATTGGAGCCGATTTTGAGAAAATCGCATTTAAAATTTTCAGCTCTTCAGAAGCCATCTTGAATTTTCAAAAAAGTAAAAAAAAAATGATTACGAATTGAAGTCATAACTTATTCTGTCTATCAAATCTAAAACAAATTTAAATATCTTGCATTTTAATGGGTTTTTGCAATATTTTCTATTTATAATTTCAGGTCGTGTAAACGGTGCTTTATATTTATTTTTTCCAAAAAAAAATTTTTTTTATTGGTAGAAATTTATGTTGTCCATAATATTGTAGAAAATTATATTTTTGTTGACCCCTTAACTTTCGAGAAAATCACAATCGTTTGTTTTTTTCATATGGCAACCCATAGACACAGATTAGTAAGCATGTTGTCATAACTAATATATTTAGTTAAAAATTAATTAGTGGCAATTCTGAAAATTTAAGAAAAATTCTTTGAGCCGTTTTTGAGAAAAGTGAAATTTTATGTTTTTTTTGTATGGCAGCCATCTTGAATTTTCAAGTTGGTGTAATGCCATGTTATTCATACTTAATACATGTCCAAAAAAGTTGATGTAGCCAAAATTTGGTATCTTTAGGTCTTATTCTTTGGAAAGTGACACACATACACACATACACACACACACACATACAGACGGACGTTTTTGAAAGATAGTGTTTTTTGGCATGTCCTGCACCAGGACAACTCATTTCCGTGAAAACCTCGAAAAAAAAATTTCACACCAAATCAAAACTTTCTTTATAGCCTTCAGCTGTAGCAAGAAAGTAAAAAGTGATGGATAGGAATAGAGTAAGAGAATTTAAAAAAAATCAATTAGGCTGATTTATTTGGTGAGCGCTGTCTTTGTGTATATCACACCTCAAGAACCCTATGCGAGATTGGTCGTCGCTGTAAAAAGCGCCAATTCTCAAGCAAGACCCAGTTGCTGTAAGGTTGGATGGAACTTTGATAACCGGTCTTTGGAAAAGGTTTATGAATTTTTCAACGCAGCGAAGAGCAAATTTGAAAATATAAATGGACTATTTTTTGTGCTTCGCCGGGATTCGAACCCACAACCTTCCATTTACGAGTCCAAAGTGTTACCACTAGACTACGGACCGGTCAAAAGAGAAGTATGTCAGGATATGAATAAGTGGAGAAGATTCTACAGAAGTTCGGGCAACACCTAGTGGAATGGCAATAGCGTTACAGCCTTTTCCCTAACAATCCAGCCATGTGATTGTATGTAGTTAAAATAGCTGTAAAAATATTGAAATGTTGCGTTGTTACATAAAAAGTCCTCTCAGACTTTGAAAACCATCCCCCTTGCAGGTGACCTTGATTCTGAAGCGCGTGTGCTGTGAGCATCTGTGTGCGTGGCGCAGGGTGCTGGGCTGCGGCGCCCTGGAGGCGCGAGTGACCCTGGCCCCCGCCCCCTGCCCTTCACATACTCACGGACTTTGTAAACCATCCCCCTTGCAGGTGACCTTGATGCTGAAGCGCGTGTGCTGTGAACACTGTGTGCGTGGCGCGGGGTGCTGCGCTGCGGCGCCCTGGATGCGCTCGTGACCTTGGCCCCCGCCCCCTTGCCTTCACATACCTCACGGACTTTGTAAACCATCCCCCTTGCAGGTGACCTTGATGCTGAAGCGCGTTTGCTGTGAGCAGCTGTGTGCGTGGCGCGGGGTGCTGCGCTGCGGCGCCCTGGAGGCGCGCGTGACCCTGGCCCCCGCCCCCCTGCCCTTCACACACCTCACGGACTTTGAGCAGACCCGCCTCACCATGTCCAGCAACCTGGAGATATGCGGCTTCATCTCCATGCAGGATATTGGTAAAGTGACTCATACAAAATTAAAGGCTAGTAAACTGGAACAAACATGAACCAACTGACATAATCTACCTGGATTATGAGAAAGCTTTTGATCGTGTCCTTATCGGACGACTGATTAGAGCATTTTGGAATACGTGGCAACCTCCTACATTGGATTTCTGACTTTTTGACTGACCGTCGATTCCGGGTACTGACTGGTGATCACTTCTCGGAATCTTACAACGTTCTAAGTGGAGTGCCCCAAGGTTCAGAGTTGGGACCGATTTTATTTGGCATATTTTTAACTGACCTCAAGGATGTTGTAAGATGTGATTTATCCCTCTTTGCTGATGACACTAAACTTATGGGGAACCCCCTCATAGTTCACAATGAGATACAAAGTGAACTAGATCGCATTGTCCAATGGACCAAGGAATGTCTGATTTCTTTAAATGCTGAGAAGTGCACGGTATTGCATGTGGGAAGTAATAATCCTAAACTACAGTACACCATTGAATCGAGAATATTGCAAAGCGTGAAATCGCAGAAAGACCTAGGAGTAACTGTAACAGAAAACCTGAAGTGGGATGAACAAGTTTTCATAATTACAAAAAAAGCTAATTCAATGCTGTACACAATACGGAAAGCCTTTTTTCACATTGATAAAGATCTTTTCTTAAGAATATACAAGTCATATGTACGACCTATAAATAATAATAATATTAGGATGATTTATTCGGTGAGCGCTGTTTTTGTGTGTATCACACCTCAAGAGCCCTCTGCGAGCTTGGTCGTCGCTGTAGAAAGCGCCAATTCTCAAGCAAGACCCAGTTGTTGTAAGGTTGGATGGACCTTTCAGTGACCGGTCTTTGGTAAAGGTTTATGAATTGCTTGAATATGCATTCCAGATATGGAGTCCATATTTTAAAAAAAACATTGAACTCTTGGAAAGAGTACAAAGAAGAGCAACAAAAATGGTGTGGAACTTCAAACGTGATTTCCCAACATTATCGTTTTTTGAGTTATTACTCTTTATTATTAAACGTGCGATATGTAGGGATGCCATTGAAATTTACAAAAAAAAAAATTGACATGAAAGCAGAGGGCTTCAAACTAAATTTAATGAGTTTTTTTGCCTCTAGTATTGAATCCAAGCCCTTTGTGTCACAAGAGCTATAATTAGATTTTAAGAATTCGGATAAAAAATAAGAAATAAGCATTTTTAGGCATTTATTATTCATATTCCTTGACTTATAGGTTTGTATGAGGCTGACCACCCATACTGTAAAAAATGGTTCACTTTGCCAATGTCACCGATGTTTCAGGGAAGGTCGGCAAAAGTTGTGGGGCTTATGTTTATTTGAGGTTTGGATTTTATTTGTAAGTACACATTCCACGTGTTGGTTTGTGGGCATACATCTGAGAGCTTTAAATGAATATATCCTTGCAACTTAGATTATAGATTATTATATTTTTTTCTTCTTCATTTTTCTCATATTACTTTCTAATTTTTTTTTGTTTTTCCTTCTTAATTAAGCTGTAAACGAAATTATAGTACATTATGTTTGCAAACTTTGCTGGTTTTTTAATTATAATAACTATGTTGTTATTCACATATATTACATGTATAACTGTTTGTTTGTCTAATAAATAAAAATAAAAAATATATATAGAAGCTTAAAAACAAATATGAAAGAATTTCTTCTCGGCATTTGCTTTATGTGAATGAAGACTCAATTTAATCCTTCACGATTGGTTTGTAGCAGGGGCGTGCATCCCATACAGGCACATGCGCCTGATAGGTAGGCAATATTTGGTAAACAACACATAAGCTTGATATTGAGATTTAAAATTCAAAATAAGTTCAATTGGAGCCCTGCAGTCAATTTCAAATGGATTATTTTAAAGGAATGAGAGAAAATATTTATTCTGAAATGTATTTGCCTGCACCCTATGCACCCGCCTGGTTTGTAGCATTATTAAAAATGAACTAACAATAATTATTCAGCTTTGATACTCTGAGAGCTCTAAACTAAAACCTGACACCTATTCTGTAACTGTAACTCTGTCGCCATTCCACTAGGGGTGGCCAGAGCCTCTGCAGAGCTGCCTCCATTTTTTCCTATCCTGACATACCTTTTTCAATTCATTCATATCCATCACCTTTTTCATGCATTTTTTTCTTTTACGCTCACTTGTATATCCCATTCTTTCACAATCTCCTCAATCTGATCACTCCATACTTTTCTCGGTCGTCCCTTCCCTCTTTTTCCTTTCACACTTGCTTTGTATATATACTTTGTCAGTCTATCATCATTCATTCTTTCCACATGCCCAAACCATCTCATCATATTCTTTTGTTGCATTCTTTTGCTGCCACCTATTAATAGCCTAATATGATAACAATCATTATGCGTTAGGGCTATGATTGTTATTGTTGCATATTTGTTTTCTTGTAGGATCTCCGATGGCGCTCAGCAGGCATCTGGTGCTGCCGCTGCCTCCTCCCATAACGCCTCACGCACCCAAACCACCAACTCCAGGAGCCAAGGTGGGCATATACAAACATTCATCTGTGTTATAAGTTTAACAAATAATTTATAACATCTGAGTAATACAGAATCAGAAAGCTTTTAACAATCTGCAAACTGGACAGCAATGGCGGAGGACAGGTGGAGTTGAAGGTAGAGGCTGAAGGAGGCTAAGACTCGAATAGGGCTGTAGCGCCATTGAAGAAGAATCAAAGGCGGCCATCTAGGATATTTTTTCTAAAATGAGATGTATATGCTTAAACGCAAGATATCATTTCCAAATGTTAAACTTTTGTTCCGAATAAAGAATTAGATTCCTGCCTTTGTTTCTATATGACTCATTTATCTTCATTTCTCCAAGCGAATATTATCAAATAAATCTGCTGTATCAATAATGCAGGCGCGTGCATAGGGTACAAGCAAATACACTTCAGAATAAATATTTTCTCCCATTCCTTTAAATAACTCATTTGAAATTGACTGAAGTGCTAATGATGGCTCGAATCTAATTTAAATTTTGATTTTTCAATCTGAATGTTAAGCTTAAATGTTTTTTGTACAATATATTGCCTACCTATTTGGCGCACACGCCTGTATGGTATGCATGCCCCTGCAATAATGGACTGTGAATATTTTTTGTACAGCTGTTACAAATCAGATTTTTTTCAGTGAGAAAACGTCACACCTCTTTGTTACAGAGTCCTCAGCATCCTTTAACAAAATATTAGGTAGGCTTCGCCATAGCAACCTTGCTGTGTGACATCAAAACTTTGTTTGCATTGTCAAATGTGCAGACTTCAATTGTTTCAACACATATCTATTTACGTTACAGGGTGATTCAGAGACGCCAAGCACTCCGACAGAGGATGACAGTGATATCAGCAAAGTTCCCAACTTTTGTGTTTTACTGCATGGTGCATTGAAGGTAGGAAGGCAAGATGTTACTTAGAAATACGTTGATGAAATGAATGTTGAGTAAACCTGACCTGTATTTTGAATTTGAGTTTCAAGTAAACACTGAACTGTGAAATCAGTTTTGACAACCTCGATGGCTGACTGAACCTTAGCTCTCTGGCTTTGAAAGCAAGCGCTCTACCAATTGAGCTATCAACAGATTTCTTATGTCTGATTATTATTATTGAGATAAGTTGAATAAAAACATAAAGTAACTCGGTTTGAAGTAGGTACTTGTGCAATAAGGCTTATCCACTTTATGTATTCAATAGTTGATGACCGGTCCGTAGTCTAGTAGTTAATGCTTCTTCTGTGTTTTAAATTTCAAACTCAAAATAAAAATGGATTTTTTCTAAACTGTATAATTTTTTGAATGAAACACTGTTTTATTTTGGCTCTATTATTAATTTTATTTTAATTAATAAATACAAACGTTTTCGATCTCTCCGTCACCTTCGGTGTTAATTTTTGTTAATTAATTAATTGTTTGCGTATTAACAGTGTTAATACACAAAATATGATTAAAATAAAAATATCGGCAACTTCTCAGCCTTCACAAGTAATGAGAACCAGCCCCTTCGAAGCTGAAAAAGACCCACTTTGACTCAAGTCATTGGTGTAAGGTCGGCACCTTTACCTATGAAAATCAATAGGTTTCACCCATCACGCTTCATCTCTCGTCTGTCCATCCGTGGAAACGTCATAATGTTTCATGCTACAAGAAACATAGGTAAAACGATGCATCGTTGGCGCTGTGACAACACAACACAATTCACTAATTAGGCCTAACAGCTAAGGCGCAACGCAATGCAGCTAAGCTACACATATAGTGAACTTCTTGCCCCGTTATCCCCGAAGGGTTTTGCTTGTAACCTATTTGTTTTTACAGGTAAGGGGGCCGGCCTTATGCCAATCACTTCAAATGAAGTGGGGGTTTCCCAGCTCCGGGGGGCTGGTACTCATTTCTTCTGAAGGCTGAGTAAATCTTGCCGGTGTTTTAATTTGGGGTTTGAAATAAACACCGAAAAGGGGATATCATTTCTGACACCTCGGTGGAAATGAAATGAACTGTAATCTAAAATGTTGTTGATCTTTAGGTAGAGAATATGGCTGGCCTGGTGCAGCTGGGAGAGGACTGGTATGGTCTCATCCACTCGTGGGCTGACTCCAAGAAGAAGTCCAACCTCATGCTGAGTGCCCTGCCTCCCGGGGATGACGCAGTGCCCTGGCTGGGACCTCTGGGCCAGCTTGGGCCCAACGACCTCACAGAACCCGGTGAGATACATTCACCATTTTCACACGGCACATTCTGGTATCGGATCGGAAGTCTGGTAAACATGCAGTATATGTGGATGTATCTATAATAACACAGGTCTACAAATTAAAAAAAATTGTGAGCTGTTTTACATTTGAAATGTGATTCTAAATATTTCAGTACCACTGATTTAAAAAATGACCTTCGTTTTTCTCTATCACATCAGGTTTTTTGGCAAATCAAGAATGAAATATCCACTTATTTTCTTTTTAAACAAATACAAAATCAAAATTTAGATAATAGTTACAAATGCATTTGCGAGTTTTTGTTGCCAAAAATTTCATTTCCATTCAGTCTATAAACATACATCAGTAGAATCTTGTTTGTTTAGTTTAAAATGTTTTGTCTCTTAGATGTTTTCTTGTGTTTATCCGTAGATTCCCTACACAGCATCCAGCCCCATATATCTGCCATCATTGAAGTATTCCATCGTCCTTGGTATCTCATCTTCATTTCTCGAATATCCTGGTGAAATTTCTCTCCTTGTTCTCTACTTACTGCCCCCAGGTTGTCATCCAAATGTGAAAACAGAAAGTGTAATTTGAGACTCATGTTGCATCCCAAAGTTCTCAACTCCCGTAGCATGTTGTTCACTATTTTGACATAATCAGGATGTTTATTTTTTCCTATAAAATTGTCCATAACCTCTTTATATGCATTCCAAGCATTTTTCTCTGTAGAAGTCATATTAGCTTCAAATTCCTTGTCTGTAAGTTAAAGCTCTGATTTGAGGACCCACAACGATTCCTTCTTTAATTTTTGCTTCAGACAGAGCAGGAAATTTGTGGCTGAGATATTTAAAACAATCACCATCTTGGTCAAGAGCTTTCACAAACTGGTTTTATACCTAGTTTTATATGAAGAGGTGGCAAAATTATTTTCTTAGGATTTACTAGGTTATCCCTTATTATGTTTGTACCTACATCCTGGTGCTAAACTCTCTCTTTTGGGCCATTGTTTTTGTTTCCAATGTTTTTCTCTTGCCCTGTGCATCCAAAACAGTCAACTAGTTAATTTAAGTAGATTTATTCCAATAGATGTCGTTGTTTGATTGGTTTAATGGGTTATGATCACAAAAAATAGCCAAATAAATAGATAAAGAAGATTTAGATTTTCTAAGAAAACGGTATGTGATGGGGATAAAAAGACGTCATGTTTGGAATCAGAACATGGAATTTACTATAAAAAGGCATCAAAACCTAAAACAGAAAAATCACTGTAGACCTGTGTAATTTATAGATTCATGTGGATGTATGGTAGCATGTAAATGGTTTGTCCGGCAATCCTATACATTTTCCCTGAAACAGTGGTGACATTGGCAAGGTGAACCATTTTTATAGTATGGGGGGTGTTCACTTTATCCTGTGAGAAGTGATCCAAATGTTCGCTCATCCGGCATGGATGGACTAAAATGGCCGAAATTTACTAAATTTACGAAATTTAATAATTAGACCCATGTCTAATTCAAATAGATCTTGGTAGGCATATTAACATTTAATTTAATTTTAATAGGGTAATTGCAGTGGTAGGGAAAACAGTTGAAAATAATATGGTTGTGTAGAGTACATTTCAAGGATCACAATCATATATTTTTTAAGTAGTAAAAATAAAGATATCATTGATAATCTTGAAAAATAAAATGCGGAGAATTTGAATCCCCGCCAAACATGCAGGGTGGACGGCTAGGGACGTGTGTCGTCATTTTGACGACAAACGTCACTGTCAAACTGACTACCTGGGCCATTTGGCACCTAAACTCCCAAGATCTGACGTCATATCCGCCCGAATAAAGAAATGACCTGTTTTAGCGGAAATGGAAAATACGCGAATTTTAAAGAACTACGAGTATAAATTAAAAACTGAGCCACACATAATTTTTTTAAAAACGCAAATGTATTTTAAAAAATATAGCCTACCATTTTATGAAATAAAATAAAAAAGTGAAATTACCCTATTCTTAACAGGGGGTAAGCCTCATACCATAGGCGTTGATTGATCTTACCGTATCTATTTGAAGATAGCAAGATATAAAACATGGTGGCACCTTAACAGCTGGTCCCTCTATGTAGGTATGTTTTTCATAGAAACTGTATGGTACATCTATCAGCTGTTTACGCGCCACCATCTTTTATCACATATCTTCAAATAGATACGGTCAAATCTAGCAACACCCGTTGAGTCTGTAGCCGCTGCAAACATAAGTAAAGCTAACATATGTGCATGATGTGATTTGGTAGGCGAGGTGTTCCCCGTGCGCACAGCTGAGCGGCGCAGCTATGCGGGAGGAGGCGCCGTGTGGGTGCGCCCCGCGGGGCTGCAGGCTGATCTGCACAAGCTGCTGAGGCACGCCAGGAAGCTGCCCGACAAGATCAACCACTTCTACAAGGTACACATGATCCTGTAGAACATTTTCTTGGAATATTTTATACTCATTTTTGCCATTCTCTTAAAAAAATAATAATTGCAGAATGGTCAATATCAAATTGATTGTAATTTGGAGAGGACAACACTGTCAGCTCAGCTAGATTACAGTTAACCGTTTAACTGCGGGTTACACGCATAGGCGTCAAGTGTAAACTTGCACAGTGCGGCTGTCAATCATAGACGTCATCAAACTTTGAACTTATTCCTGACATCTTTGTAAAAGAATTCAAAAGCCTGCAAGTGAAATGTGCTACACCTTTGTGATTGTTGTTCTTGAATAACTAATACATGTGATTGTGCTCATAGTTTGTTCACAAGTGTCGTCAATCAATTAAGGTAGGAAACAATAAATGTTCAAAAAATGTGCTAGAAAAAGTATTCCGCACTGGGGATAATCATATAGCCAGAATATTCAGCAGCGAAAGGGTTAACGTGTCAATGTTTCAAAACATACTTTCACAACTCATAAGTAGCAGCGTAATTTTGAAGTTTAAAGCCTGTTGATAACAAAATGATATACATTTAGGAGGTGAACCGAGTGCGTCGCGCCGCCCTCGCCCTGGGCTGGGTGGAGGCCCTGGGGGCGGCGGCGGCCGTGCTGGAGCGCGAGGCGGCCACTCTGCCCCCCGCGGCCAAGGCCCCCATAGCCATAGCCGCGCAGTACCTCGCCAACATCAGCAGCAGGGATCCCAAGCACCAGCTGCCACTGTGCTGACAAGCAATCTGAACCACGTGTTGTAATGCCTCTATTCTAGGAAGACTTCATTGTTTTTATAGTAGGAATGCTTGCATTTTTAACCAGAAACAAAGTGGAAGTTAAGAAGGGGAGAAATTTTGTATAAAGCGCTATTGTGATTGTACATTGGTTGTTGTCTTTCAATCATCTTTGCCATACCAACACCACTCGCAACGCTTGAACGAAAGGGTAAAATAGCTGATCTTTGGTAGGTACTTGTATTATGATGTGACCAATGGGTGACAATTTTTGGCAGCCAGCAAGCTTGCACACTAGCACCTTTAAAGACGGCCAAGACAGTAATCAACCAAATGCCTAGTGTACACAGCGTTTTATATGCACCCTGTCCAGAAACATGTGTCAGACATGATTTAAGTACCTTATTTCTGTTTTCTTGTAACCTAAATTCATAGTATTGGTAGGGTTTTTTGATCAATTCATTCTTTCCTCAGCCTTTCCCTTCTATGCTTACCTTTAAAATTCTGTTTTTGTACTTTTTTTGTCATGTTCATTATCCATTCTTTCCAGATGTATAAGTTCTCTTATCAATAATTGTGAAAATGAAATAATAATTTTGTAAGCAAAAGATCTGTATTTTTATGTTAATAAAATAAATTGTAATTTTTGTACAAGTGTAAAAATAAAAATACATTTACACAATGTATCTCTGAATACATTATTTATACTATTTGCTTATACATAACTAATATTTACAATAATATAATTAAAACATACAATACAAATTATACCATGTAGGGTCAGTGTGGCAACAGTGGATCATTTTTTTTCAAATGCACAGAATTATTGTTGTATAAATGCAATCAATTTACAACTTTTATAAAACGGTTGATAAATTAAGTACCTACCACTTGTTCAAAGAGCTCCATCTTTTTTATCCAATAAATACAAAGATATTTTGCATTTAGTGAAAAATGAAAAATGATCCACTGTGTACCCTATGGTGTACACAGTGGATCAAACAATAAAAAGCCAGATTACTTCTATTTAAAAAAAACATATGTATAAGACAGAAATATTTTTTTCTGTTATACACCAATTTTAATCAAACGGAACAAAATAACACTAAATAAGTGGATGATAATCCAGAAAAAAAACACATTGAAGAAGTAACAAGAATATTGACGGGCATTGCTGCGTCTTCCGAGGTAAACGCAACTATGCTACACAAATAGTGTAACTTCTTTCTGCGTTCTTCCCAAAGGGTCTCATGTGGCGAGTGGAATCTATTAAGATTTACAGGTAAGATGATCCACTATGTAACCTATGATGTTGATCCACTGTGTACCCCTTTCGACATTTTTTTTTTGGGGCAGCAATTTATGTATTTCACTTTGAACAAAGTAATGAGGTAATGTTATAATGGAAGTAGGATTATTGTTAATGAGGATAAATAAATAACTTCTAGCCGAACTTCAATACTTTAAAAATAAGAAGACAACAAAGCGAAGCTTAATTTTTTACTTTTGACTGTCAGAAACACATTTTGTTACTCAGCACAACCAAGCTGCATTGAAGTAGGACTCTGATTAGTCCAGACATGTTCAGACATGAGCACCATGCCAGGGTGTAAGCAATAGCCCTGTATAACTACTCATCTGGAAGAAACTGCCCTGATCCACTGTACCCACATGATCCACTGTTACCACATTGACCCTAATTAATACATTTCTCCTCAATTCAAGGTTTTTTTTCAGTCACATTCATGGAACTAAAGATGACAATCTTGTTTTAATTTTGTAAATATGACAAGGAAAATGGCATTCTCGTCAGGATGGTGGTGGTCAAATTTGGAACTACCCGGCCAAGTGACATTTCAGCCATTTGTCTTCACATATCATCATACAGCAGTGCCTTGTGCTAGACATTTTTATCTGTTAGTTAGCATTCTCTTGAGCTGGGAATAGCAGACTTCAAATGGAAGTATGAAGATTTTGGTTAACCTCTTGTTCATCTTCCCAAGATTTTTCCTTTTAAGATGTTGCAAAGAAAGGTGCTAGAGCTTCTTTTCAAATGCTAGATATGATGTTTTAATGTAACTACCCCATGAAAACAATTGTTCAACACTAGCAAGTTTACACAGGGACAATATTTAATAGTAAACACATGACAACTAATCATGGCAAAAGTAAAAATCATAAGTGTTACGCATGGAGTTCTATTAAATGGAGAGGCTATTAATTTGATTTAGTTCTAAAGACTGTGATCCATACAGTCACTAAAATCTAATTTCGCCAGACATTGTCCCTTGTTTAGTCTCGCTCGCACAACATACGTTTTTTGTTGTCCTTTTCTATCACGTTATGTGTCTCTACTCTGTCGTTAATTTATGTAAGCAGGTAATGTTGCTTAGCAACGAATTGTTGATGTTATTTTCCTTGACAACATAATTTAGTGTTGTCAAAGGTTTTGAAAATATCTGATACTTTTTAATGCTTCTGTTCCATAAACGTAAATATTTTACTTAATGTGACATAATTACTTGTGAAAAATATTTCAATTACATTTTTTTAATTTTAAGTTTTTTCAATGATGTTAGGAGTAATATCTATAGAAGACAAAGTAAAAAAATATTCTTTGAAATCCAATTTCCTTGAAATATAAGTGTAGGGTAGAAATTGAAATTTTGAATTTTGAAATACAGACCACTTCAAATACATACATTTCACAAAAAAAAATGTTCTCACGTGACGGTATCAGATACTATATTTTATCATCATCACATCTCTATCACTAAAAATGGCCGACGGTTTGACAGCGGGGCTATTGTTTTGTGGATAAAGGTATAGGCAGATAAAATATCAATTGAATTTACTTAAATATTAATATTCACTGGTAATTACGAGTGAAAAGTTACTCCAGATTTTTTATTACAATTTCTCGTATTGTTTGTGCATTTGGAAAATGTGGGGCTTGGCATTTTTACGATTTTTCATGTGAAATCTCTCAATTAACATAATAATAAAAATATTTAGAACAGCTGAATTTTACAATTCCCCATGTTATTAAAAATGCGAAGAACTGCGTTCAGATCAACTGATTTTGTTTTTTTTTTTCAAAGGCTAGAAATACCATGCCAGCCATTCTCGTGACCCATTGACAGTCTTTGAGGCCTATTGATATTTTTAAGGTAGGGCATTGTGATTTCAAGGTAGGGCATTGCCCCACAATGCCCCCCCTTAGCTACGGCCGTGACTGCGCGCGCAGTATTATTATATTAACTACCTAGTCCAGTGGCGAAGGGTACCATACAAGCCGATTCCCATCGGTTTCCCGTTTAAAATGAGACAAAAATGATAATAAAGTAGACTGCATGGTTTCCATGGGGAAAAAATATGAACTGTTTCTTTGGTTTTAAATGTATTTTTTTACTTTGTGCCTATATTTTTTAACTGCTTTGTTACATCATTTTAAAAGGAAAGCCGATGGGAACCGGCTTGTATAGCACCCTTCGCCACTGCTACCTACCCCATCCACCCAAAGCTAGAGCTGGCGACAGTAATCCTTACTAGTTACTGGTCATCTATACCCGAAATGCAAATAACTGTTTTTTTGCATCGACATATCTGTGTGAGTCTGCATTTTCTCATATGAAAGTAATAAAATCAAAATATTGTACTCGTCTCACAAATATGACCACCCATACAATGTAGTTTCTTAATTGCGTGCCTGCCCCCCCCATCATGGATAAGATTTAATTTTTTTTACTATGGGTGTTTGCTACATTTTTTGCAGAAGAAATTTTTGACTTTTTTGTATAGATTAATTTTTTAATGTTTTGTTTTTTTTTTTACTTCAATGTTATTTATTACTCGTATTCCTTGACTTATAGGTTGGTATGAGGCTGACCACCCATACTGTAAAAAATGGTTCACTTTGCCAATGTCACCCCTGTTTCAGGGAATGTCGGCAAGAGTTGCAGGGCTTATGTTCATTTGAGGTTTGGATTTTATTTGTAAGTACACAATCAGCATTTGTAAGTGTGAACTACACGTGTTTGTTTGTGGGCATACATCTGAGAGCTTTGAATGAATATATCCTTGCAACTTAGATTATAGATTATTATTATTATAGGTGACAATCTGTGAAGTCACATAGCTGAGGGATATTTTGAATGTGTGAGCTTCATTCGTAAGACAGAGAGTCCTGGAGGATTGTGGTGTGGACGGCCTTGAGCCTTCAATGCTTGTGAGTCAGAGAAAGTAAGTAAAGTGAGAGCTTCATTGTTAATTACATTAAAAAAATTATTGTACCATCTTCGCCCTTTCCGCTCTTTTTAAAAGGGTTTCAGAGTCAACTCTCTCCCTCAGTATCTTATGGATGTCATCATCTTTTATCTGTTTTCTTATCTTCCTCACATTGTCTGCCTTCTCCAACAGATCCTTGTATCTATTGTGTAATCTATTCCATCTTTCTGTATGTTCTTTTTCAGTCTTTTCATCAGTTTTAAATGTAGCCATCTCAAAATCTTCATTTTTTTTCTTACAAGGTCCAGTGGGCATTTCTTTTTTTAGCAGGGCGACCTCCATCTCCAGGATTTTTTTGTGGATTTTTTCAATTCTCTGGGGGTAATTTTTTCTTCTGTGGATAAGCAGATCCAACAAGTCGTAATATTCATGTCGAGCCGCATCTAAAAAGTACATTGTAATAAATCAATCAAAGCTATGCACGCAGGCAATAAGATTTGCATATTGTAAAAGAGAAAAAAAAAATTGTGACATAATATGGCCGGGTAGCTAGAGATTCAAGTAGGATAAAGCAGTGACGTTGCCTGCCAAGAAAAAAACAATTTTGGAACATCAAAACGCTCCTAGTCCATTTTTTATACCAGCAGCATTTCTTGGACATTCAAATGGTTCTAAATTTTTTTTTCTTGTTGAGCTAGTTCCCTGAAAATCCAATAACAAACAGTAAGCCTTCACTCTAGCAACCCGGCCGCGTGATCTCACTGTTTTTTTTACTAAAATGTGCGGACTTTATTTATCAATCTCATGAAAAATATTACCTTGTTAAGACTTTTTGAATACACTATTTGATTAGTAAAAAAATATTATTTCGCTTGTTTGAAACATAACTGATCAAATTCGGGTTAATTATATTTTTTAAAATTGAGTTGACAAGGAGTGTTTGGGTGTAATCATGAGCGAATATTTTGACTTATAATTGACAGTTACCGTTAGGTTCAGCCATCGTGGGGTATCTCAAAATCTTCACGATTGTTTTGCGATTTAAAGATGAAAAGTAGAGTAAGTAAACGTTTGTTATTTTTATTTATTACGCGAAATCGTAAAAGGAGAAACAGCGGTTGACATTTTGAATTTTTCAAATCTTTTTGTCTATTGGCATGATGAAAAATAAAGTTGGTAACATTGGTTGGTAAACTTGTGTAGGTATATATATATACAAGCTAAAAAAATAATAAAAAAGCAAATTAAAATGTGAATATTTTTTTATACAGTAAACCAAACCAAAAAATCAAACATAATACTTATTTATGCATTGTATTCTGTAAAAACAAACTTAATGAAAGTTATTGAAGTATTTTTTAAGTAGCTTATATCATACTCCGCTAGATGGCGCTTTATCTGTTGTCAAAATTTATTATCATTTTCAAAACTCGAACACGTCGACATTGCGTCAACAATATTTAAAGTTTTGATATTATTTTATCACGAGCAGCTGTGCCATAGCGAAAGTTTTCCGAAAAATAGTATCCCGTAAATAATAAAAAAATAAAATGTCATCCAACGACGATGCGTGTCAACTCAAGGCGGGCCACCCCCCTGCAGGTTTGTCAATTTGTTCTATTTTCACCATCATTACTTTTCATTTCAGAACTGAGTAGCGGAGCGTTGTGCAAGAACCGCGTGCAGAAAATATAGTTTCACTTTGTCTGCAATATACCGCACCATGATTATTATTGTTCTATTAAGTCATTATATATTTATTTACTGTTTTCATTTTTATCATTTGGCCTTGATCGCACGATTATAAACAAAGAGAACTGAAAAACTTTCCATATCAAGTACCTACTTATTCCTAATGAGCTTGGCACGGATGTTCCAAATGTGTTTTTTTTTCTCGGGGGGAAAACATGTCCACACAACTATTAGTTACCTTTCTCATCAGTAATGTGGCCGTGTGATATCACAACTTTGTTGTCTATGTCAAATATGCGGACCTCGTTGTAGTGACACCCCCCTTTGAATTATGTAGCTGGCGTAAAGCTGACCCTCTTACATGTGTAAAGATATAGGTAGGTTCTTATACCTTATGTCTACCCCTTTGGGACAATGCAGCAAGAAGTTGCTTACAGTGTGTAAATAAGATATGAAGCAATGGTCAATTTAATCTACCATTCTATAATCTAAGTTGCAAAGATATATTACATTGAGAATTAATATTAAATGTATGCTCACAAGCAGACACATATAAGTTTGCGCTTACACATGCCTCATGTAAACTTACAACATAAAAAGCCAAATCTCAAATGAACATAAACCTTGCAACTTCTGCCGCCCTTCCACGAAACCAGGGGGACATTGGCAAAAGTGAACCAAGTTTATACAGCATGGGGTCAGCCACATACCAATCTGCCGCCAATCAAGCGCCAAGCGCCAATTATACAAGAGAGATCCTTGACTTATAGGTTGGTATGAGGCTGACTACCCATAGAGTAAAAAATAATTCACTTTGCTAATGTCACCCCTGTTTCAAGAAAGGTCGGCAAGAGTTGCAGGGTGTAATTTGAGATTTGGTTTTAATGTTGAAATAGGCACACATTCAGCATTTGTAAGCGCGAACTTACCGTTTCTGTGGGCATGCATTTGATATGAGTTTTGAATGTCAATATATCTTTGCAACTTAGATTCTAGATTATTATAGATGGTCATTGATCTCTTTTGTACGCAAACAAGGACTTTGTATGGTGGGTAAAGATTTAAGTTATGTTTTGGAAAAGTAATGACTGATTATTATCGATATTTATTGAATTTTAAGAATCGCAGCCTTTTATTTACTTTTAACCCTTTCACCACCAAGAAAATTCCAAATACATTCTGTATGGAAAATCTTCACTTTAGTGGCTATACTTCTGATTCACTTTTTGGAAAAAATAATGATGGCAAAATATAGGTTATCATTATTGTCTTACATTTGTAAAAGATTATTTTTTATTAACCCAAAAGTTTATCAAAATACCAAAAATGGGCAAAAATTAAAAATTGACGAAAGTAGGAACACAAAATTAAACTATAAAAAATTGTACAAATGTAGACATAAAGGATTTTTTTTTTGAAACAATTTGAGATACAATATTTACGAAGCACAAATTAAAAAAAAAATGGAAAAGACAGAAAAAGTCTTACAACATTAAAATTTAAGAAAAAAAATTCAAATAAAAGTATGAAATCTAAAATTAAGCAAACAAACAAAAAAAAAAAAAAAAAAAAAAAAAAACAAAAATGAAAAGAAAAACTCTAGACAGAAAAACAAAAACTTGAAAATAAAAATAAATAGTTACATAACAAAAGAAAATACGAAATATGAAAGAAAACAGAAAAAACTTAAAATAGAAAGAATTTAATCATTTAAAATGTGCATTCAAAATTGGATTTTAATTTTTTTTTATTTCTGAATTATGATTTCTTTTTATATTTTGCTAGCCGAGACCATAATTTATTTTTGAACTTCCCTTATAACTTAAATTATTTTTAATTTTTCAAATTAATCCTGTGAAAATGTTTCTTCCTTAAAATAATTTCAGTCATTCATAATTAAAACGTTTAACGGAATAAAAACAATGTCGTGAAATAAACATGTAATTTTTTTAAGTAAAAAGTAAAAAAATATTGTTTTACCTAGCAATAACAAAATAAAAAATCATTTAATTTTTTTTTCCTCTTTCCAATGAGGTAAAAATTATTTTACAGGTTCGTTTTTTTGCTGTTAACGAAAAATAAAGATTTTCGAGTTTTAATGCCCTGAAAACTTTTAAGTTCCTAAAAGATATAACCCTTCTTACCTGGCGCCCTGGGCGGTCGCCCGACCGCGCCCAACCCTAACGCCGCTACTGTGTATGTATAAAACATTGTAGTTTTTTTATTACTATGTAAGTACTTTTAAATATCTAATATTATATATTCCTTCACTTAGCACTATCTGCCACGGACTTGCAATTAATACTTATATAGGTTTGTACATTAATATATTTTACTTATGAAGTGAAAGAGAGATAAGATAAAATTTGTTGATTTATTAGAAAAAGTCTGCAGGCACTTTTTGCAGTGTTGGCATAATATTAAGTAATGAGGTCTGAACATTGAAAAGGTCGCAAAATTAAACCTCCTCATTTGGCCAGATTACTTCGACATCTGACTGCCAGAGGCATTAGTCTCATCCATACAAACCTTCTTTTTTGTCAAATCTTTTGAAGGTTAAATACTAAACACACCAGTGGCGAAGGGTGCCAACAACTCGATTCCCATCGGCTTCCCTTTTAAAATGAGGCAACAAAGTAGTTAAGAAATATAGCCACAAAGTAAAAAAAACATTAGATATTTTTTTCCATTGAAATCATGCAGTCTTGGCGTAGCACGCGTTTAAAATCCCCGCGTAGCGCAGTATAGGTACTATATACAGCACTGTTCTGTACGTAGGTATATTATTCCTGACTGTCAATACTGAGTTATAGGGCGCTGTATTACCCCCGTATTCACGATCAAAACTGATTTAAGTGCCTTACTCAAGCGCTACACTTACTCAAGGGTCGACATTCTGGAGCGTTTTGTTTCACAAAGAACACTCAAGCAGTAATCAGCGTAGTGCCCAACCCCCAGGAGACGTACGGGTTTGTCATTGGCTCTCGAAAAAACCCAGCTCTGTAATTGGTCAGTACCTTCCGACCGATATTCGGCGTACTTCACTCTTATCATTGCCGCCTCTTTCAAATTTCAATGTCATATCAACTTTGCATAAAACTTGACAACAAATAAGTACGTATAACGCAATTACTACTTTAAGTAAACCGTAAGTACGAATTTGTTTGTTTACAATTTCTATTAGTTTTTAAAAATACATTTATGTAATATCCAATGTAAAGTGTTTTGATCGATTTCAGCGCCAAAAAGATGTTGTTTTCTCCAGCGGAAAAGGAGCTGCTGGTGGCTCTGATTAAAGAAAAACCTGTAATAGAAGATAAAATAACAGATCGAAGAAATCGTTGGCTTTGCAACCCTCAATGAGCAACGGCAAAACTGTATACAGAACGACGCATTTTTTCAATCAAAAACGTCTTCTAAATTCTTCCTCTTCGTAATACGTAAATGGGTCTTTACAGTCTCTGATATATTTTCTTGGGACACTATTTTTGAACAAAACAATGTTATTATTCTCGTTGAAGTCAACTGTATCGAAAGAATTCATTATTTTATGTTAATAATTCACAACCAAACAAAAAATGTGCTGATGAAATGCGGCGGAATATTTTGACAGTTCATCTGTCATTGAAGTATGGTCCTAGACCATACCGGAGAACAAACCCAATTCTGATGGTCAAGCAATGTAAATGAACTCGTCAAAACAATGTTAATACACTTGTAAAAATCATGTTTATAGTAAGAATTCATTTTTTCATGTAAATTCACAATCAAACAAAAAATGTGATAACAATGAAATATGACGGAATATTTTGACAGCGCTTAAGCGTTGGTTAACATACGTGTCGACCTTACTTACCTGAGTGCTAGTTTTTGGAGCGCTTAAGCGCTAATTTTACCTTAAGTATTGTTCTTGAAATGAATTTCCCCAATCTAAGCGCTGGTTTGCCCTTAAGGAAGTGCCAGTTTTGATCGTGAATACGGGGGTTAGTGTCTTATGAGAGCTGCCGTGTGGCTGGAGGAGGAAGCAGGATACGGGGGGGGGGGGCGAATTCTTCTCAGTCTGTCAAAATATAAGCCCATGAAACCCGGGTTATTATGATATTATTATTGTTCGCCGCATATTATGCCTGTCGCGGTAAGCGATGTCATATTATATTTTGTTCTCTGAGCGCTGGGTACTATGTCACATTATTTTAAATAAACAAACATAAAAATCTAAAATTGTAAGGTGATAAGTTACTTAATTCTTGCAAATTTAATTGCAATTCATCTTTTTTTGAGTGCGTTTCGTTTTCCATAAAATAAAATTTGGATTATTTTCTGTCCTCAACAATACGGCACTTATTCACTTTACATATTTCCAAAGAATTTCACTATACTATAATAGGGTAATTTCACCTATTTTTTTTATTTCATAAAATGACAGACTACCTTTTAAAAAATGCATCTGCGTTTTAAAAAAAAGAATACTGGCTTTGTGTGTAAACTACAGCTCTGTAAAATTCGCCCATTTTCGATTTCCACTAAAACAGCTCATTTTTTTATTTAGGCGGATGTGACGTCAATGGATCTCACAATGTATGGAGTGTTATAATGATAATAATAATATTAGGATGATTTATTTGGTGAGCGCTGTTTTTGTGTGTATCACACCTCAAGAGCCCTCTGCGAGCTTGGTCGTCGCTGTAGAAAGCGCCAATTCTCAAGCAAGACCCAGTTGTTGTAAGGCTGGATGGACCTTTCAGTGACCGGTCTTTGGTAAAGGTTTATGAATTTTTCAACTCAGCGAAGAGCACATTCGAAATATAAATGGTATATTTTTGTGCTCCGCCGGGATCCGAATCCACAACCTTCCATTTACGAGTCCGAAGTGTTGCCACTAGACTACGGACCGGTCCAAGATGCCAACGACACGCGGTGTACCTGAGCGGTATCCCATCCAAGTACTATCCGCGCCCAATGTTGCTTAACTGCGGTGATCTATGGGAACCGGTGCTTTCAACATAGTAACGTCGTTGACAACCGTTACCGTTAGGTCTTACCGGTACCGTTAGGTCTTCTAAGACCGATGGATCCATCTACGTAATTTTGACGTCAGCGTGTTTCTTTGGCCCCGCTGCGTTTTGGCGGTATTCAAATTCTCGACATTTTATTTTGGAAAATTATCAATGATATCTTTATTTTTACTATATAAAAAATATATGGTTGTGATTAGGGAATGCAATCTCGTTCTCGCGAGATCTCGATCTCGCGAGATCTCGTCCATATTTTGCGAGACTGAGTCTCGTTCAATTTTTGTACGAGATCTCGCGAGATTGCGAGATTGAGTGGCGCAGCAAAATCGGTGTGTGTATCGTAGCGCGGTTGCGCGCGAACTGCTTTGCGCATGCTGTAGGCACTACTCGTGGCTACAAAAATCGTTGACACTGTTGACAGCATTGAAAAAGCCCAATCGTTCAACAAATTCTGCAAATTCATTGGAGATACTCATTAAAAAAGAGATGAATTTGTATGAAGCTGGAGGGGTTAAAGGTGAACTCCTTCAGTTTGTACACAACTGTTTGTCGACTGTGGTTCCGACTAGTGTAGAGGCAGAAAGAGCATTTTCGGCCGCGGGGTACTTGGCCTGTAAAATCAGGAGTCGTCTATCAGATGAAACCCTTGATATGCTGTGTTTTTTGAGAAGCCACTTTCAAAAATAACTTCCTTTTAATAACACTGTTTAATAATACTTACATATCCTTAAAAATTACAAATGCTGCAGAAAGCTGAATAAGTGTTACATTTTGAATTATTTCGAAGTGTTTTTTTGTTTTGGTTTGAGTTTTTTGTTCATAATACTGCAGAAGGCTGATTTAGTGTTATATTTCGAAGTTTTTTTTATTTTTATTGTAAGTTTTTGGTTCATAATACTACAGAAGGATGATTTTTGTTATATTTCGAAGTGTTCTTTTTGTTTTATTTTGAGTTTTTTGTTCTTACCACTGCAGAAGGCTGATCTTATATTTCTTTTGTTATATATATATGTATCTTATATATTGAAAATCAATAAACGGAATTAATAGTATTAGCGAATGTTTTTAGTAAAAATACCCAATTGGGCGAGATCTCGGAAATCTCGTAATCTCGCGAGACTGGCTTTACGGTCTCGCGAGATCTCGGCTATGTCTAAAATCTCGCGAGATTGCATTCCCTAGTTGTGATCCTTGAAATGTACTCTACACAACCATAGTATTTTAAACCGTTTTCCCCACCACTGCAATTACCCTATTATAATTGCTACCTACTTTTTTAATTTCAGTAGGTACTCCACAGTTTTTTTGTTTAGGAATAAAATAATGGTGGAACATGTAACTGTCACTGTATCTCACTGCCATTCCACTAGGGGTGGCCAGTATCTCCTCAGATGCATATATGTCTTTTTTCTTGCCTTGGTGAACTAACAAGGGACTTTCTTTTTTCAACTGGGTTACCTTCCGTGAAATTTTACATACTTCGCCACTGAAACACACATATTGTATATTGTAAGAACTTTGTTTTAATGCAAAATAATATAATACACATCTACTAAATTAGTTGAATCTGCGAAATAATTCAATGAGTGTATAATTTTGCTTGGGTTGAATACAAAGTGATTTTAATAATTATTATTTAAATCATCAATTTCAGTTTGTCATGTATTCAAGTACATTTTAATATGCATAATAATTTCACATAGATATTTTCTGACCATATATATTCTCTACAATTAATATCAGTATTAATGTTTATTTGTGTGTATTTCTGAGTGATATTTTATGAAACAAAAACATGAAATTGTCAGTGAATTCTGTAACTGACTACTTAAATGCTGTAAGCTAGCAAAAAATCCCTGAGTATTGGGAATTTTCTATGGGTGATGTCACAATTTTCAGACCACATTCAATATTTCAGCTCTGGTCAATCTAAAATACTAAATGCAGTGTTCTTCCTTGTATTTTAAGAAACTTTCTTAAAAACTGTCTTTAACTAAGAAAAAATATATTTTTTATTGATGCTGGAGTGAAGTTTTCCGGGATCTGTTGCCGTGGTCTGTGGGAGCTGGAGCTTCCGGAGGTTTCGCCCATTTCTACGATGGGCTTCTTCAGCGTGAAGTATGATGATGATGAAGATCTTGATGAGAACTGTGATGTCAGTGTGAGTGCAAGGAGGGCTTATATGTCTACCATCTTGCTTCTACAGCGTGTGTTTGTTGTTTTGAAAGCACAATCTATGAATTTCATTGCGAAACTATGAATATATGTAAGAGAAATTACAAATTGTATTGTAATTTCTCTTACATACCTATATTCATAGTTTCGCAATGAAATTCATAGATGGTGCTTTCAAAACAACAAACTTACGCTGTAGAAGCAAGATGGTAGACATATAAGCCCTCCTTGCACTCACACTGACATCACAGTTCTCATCAAGATCTTCATCATCATCATACTTCACGCTGAAGAAGCCCATCGTAGAAATGGGCGAAACGTCCGGAAGCTCCAGCTCCCACAGACTACGGCAACAGATCCCGGAAAACTTCACTCCAGCATCATCAGCCGGCCGTGTAAGCCTAAAACTCTTATTTCATATTTTTTATTGTTTTATTTAAATAGATTTTTTTTTAAATAGAATTTTGTTTCTAAAATTTATAAAAAATCAATCTAAGAAAAATTGTATTTCACTGAATTTAAATAGAGTCGTAACATTTCCAAAATGGATTTTCGGATGTTTCAAATGAAAAAAAAGAACACCAAACTTTACAAGTTTATGTAACTAGGCATTTAGCAACCAATAACAAAATGTTAGTTATATAGTCTTTGCTCTAGCAACTCAGCCGAGTGATGTCACAACTTTTGTTGTTGTTGAATCAATGTAAAAGTAAATAAATGAATTGTTAATAATGGTGATAATGACTTCATGGTTTGGTAATGCGCCGTTCTGTGATCCTTGTTAGCAAAGTAGTGGATCGTTAGTATTTTTTTTGTATAACCCCACGGATTTAAAGCCTCTGACTTCCAGTAGTAGCTGGTTTTAGTGGCGGAGAAGTTATAGTAGATTTGTGTTCATCCAGCCTAGGGAGTCAAACAAGCAATATGCATTTATTAATATCTCCCTAGATCACTCAGCCATAATGCCTTCAGCATATGTTACTGGGCTCTTTCTGTTTTTAAAGCTTACCACTGTGTTATCTACAAATCTATTTTCTAAATAGGAGTTCAAGGCGTAAACGGCCAGCGGTTGACTCTGACGAGTTTCTTTCTGGGATCTGTTGCCGTGGTACATGGGAGCTCAAGCCTCAACATCGAATCACATCACATCATCACCACGCTGATTAAGCCCATTGCAGACATGGGCAAAACAATTGGAAGCTCCAGCTCCAATGGACCATGGCAACAGATTCCGGAAAGAAACTCCAGTGTTATCCATTTCTTTATCTTCTTGTGCCTCTTCAGTGAATATTGGCAAGTTGCACCTAGGATACTGCTGCATGAAAGAGGGATCTTGTGCTTTTGACAAACCACTGTGAAACAAGATGTTCTTCTTCAACCTGGAGCTTGTATTCTCTCAATTCTTCCCTGTATGATGAGATGTAGGAGTGAATATTTCTCATTTCTCATTATATGGCCGAAATGAACCAGTTTTTGTCTTCTATGGGAAAGAATCTCAATATTTGTGATTTGATCCATCCAGGAAATTTTTAGCATCCGTCACATTTGAAGAGCAGTGATTTTGTTCTCGAGGCACTGTGTTAGTGTCTACCCTTGCAAGCCATAGAGTACAATTGGAAAGATGTAATCTGTTTTTTTTAGTCAAAGCCGGTGGGATGCGCATAACCCAACACAAAGAGGGGCACACCGGGGGCAAGACCGCTGCCTCCAAGGAGGTCCTGGGGGACGTCACCGGCCTCTCCGGCCCCTCCCCCATCCCCCAGAACCCCGCCCTAGTGGCCGGGGCGCCTGCCAGCCGGGCCACGGAGTTTGTGCAGGAAGCGGCACAGGTGGCGCACTGCCCCAAGCCCCCAGCAGTCAACGTGCACACCAGCAGACCCCAGGGGAACATCCACCAGCCCAGGAAGTAGACTGACGAGTGTAATTAACGGGTTGCCAGTTTGCTATCATGAAATTTTCCCACAGTACGCAAATTGTTTTGAGAAGGGCAAATGCACAAAATAGTCCCAGTTACAGAACAGCCTTTAAATTCAAGGTCTACATTTCATGCTGCTAGTGCTTTCACAAAAAAGAACACTCTTTTATGTAAGGAATGGCCCGAACAACGTTCTTGTATAAACTAACAATCTAAGTTCCAAAGGTGTGCTGACATTCAAGGCTTACATTCAGTGCCCGCCCACTAGCAGACACATGTGAGTTTGCTTTTCCACATGCTGCATATGTGGATATCTATAATCTATATTGACATTTGAGGCTCACATTTAGTGCATGACCAAAAGCAGGCACGTGTGACTTTGCGTTTACTACATAAAAAGCCAATCCCAAATGAACATAAGCTCTGGAACTCTTGCCGAACTTCCCTGAAACAGGGGTGACATTGGAAAAGTAAACCATGTTTATAGTGCGGGTGGTCAGCCTCATACTCCATACTTTTTGTATGTCATATATTTTGAATGGTAGACATGTGATTATGTGCAAAAATATCTTACAGAAGTGAGATTTAAAAATTGATCAACTCTCCATAATGTTGCCATACTTAATGCAATATTTTCCTCACAACTTAATACTTTTTAAACTAGCAACCCTGATAACTATAGGGATAATATACATATTATACTGTCCATATAATGTCAAATTTAAGAGGGACGGGAATGACTTATCTGCTGTTAAAATTGTTTAAAATATTCCCTGTGCTAAGCGATTGTTTGTTATGAAATCGTTATTGTTTTTTAAAGTTTTTATCAAAGCGATATTATCCCTTATTTGAATTCAAACAATTAAATACTTGAAAGCAACTTTCCTTGCAGTTTTCACTTCTAATAGGTTTAAATATTAAAAAAATACTATTGAGAAAATATATACATATAATGTTAGGATTACGCAGATTATGTAAAATCTTTCTTAGCTATCAGAATAGTAATACTATATTGTCATTCCGTTTTGTGGTTTGTGATAGTTTTTACTCTTTTAAATTAACCAAGAAATGCAGTTGTAGACCTATTGCTCTAAGCGTAGTCAAATAAATATCTATCAAATGTTTTCTGGTAACCAAACTACCATCTTCTAAGGCCCGGTATTTTGAACTGTAGTTTAAAACTTAGTTTGATCTTCAGTTTTAGTTAACTAACTAACCGAAAACAGCCAAAGACATAAGCCCTGCCCCTTAATTTTAGAAATGATAACCACGCCATTTGCAAGCTATAAAACTAACAACTGGTCATTAAAATCAATTGTATAATATCCATAAAGCTGGAAAATGACACAAAAAATGTTCAGTTAAGAAGCTGTTTTGATGTAACCTTACATCAAAAACTAACAGCTGCTGTCAGTGAAGATGACACCATCTTGGAAATAGTAAGGTACGATGGTCGCACTATTAGTTAGGT
Source organism: Agapetus fuscipes (assembly GCA_951799405.1). Taxonomy (NCBI): domain Eukaryota; kingdom Metazoa; phylum Arthropoda; class Insecta; order Trichoptera; family Glossosomatidae; genus Agapetus; species Agapetus fuscipes. The sequence goes on along the minus strand of OX637333.1, from coordinate 19,324,363 downwards.
ACTATCATAGTTACTTTGTTGATATTCACTGGCGAAGTTCTGTGAGTTAAATTGCATTTTAGTTAACTTTACTTAAAATACCGGGCCTAACAAAGGGTTACTTTTAATTTTTTTCAAAAAGTAATACACAGAAATGAATGGAATATGGAATAAAAAATAATGTAATTTTATTGTAGCGCTCGGTCTGTTATTGTGTATCCAGGTTCAAACGACTGCTATATTTTTTATGGAATTAAACTTGTTAAAGAGTGTAGTACTGAAAAGTGTTTTAGATTCAAACTATTTACGTTAAAATATTTTTTAATAACAACTAACGGGGCTATTCTTAGACATTTTAGTCGTCCGTTGAGCCCACGCTTTGACAAACTAATGATGCCTGAGCTGGAAGTCCCATCACCACCGTCATTCTTACATACCGAATTTTGGTAATATTTGTATGAAGACTAATCAGCTGTTCACTTGCGGCCATCTTGTATTGACAGGTCTTCATACAAATGTATCATTAGTTTGTCAAAGCGTGGGATCAACGGACAACTAAAATGTCTAAGAATAGCAGCGGAAGTACTTTTACTACCTTACAATTATAACAATCAATATTTTGCAATACTGTTATAGAGTTGTTCCTTGTTCTGCCTTTACAGACAGGTTTGCTCTGTTCCTTCAGAGAGCTGCTCTTCCTGCGATGTGGATTCTCAGCTGTCTTTCCACCTTTTAGATCTTCCACGCGGACAGGTTCCATGAGGCTGGTTATGTAGTGCGATATGGGAATCTACTATTGTTCAAGAGATCTTATTTTAAGATACTTTTTGATACATGTGTAAAAGCAGAAGTAATGCATTATCAGCGCACAGACTGTATGCGTTTCACAACTTCGTTATTTCACAGATTTGCATTTATTTTATTTCTTTTTCAGCTGACTTCTCAAAGTACTCTAAATTGTTTTCGTAAGATTATTTTCTGGTATTTAAAAATTCTGAAATGTGCAATTTCTACTTAAATTGTAAAATTACTTATTAGTTTGTAATAAAAACTTTCTATTTTGAAAACATTGTCTTACTTTCATTCTATATGTACCTAAGTAATGTCGCACGCTTAATAATAAAGAGCAATAACTCAAAAATTGGGAAAATCGAGATTTTGTAATAAAACGCAAGAACAATGCGAGAAGAATAGGTAGAATACGACAGCCTTTCAATTTGGACGAATATGACTGAGATAAAACATTGGTCGTCTTTTTCATCCCATACAAGTTTGGTTGTCTGAACTTCAAACGTGATTTCCCAACATTCTTATTTTTTGAGTTATTGCTCTTTATGATTAAACGTGCGATGTGCTTAAAAACCTTTTTTTTTTTAATTTTCAAATATGGCCTCAATGTGCAGCCTATTTTCTCCTAGGTTTTTAGTTTGTTTTAAAACATTACCCTTCAGTCTCATGGAACTTCATTTCATAACCAGCTAAAGAAGCTGTTATACAGGACATTGTTAAGACTCCAATACTCAGATAACGACAAAACAAAACTGAAACCTCAATTGCAGCATTCAAAAGGAGGAATCTTGGAACCATCTACGGTCCAGGGAGAGATAACAATGGTTGGTGTCGTCGGTGCAACAAGGAGCTCTAGACATCTACAGAGAGCCTGATGTGATCACTGCCATCAACGTTGGGCACCGTCAGTGGGTTGGTCACATAATTAGAATGGCGTCGCCAACCCCATCAAGAGCCTTACACTCTCAGCACCACAAGGCCAAGGAAGACCAGGAACGATTTGCTGTAATAAGCTGAAGGATTATCATCTCTGTAATTTCATGTTGTCTATGTCTGTGCCTATAATATGCAAAATAAGAAGACTATTATTATTCATTCATTTATTGATCAATATAAGAAAGGTAGATTGCATAGGATTTCGTTCATACATTTAAAATTCATCCGGGACAAAAAAATTAACCACCAGATTCATTTCTCAACCCTGTTTAGACTCCCGGTCGCAAAAGCTTGTCGTTGTGCCGTCAGAAACATTTGACAGTTAATTTGACCTTGATCTGTCAGCGCTGCCAACCGCCTGAGCCGACACAGCAACAGACCCAATAAAAATAAGTTTTTCATCATTTTATAAATAATATAATTTAATTGTTTATATTTTATTTAATAAATACACTTTCTTAACTTTTATATTTCACCTAAATATGAAATTAATTTTCATCTCTCGTGCTCGTAAAATATTGTGACATCTGGCAGTTAATTTTTTTCACACACAATTTTTAAACAATTATTGCAATATGTTATCTATCATTTAATATTTATTTATTATCTAATATTTAATGGGTTCATTCATTACCAAAAAACAAAACACATGCAAAATCAATAACTCGTGGACTCGGAAACAATATTAATATGGGAAAATAAATGTAAATGTGGTGCCCTCTATTTAATAACTTTACATTAGTCTTTTAATTATTGATCGTGAACACAAATATATTACATACATAGATGTTCAAGTAAATGAATTCAACATTCCATTCTCTTTTATTAGTTATTTGAAATACATTCTGGATTTATATATATAGCGACCCTACACATTTATCTTATATGTTTGAAAATGCAGCTACAATTATGTAAAAAAGACATCACTTGTTCACATGTAAATGGATACATACAAAACTAATTGATATTATTTACCAAGAGAAATTAATTTATTTTCAAGAGGAAGATAGATCTTTAGTAGGTATTTTCTTTAATATTAAATTTGTATCTAGATTGTCCAAGATGAATTTTAAGATGCAGGGAACACCTCTAAGTCATTGTTGAAGCTTGTTATATAGGTTAGGTCGCCCGACCCCCGGATCTAAACAACAAAATAAAGAATGCCCTGACAATACCATCAAATAATGACATACTCATACTTATAAATGTGTGCGTCTTTGTTTCTATGTTTAAATAAAGGATCCGGAGGCAGAGTCACCTGTACAAACATCAAATAAGCTAAACAAATGTAACTAAATACTTGTATTGTTCACTTAATACAACTTGTGTATGCTCAGAACATTACCTTATAGCTATAATATAACTTTTACAATCAAATATCAGCGATAAATTGCCTCTAGTTTTTGAGTTCAATCATTCTGTAGTCATTTGAAGAATTTCAAATGAAATAATATCAATTTCATTGATTGTTAGTTCATTGATTGGCGCGTTAACTTTGTATTACCTCATCAAAAATGTATAGAAATAAAACAACTTTGTTTTCAGATTACTTTTTGGATTATTTAGCATTAATTAAACCTCCTGATGGTGAAAATGGTATGTTTATAACACCGATTGTGGTTACATTGTACTCAAAAAGTAATTGCAAACAAAGATATTTTCATTAATTGATGAGGCATTCACTTTGTAACCTTTCATTTTTAAAAAATTAAAAAAAAAAATTAAAAACAAATTGTACCTATAAGGTTACGGGGCGAGTAAAATTTAATAATGCTTTAACAGCTCTCGAGACCATAGAAATTAATAAAAATTCAAGTACTGTCAATTCCTTACTAAATAACTTTTTGATTCCTAATCCATCTCCTCTACTGACCTTGTTTCCAAGAAATAATAATAATAAATCTGTCACCAGCAATCCCAGCGCTCTGTCCCCTTCCTCACCCCTCCCACCCACTACTACTCCCAGCCCCTAAAAGAATGATGCACTAATTTATATTTTATTTAGTCAGTAATATTTTGTACCTGACGATGGAAACATTGTTTCCAAAACCGGTCGTACATTATTAAATTTTACTCGCCCCGTAACCTTATACAATTTGTTTTTTTAAAGATATTTTATTTGTATTTATCAAAATAGTATGAGTTCAAAGATTCTTGGTCCATGTAACTTTCATCCTTCAATGTTTGAATTGATTATTAACTAGTATGAAGTAATATAAAAAAACATACAAGATTGCTGTTATGTGGAAATTTACATAAATCTTCAATCTAATTATCCTGTATTTTTTTCCCGAGATTAAATACTGATACAAATAAATGTAAACAGGTTATGTTCTGAGCATGCAATAAAGAAAAGTATGGACATGGCGCAAAGAGTTATCCACTGAAAGATGCGACAAATACAAGAAAAGGGAACCACTATGCATAAAAATAAAACTTTCCAAATGACTATCCGTACAGGATTACGTGAGTCGTATTGTAGGTACCAAAGATTCAGAGTGATTTTCACAAAATAAATTAAATATAAGCAAACACAGAAAATGGCATTCTGTGTGTTATCATATTATGGGTCCAATGCTATAGACCAGCGATTTTCAACCTGTGGGTCCCGACCCCCTGGGGGGTCGCGGAGCCTCTGTAGGGGGATCGCGAGAGGTCAAGATAACTTCAGTTTTTTTATACAACATATAATTTGTGAGACTTAAATAATAAGTCAATAAGAGTTCAAATTATTATATTAAATTAAATATATTAAAAAAAGGGTTGGGGGGTCGCGAAATATTTTTTGATACTAGGGGGGTCGTGTCATGAAAAAGGTTGAAAAACACTGCTATAGACAACTCAAAATTTTGGTGGTTTTGAGATATATATGCCAAATATTTGCCTTGTTTTAGGAGCATAGACTATTTTAAAGGCGGGGAATAAATATGATGTCACTTGGCCGGGCTAAAGACAGGACAGAGCGTCATAATTTTAATACAATATTCTGTGGATAGTTTGAAAAAACACTAAAGTGCACCATCCTGCGTATAGAAATACTGCCAACTGTATGGACTTGCAGTGCTGTAAACTAAAAAAAATCCCTGATTATCGGGAATCCATTTTTTATTTACTATGGGTGATGCCACATAGTCAAGGGTTATTTGAGTTTCGAAATCCATTGTATATCTCAAATATGCTACCATAATTAAATTACAGACAAATGCGCTCTCAGTTGTATCAAAAGTTTTGTTATCTCACTATTTTGATATTTTAAAAATAATTGTGCAACCAGTTAAATTTACCCATTAAGTGACTTCTTGGAACACTTATTAATGTTATTCCGCAGTATAGCTAGCATTTATGAATTACTGTCTTTCTCAAAGAAATGTTATGATTTTAGTGGGCAAAATTATTGACTACAAATATGTCAAAACACGGCATACTGAGTTGTCTAGTTGTATTGAGCCCATTATATTTTTCTCATTTTTGTAAGAAAATCCTAGACTGTCGCCTTTTCTATCCGATTATGATGAAATGTCTGTGGTATAACTCGTTAACCAAGCCTCACATAACGATTAAGAAAATTGATTGTGTAAATTTTATAAATGACTACAAAATGATATTTTTTTCTTGATTTGAAAGGTTTTTTTCCTCTAATGTATATACGGACTAAAATAACAAACATTTTCTGTCAACCTTTTTATTTTGTAATCTACAGTAGAAATAAAACAGTTTTTCAAATAAAGGAAAATTCTTTTCTTTTGAGTCATTTGTAAAATTAATGATGAATTTTCAGTGTTAATACACAAACCATAAATAATATGTTTGTATAAATGTTGATTGATATACATATTATATGTACATCTCATTCATTGAAAAAGGGTTTATTCAAAATAAAGCAATTTTGATGACGAAGTAAGGAAATACCGAAGAAAATGACATCTCTACATTTCTTTTCATGTATATATTGTATGTACTTTTTTTAATATTAAATATTTAGACAGTAAAAATAACTGGTAGTGGACAACACTCGTAATTGTAATTGTTTAAGTTCAGAGTCACTCCTCCTAAGATCACATTTATAAAATACAGATTAACACCCAACGACATAGTTCCAAATTATAAAACACCCAACATCACCGTGCGTCAGCCACATTCTCCTTTTTTTAGATTAAAAATTGACTGGGCACAAACTCCAAAGACCAAACAATTGTGACGCCACATGGACAGCTTGTAATGGCGTATGGAAAATTTTAACTAATATTTTGTTATTGGTTGTTAAAGACCGCAGTCAAATAGACATGTGATGGTTGCTCGCCAGGAAAATATTCTGATTTCAAATTTTGTGCCGAGTCTATGGAATTTTTTCTTTAAAAAGGTTCAAGTACATTGTTTCTGCTTTGAATGAACTCAATCCTTTATATTTCTATACTCTGGCTCATATAGTATTCCAGACAGCCATCTAGGATTAGTTTACATTATATAAATGTATGGAAATGATGAGATAATTAATTTCCATGTTGTTCCAATAAGTTTCCATGTTGAGTTTGAGTTCTGGTAGGTATTAAAAATGATATTTTTTCCAGGTTTTAGAAAACACAAGCCAAAGAATGAAATCCAGCATCTACAAGAAAAAAAATACCTGTTTTCAATTAATCAATTTGAAAGCTCTTGTGAAATAAATAGGATCCACATGAAAATTCAAAAATGGAAATTTTAATCCTATAGAACAGTGATTGCCAAACTATGGTACGCGTACCACTGGTGGTACGCGACACTTCTTAAGGTGGTACGCAAGCAGCTATGGTAATATGACTTTTTATGGCCATGGCTGTATATTTCATCTTGTCTCGAACATGCAGCACGATTTTTCGCAATGAGAGTATCGTATTTTTTTCTATGATTAATAAATAAACATAATGTTGTGATCAACGGTTGTTGCAGTTTTTGTTATTTTACCATTGTGAACGATTTTTTTAACTGTTACATATCAGTGGTACGCCACTGATTTACAATTTCGTGAGTGGTACGCGAAATTAAAAGTTTGGGAACCACTGCGATAGAACAATGTCGGCAATCTACAGTTGTTTAAAAAATGAGATAAATATGTGGAAATACAGAAAATGCAATTCTCAATGTTTCCATAAATTTGTCGCAGTTTTGGCATGCCCTAGAATTCTGCCCTTGGTTTTTATACTAAGTCTCAATTCTAATGTGTTTTGAAAATGATAAAAAATATTTTTCTGTGCTCCATATATTTATCATTTTCAAAAAATCCTAGATAGCTGCCTTTGATTTCATAAGACTTAAATATTGTTTTTTTTGCTTTTGATTGGTTCTTCCAAAACAAGAACAACATTTAAAACAATAAAAAATTAGTATTGATGATTGCAAATGCGTTACGAAACCTGGCAGTTATAAAAATGGCATCCCGCACGGTAAATTCAAAATTAGAAGACACTATTCACCCACGTTGAACACCAAAATATTATTTTATTTATTTTTCTACAAATATTCATCATTTTCACCTTTCTCATACGTCTTGTATCGTTAAGGTAATGTGAATCTTTCACACACCAGTTTAACAGAAGTGTTTGTTTATTAGATACGCCTATGAAACATGAAAAAAAAACATTATTTGAAGTTCATTTTTATGGTAAGTCAAAAAATTAACTTTGGGATCATGTTTTTAAGAATGAAAGGAAATCTGTAGCCATCAATCAAAATATAAAATATATAGAAGGATTATGCAAGTTTCTTTCTACAGTAATGCACGTGCCATGGTGCGCAAGTAGGTAGACAATGAAAAAAGAGATGCAAGACAGCGTCACATGTCAAAAAATGAGGCATAGGATAACAAAAATTTTTTTTTGACAGTTCTAATATACCCTTGCATTAAGCGTAGTCTTTTTGATATGCTAAGCATCTCTGATGCTCCGTCTATTTTTTAATTTTGGTTGATGTCTGTAGTGCATATTTAAAAAACAGTCCCTACAAAAATGAAAGTGTGAAAAATTGTTTTTAAATATGTTTCTATGGATCTGTACTGTAAACGTTAAGCATTGAGCTGAATTCAAGAACATCTCTTGGCTCTGAAGGTTGAATTGATCTTCAAGAATGTTAAAATTACTGTCCCGTAACGTTTTATTTTTCTATCATTGGAACATAGTTATATTATATATTCCGCACATTTAGTATCATTGAAATTTCAAAAATAGTGTCATTTTTAAGGTGAAATGGTGACATTGATCAAAATAAAAGACATAGATGGAGTATATTTTTTCCCACAGTAGGTATGAAACGTAATACAGGTATAAAATAAAGGAGACGTAAGATATCAGAATCTATTTAGCTATAATCTAAGTTGCTATGATAGGAGGACTCTATTGTCCTCTTGAAAATGAAATAAGATACCTTGAAAGTTCTTGGGTGAAATAAATACTCAATTTGTAAAAATAAAACTGTTTTCTAAATTATACCTTCACATAAAAAATATTTTTCACTGTGAAATACACAATCTCTGAAGTTTTAAAATATATGTTGACATTTAAGGCTCATATTTAATGCATGCCCACAAGCAGGCACATGTATGTTTGCACTTACACATGCTGCATGTGTACATACAAATAAACCAAATCTCACATGTTCCTTGTTCCTTGACTTATAGGTTGGTATGCGGCTGACCACCCATCCTGTAAAAAATGGTTCACTTTGCCAATGCCTGCTTGCTTTGCCTGTTTCAGGGAAGGACGGCAAGAGTTGCAGGGCTTATGTTCATTTGAGATTGGGTTTTTATAATGTAGGTCCACATGCGGCATGTGTTAGCGCGAAATTATACATGTCTGCTTGTGGGAATGCATTTAATATAAATCTTAAATGATATATATCCTTGCAGCTTAGATTAGACATGAACATAAACTTTGCAATTCCTGCCACCTTTCCCTGAAACGGGTTGGCATTGGCAAAAGTTAACCAAGTTTTTACAGCATGGAGGGTCAGCCTCATACCAACCTATTACTCAAGGCACAAGCTTCATATGTCAAAAAGATTTATAAAATAACAAAAAACATTGTTTTGCAGTTCCTGTTGAAGGTTGCTTGGAAACAATTCTAAGAAACCTAGTCTGAATAAGTTTGGCATGCCCAATAGCTCCTGTTGAAGGTTGCTTGGAAGCAATTCTAAGAAACCTAGCCTGAATAAGTTTGGCATGCCCAATAGCTCCTGTTGAAGGTTGCTTGGAAGCAATTCTAAGAAACCTAGCCTGAATAAGTTTGGCATGCCCAATAGCTCCTGTTGAAGGTTGCTTGGAAGCAATTCTAAGAAACCTAGCCTGAATAAGTTTGGCATGCCCAATAGCTCCTGTTGAAGGTTGCTTGGAAGCAATTCTAAGAAACCTAGCCTGAATAAGTTTGGCATGCCCAATAGCTCCTGTTGAAGGTTGCTTGGAAGCAATTCTAAGAAACCTAGCCTGAATAAGTTTGGCATGCCCAATAGCTCCTGTTGAAGGTTGCTTGGAAGCAATTCTAAGAAACCTAGCCTGAATAAGTTTGGCATGCCCAATAGCTCCTGTTGAAGGTTGCTTGGAAGCAATTCTAAGAAACCTAGCCTGAATAAGTTTGGCATGCCCAATAGCTCCTGTTGAAGGTTGCTTGGAAGCAATTCTAAGAAACCTAGCCTGAATAAGTTTGGCATGCCCAATAGCTCCTGTTGAAGGTTGCTTGGAAGCAATTCTAAGAAACCTAGCCTGAATAAGTTTGGCATGCCCAATAGCTCCTGTTGAAGGTTGCTTGGAAGCAATTCTAAGAAACCTAGCCTGAATAAGTTTGGCATGCCCAATAGCTCCTGTTGAAGGTTGCTTGGAAGCAATTCTAAGAAACCTAGCCTGAATAAGTTTGGCTTGCCCAATAGCTCCTGTTGAAGGTTGCTTGGAAGCAATTCTAAGAAACCTAGCCTGAATAAGTTTGGCATGCCCAATAGTTCCTGTTGAAGGTTGCTTGGAAGCAATTCTAAGAAACCTAGCCTGAATAAGTTTGGCATGCCCAATAGCTCCTGTTGAAGGTTGCTTGGAAGCAATTCTAAGAAACCTAGCCTGAATAAGTTTGGCATGCCCAATAGCTCCTGTTGAAGGTTGCTTGGAAGCAATTCTAAGAAACCTAGCCTGAATAAGTTTGGCATGCCCAATAGCTCCTGTTGAAGGTTGCTTGGAAGCAATTCTAAGAAACCTAGCCTGAATAAGTTTGGCATGCCCAATAGCTCCTGTTGAAGGTTGCTTGGAAGCAATTCTAAGAAACCTAGCCTGAATAAGTTTGGCATGCCCAATAGCTCCTGTTGAAGGTTGCTTGGAAGCAATTCTAAGAAACCTAGCCTGAATAAGTTTGGCATGCCCAATAGCTCCTGTTGAAGGTTGCTTGGAAGCAATTCTAAGAAACCTAGCCTGAATAAGTTTGGCGCCCAATAGCTCTGGTGCTTCATCTATTTCTTTTATGTTGATCGAAGGACGGTGATATCACATGGCCCTTTTTTTATATATTTTTTGATAGATTCCAGGAAATCAAATATTTGTATTCACATTTTTGAATGAATTATTTGTGAGATTCTCATCTGTCCAACTCCCATTTGGTTTCCATTTATATTGTTATTTTTAAGGAAAGATACTACCACAATGTGAAATTGCAGAAAAATAACCTTTGTATGTATTGGTTTAGAAACAAGAAGTTCTTATTAAATGGACATGACCTGTGTATGATTTCTTTGACTCTGGTGGATGATTTTAGGTATTTTCAGTCAGAGAGAAATGATGTGAGACTAAAGAGCTGAGGTTGAGTTTGAAGGAAAAAATAAAATTGGCCATTATTAAGTTTATTTCAAAAACCCAGGCACTAGTTGGGTTAACTTATTACATTCAATAAATAACTTTAAAAATAAACATTTGTTTTATATAACAGTAGATGCTACATGAATACGAGGGGGTAAAACATAAAACTGAAGTCTCCTTAAAAACAAATACATGCTGTAAGCATACAATTAAAAAATGGATTCCACAAATGTGTTTTTAGAAAACAGTATCCAACATATTCAGAGACATTTCTTCTTCGATGAAGATTGTCAAAAAAAATTGTCTCTCATGATTGAAGATTGTAAGAAAACTTAAATAAAACATTGAGAAACCTGTTTCTCTTTACAACACGGTTTATGAAATCCATCTTTTTATTCCATACAAAATGTCTATGGATTGTAATTCTAATTTTAAATCATTAAAAACACATGCTTTTTATCAAATATAAAAAGACTGAATACAATTATATTTTGAATGATAGAAATATTTGAGAATGTTATTGAAAACCACTAAATATTAGATGAAATCCTTCAAGTGAACGATTATGAGGTCGGAAATACAGTGTAAAAAAATTGTGAGGATTCCTCCACCATTTAAGAAAAATGTGGTTTATTTTTTGATGGCTGTGCATTTTTCTATCTGCATACACTTGAAGCGTGTGTAAGCGCAAACCAAGATGTGTGTGCTTGTGTATGTGCATGCATCAATACATAAATGCAACTTAGAGTATAGATTACACAAATTATAACTTAAGGAGACTTCAATAGCGAAATTAAAAAACAAATGCAAGGATAGGAGACAATATAAAATGATTTATAGAAAATATTTAAAGCTCTTTAAAAATATGTAAGTTTATAATGTACCTACATCAACATTGCTGAAATGATTATTCACATTCTACAAATGAATAAAATATTTATTTTGAGACGAGATCAATCAAATTTTGACAAAAGTTTAAAAATGTAGGCTTGTGCGTTAATATTTCAACTATGGACAAAAATGTAGCTATTTTTTTTTTTGTGTTTAATAGAGCTAAAGTCCTACATTGAGGATTTATTTCAAGAATGAGTTAAATACATGGCAACACAAACAATTTCATTCTATGTTCTTCCATATATTCATTTCATTGAACTAAAAAAAACCATAGATTTCCGCCTTCAGTTCAATATGACTCATTTCTCTTCATCTACTTTCATAGCTACCTCAATATATCTCTCTTGGAAAAAAATCACACAAATATTCCTCGAGCCAGAAGCGTGGTTGGTGGGTGTTGGTGAAATGGCGGATGATGTCCTGACTCTTTGTAGCAGAGGTGTTAGCTGTGTAGTGTTGTGAGTTGAGTTGCCTTTGTTTTGAGATCCTGAGAGAAAGTGGCAATTGATATTGGTTTTGAGTAGACCCAGATTTTGATTTTGTACGCAAATATGGGGCAATTTTATAATTCCTGAATAATCAAATGAGCAACGTTTTCTCTTCTATCAAACAAACAAACTCATAATGTAACAAAAATTATAGATATCTCATAGCAAGACGTTAACACAATATATTATTAATAGTAATACATAATATAATATTCCATTAATACTAGTTTTCAATGATTGTGCATACCACGGGTTACATTTTGGTAGAGATTTACTATTGGAACAAGCACTGACACCCTGACATTTTGACTTATATAATTTTTAAGTTTGCTTCGCAACTATGGTTCAACCAAAATTCGAGTTGATCTCTAGGTAAACTTCCACAAAATTAAAAGCAAAATTGGGATATCCCATATCTCCTATGAAATTAAAGGGAATATGTAAAACTCTATTAGTTACTTTGTTCAAATTATATTGCTCAAAGAAAAGATATTGAGTTGAGAAACAAAAGTATTCCAATATTACAGAAAATCATGAGTTCTCTCAAACAGTCCCAGTTAGTGCTAGAGAGTTCCTTTCCGAGGATCTGTTGCCGTGGTCTGTGGGAGCTGGAGCTTTGGGACATTTCACTCATGTCTGTGATGGGCTTCTTCAGCATGAAGGTGAAATGATGAAGATGAAACAGTGAGCACATCATAGACATGATCGAAACATCTGGAAGCTCCAGCTCCCACAAACCATAACCACAAATCCCGGAAAGCAACTCTCCAGCATCATCAGCCAGCCGTGTAAGCCTAAAACTCCTATTCAGTATGAGTTGGTTTCGGAACTTTTATAATACTGTCTTTCTGTATTATTTAAATTAGTTTTCCTTTCATAGTTGGATATTTTAGTTTTATAGGACTGAAGGCAGCAATCTAAGAATTGTTTAAAAATGAGATAAATCCTAGATTGCCACTCTTTAGTTTAGACAATTAATTTTACTTTCTTGCGCCACAGAGGGGCAAAAAGAAAGTATTGTATTTATGTGATTTTTTTTGTTGTTGATTAGTAAATAATACATTTTCTTTGATTTCCTGACTAACTGTGCATTTTATTATTCTGTGGAAGTATTTTTAACATTTGTACAATTTGAATACAAAATATATATTTAATAATAATAAAAATGTGTGTGTGTGTGTGTGCGGTGTGCAGCATCCACAACAAAAAATCAATAATAAATAGTTGGCCTTCCATCCAGACAAATAACAAAAAAAAACAATTTTGGTAACAATTCACCATAGGTAATAATATATATTTTTTTCAATACATGCTTACATGCTCAACAAATACGTAAATAAAGAACAATGGACCCCTGCCATCCAAATCAACAATTTTAAGGCCCTTGAGGTGTGACACTCACCAGGACTATTTGATCATGAGTAAAGAGAATAAGTTACCCATAAACATAAATCACAAACCTCATCAAGACTTTTACTTTAGCAAAATAGCAAGGACTCAGCGCATGAATCCATATGGACAATATTGTCAAGTCACATTCAGTTTACTTAGGAAAATGCCAACAAATATTCCGTTATTAGTAGCCAAGCACAGTAGTGGCATATAAGGGTAACGTATACTCATGTAGAAACAAATTCTAAATTGTAATTTGTGCTCAGTCCATCATAGGTTCAATTTAACTCGGCCGGTCTGTTGTTGAGTGGTTAACGCTAAACAACAATCACAAGATCATTGGTTCAATTTAACACGGCCGGTCTGTTGTTGAGTGGTTAACGCTAAACAACAATCACAAGATCATTGGTTCAATTTAACACGGCCGGTCTGTTGTTGAGTGGTTAACGCTAAACAACAATCACAAGATCATAGGTTCAATTTAACACGGCCGGTCTGTTGTTGAGTGGTTAACGTTAAACAACAATCACAAGATCATAGGTTGAATTTAACACGGCCGGTCTGTTGTTGAGTGGTTAACGCTAAACAACAATCACAAGATCATTGGTTCAGTTCCTGGCAGAACAATAAAACACATTTCATTTTTAAATAGGCTCTATTCTTGGTTAAAAATTTTGTGTGCCATTTCCAAAGATTGATCACCAATGGTCCAACCAGCCTTACAGAAACTAGGGCTTCCTTGAGAATAGACACTTTCTATAGCCACAATCAAGCAAATATTTATTTTATTTTTAGTGTCCATACCAACCCAGCGAACATTAGTCACATTTTTTCCCTGTTTTCTTTGTCATGACTTCATTATCATTTAATACTTGTTTATTCTATGGCACATCCCTTCTTTCAAATGTCTTTATAATCATTTTTTAACTTTCTTGACAATAAATCTGAAAAATCATCTTTTGAGGTATTTTTGGAAAGTCAAGGGTCCATTGCGAAATTAATAATTAAAAACAAGAGCATTCTCGCTTCAAATTACTTCAAAATATTATGCCAATATTTTAGTTTTCTCAAAAGAGAACAATTTGAGTCATGCAGAATGCCAATGTCACCCTTATTTCAGTGAAATGCAGCAAGAGCTGCAGGGTTTGAATTCATTTGAGAATACGATTTTTATTTTGCAAGTAGACAAGCAGCATGAGTAAGTGTGAACTTCCATGTGTCTGCTTGTGTGCATGCATTGAATTTGAATCTCAAATTTTAATACTTCTTTGCAACTAAGGTTATAGATAGATGGAATCAAAAATGGCAATCATAGATAATTTAAAACCTGAGATAAATCCGTGGAAACACAGAAAATGACATTCTCCCTATTTCCATGTATCTCATTTTTGTAAAAAATGCTAGATTGCTGTTTATGATTTTATATGACTCATTTGTATCATTTTTTTTTTGATCTCGCAATCCAATGAATCTAATTTTCATAGATAGTATTGTCACTCATTTTTCTCAATGAAAAATTCAAGGTAAACTGGCAACATTTTGGCTGTTTGCAGCACATCAGCACAAAAATAAAAATAAATACAACATTTATAATTGTACACATTGTTAGAAAAAAGAACATTATGCGTTTTAAAAACAACTTTCATAAAAATAATAAGCGATAAAAACATTTGCTTATTTTACAAATGGCTAAATTGTACAATTCAGAGTTACTTTTCTGTGCTCTTTTCGTTTCCATTGAGTACTTGATACTTAATAGTAAACGCCTTTGTTAACATTCATAGGTGGCACTCGCACCTGCTTTTTGCATGGTCCGGTTGGTCTTTGGTTTCGGTCGCAAAAAGTATGGGATCGTCGATCATGCCATGTGCGATCTACCATACACTATTAGACTTCTGATCAGGCACCAGATCATTCCATGCGAAAAAGGCCTTAAAGTTTCTATACACAGCACCAAAGGAAGTTGAGTAACATGAATCAGGGCACTGATAGAGAATCCTTTTTTGAAAATACTACAAAAAATGTAGCTTGACAACATTAACGTTTTTTCTATCTAGGGTTGATAATGCTTTTGTTGTCTATTATACAAGAAAACTTGTGTGCGAGGTGCATATCCAAAGGTCGATACCTCGTGATGGTGAATTGTCTGCGTGCCCTACAATCATAGTTGCGTAGCAGGTCACTGCACAGCCACAGCTTATGTTATTTTACAAGGAAAACGGTTGATCTTAGTTATTGTGGCTTTGAAGTGATTTGGCAGACAATAAGCTGGTCGAATACCTTCCTGTCAATGACACTGGCTCCCTCTGACAAAGTGACAGGACAGCAATCAATGAAAGCTGGCAGTTGTTACACCTATGCTAATCGCTTTATTTTTTTTTCAGCTATGGTTTATAATGATCTTTTTGTGTATGTCTGATTATCAAAATATTATGTTTACATATTGGAAGGATTCCGATGGCTGCCTAATGAGAAAGATAAGAATCTCTGAATTGCTCAATTTCTCTTTTGTAGTTTTGTTTAGTACTTGATAAAATATAAATGATATTAAGTAAGGTTACAAATACTATTACTTTTAAAAATAATTAACCCATGATAAAGACTAAAAATGACAAAATAACACAACTCTGATATAAATATGTTAATAATAATAATAATAATTACTCCATAATATAATGCATTATATTTGTAAAATTAAAATGATAAGATTTAATGTAAAAAAACTTCAGTCCATACATTGTTCCGTAACTTACCCATCAAGAAAAAGTGTATAATTTAATTTATGCATTCAAACAAGTCTATAGAAGAGTAAACTTAAGTTATTATTTGTGTGAGAAACAATCAAAATACTGTGCATGGAAGCCAAACAAAATGGCAGCATGGAAGCCACACAAAATGGCGAGTCATACTTTAAAACAAAACGGTGGACAGCTCAATCAAAAACAAAACAAAACTGAGATCAATCCACAAGACAGTTAACAACGCTCGCAAGTAATTTTGGATTCTAAAATTGTAAAATACAGTCAAACTCACTTATAAGGAGAATGAAGGGACTAGCTGATTTTGCTTTTTATAGCCGTTACTCATAATAGACAAGAGTAGGTACAAAAACTACCTACTTGTGAACTGATACACCAAGGTACAAAAGCTTGTAGGTATATTATAAAGCAAAACATTGTTTATGTTTTTATGAAAAAAGGTAAAGCCGATAGGGTTAAGCCATGCAAGAGCCAAACAAAAGAATAAATGCTTCTCAAGAGCTATAACTGCCAGAGATATTCCTTGACTTATAGGTTGGTATGAGGCTGACCACCCATACTGTAAAAAATGGTTCACTTTGCCAATGTCACCCCTGTTTCAGGGAATGTCGGCAAGAGTTGCAGGGCTTATGTTCATTTGAGGTTTGGATTTTATTTGTAAGTACACAATCAGCATTTGTAAGCGCGAACTACACATGTTTGTTTGTGGGCATACATCTGAGAGCTTTGAATGAATATATCCTTGCAACTTAGATTATAGATTATAGATTATAAGCCCTACATTTATAGAAAGTCCACTGTCGAGCCAACCGGGTAGCTGCTGCGTCTGGTTTATGATATTTTTAGACTGTTTTCATGTAAATCTGGGCGCATTCAGCTGACAATATTATTTGGAAGTTCCGTGTTAAGACTTTGAATTCTATCCACATCTAGTGTAATCAAATTTCAACCAATTACTAATTCAAAAACCATTAAATGATAATGTTACTACACCATTCTGCATAAGTTTACTTTTGCCTCCATTATATTATGGTTCCTGGATTTGCTGGACGTCGCTTTTTACTTTCTTAGATACAAAACATAATTGTACCATAAAATTTGTCCACGAAGCAAGCTCCTTATATCTGAACACATTTAACCCTTAACTAACAATCACCAAGTAATTGCTTATCATAGCCATGAACTTGCTATTCTCATGAACGTTATAACCAAGTTTGACTGTATTTATTATGGATACAAAATGATTTTGTAGTTTTTTTTTTTCAACACTATAAATAAATCCATTTTAAGTACATTTTATTTCAAATCAAATCTAAAGAAACAAGCAAATTTAACACAAAACTATGGCGGTTATTCAAGCACTGAAAATATACAATGCAAAGAAAACTTGTATTTCATCTTGGTTGTAGTTTTTATTGCTTTTTTAAGCAATGACAGATTAATACATGGTCTTTATTGGATTTAAATATGCAAAATAGGTATTTAGACTAAACAAATGTTATGTCTGTTGCTTGGCATGGGGAATTATATGAACTGGGATGAGGTAAGTCACAAAAGAAAGAAAATGGGTGAAAATAATAAACTTGAGATAAAGCAGAATGGTAACATCCAAGAATCGTGAGCTGTGGAGCAGGAGGTGTAAAATGTTGTGGATAAACATATTTGAAAACTTGTCGCATGAATATATGGCCCTGGTGCGAGGCAAGCTACAGGCCTTCCCCCTCCCTAAGCCAATAAACCATGCTGTACGGCTGGATGGACCTATAAGAACCGGTCTTTGGTAAAGGCAGATTAATTTTTAACCCAGCGAAGAGCATATTTAAACACTATCAGGAATCAAACCCCCTACCTTTAAAGTCCGAAGCGTTAAACCCTGGACTAGGGACTGGTCAAACAAACCTAAATAGATCCACAAGCTTTTTCACGTCTCGTCCACAGTAAACAATAAAGATTACTTGTAAAGTTGCTTCACACATACGCCGTAATCATTTATAGCATCTAGAAAATATTCTTACACAGCTACAAATAGTTTTTTTTATACATTATACAAATTCACAATTTAATTGTTAATAATAATATAATATTAATAATATTAATTTTAACCATTACAAGAAGTCAGTGTGCAAAACAATATATATATATATATTTTATCATTACATAGTATTGGGAAACAAAATGGCGGCGCAACGAGCTCAATCTTAATTAGGTTTAGGGTTCTCCGTCAGTCCCTCGTCCTGGTGAATGTGTATTGCTCAGAAGTGGTACTCTTAACCATGTTACTTTATTTATTTTTATATTATGTAGATTGCGTAGATTTCAAATATGGATATACAAGTAATATATTGGTGTCTCTTGGGTGATGCATGTTCTCATGTATTGTTTCTTACATTTGTTGTATTATTAATAATTTGTCTAAGCGCAGAGATGGCTCCTTCCTGCGGACGAGGGAACTGAAACACAACACCACATCTTGAGACATTTTCATTCAATTGCAGTTATTCATTTACAAACAAGTGGACACTGAGCCCAGGCCTGGCTTAAGCCCATCGTGGGCCCTGGTGCGAGGAAAGCTATGTGCACCTGAGCTTCCCTGTTTTCTTTCTTGATAATCAAAATGAACCTGAGTACCAACACTATGGCGTTTTAAGTAAAGTATACTAATTTTTATGCCATTATTGATCTCCGTACGGACTCCGCTCGACTAGCAACAGTAAATTTCATAGAAGTGCTTCCACCGACAGCGAGTGAGCGGAGCGGACTGAGCGAGTACAAAGAGTTACAAAAGTGGTCGCAGAGTTGAGCGAGTTTCCAGCGGACTCCGTACGGACTCCGCTCGACTAGCAACAGTAAATTTCATAGAAGTGCTTCCACCGACAGCGGAGTGAGCGGAGCGGACTGAGCGAGTAAAAATGAGTCCGCTGTGTCATGGTCACGGCCGCTAGTTTTCAACTGACTCCGCTCCCCCGTGCCCCCCGCGCCAACCCGCGCAGTTGCGTGACAGCGATAAAACACATCATACATGATTTACAAAAACACATCATACATTATTTTATAAATTTGAAAATATTAAATTGTATGTTTTATTTCAAACATCTACTTTTTATGTATTAAAGCAAAATAAAACATTACTTTTTATTTGTCGAAACAAAAAAAAACTTTTTTATTAATAATTAAAACGTTTGGTCTGGGCGTAGGCTGCAACGAGCTGTCACACACTGTCATACTGTCATGTCGCCTAGTTGGCTCCACTAAGCCCGCTGTAGATGGAAGGCAAACAACTCTTTCATCTGACTCATCTCATTTCCCGCCTAGCTCACTCCGTCGAGCTCGTTGGCTGTGGAAGGCAAATACCATTATTTTTTAAAACTCTTTCGCAATGGAAGGCCAAAAGTATTTCACTACGCTTCGCTCAGCTATTTCCCGCTCCCGCTCAGCTATTTCCCGCTCGCAGTGGAAAGCGGGCATTAAACTTGCTGTAGTTACGAGTTGGACAAGTTTATTTTAAGTATTGAAATATAATAATAAAGTCAAATTAAAATATTGTTTATGATTCGACGAGACCAGTTTAAAAAGTCTGGTTACTTAGAAAGGGGCAACCAAAGAGATTTATGTTATATAATCTATAATCTATAATCTAAGTTGCAAGGATATATTCATTTAAAGCTCTCAGATGTATGCCCACAAACCAACAAGTGTAGTTCGCGCTTACAAATGCTGAATGTGTACTTACAAATAAAATCCAAACCTCAAATGAACATAAGCCCCACAACTTTTGCCGACCTTCCCTGAAACAGGGGTGACATTGGCAAAGTGAACCATTTTTTACAGTATGGGTGGTCAGCCTCATACCAACCTATAAGTCAAGGATGTTGATAGCCAATTTATTATTTTTCAGGTCTCTATGGCAGAACGCCCTCCAAAGCAACTATAATTAAAATAAAAAATACATTTCATTGAGACTTTTGAAGTCCCTTATCATCCGCTTCGACTAAAAAAATGGTCACATTACATCCTGCTGCAAAAAGAACCAAGTAAAGATATTAAAATTGATCTGTTGAGATGACAGACTCAAAGAGGGGCAGATCAGTGGGAATATCAAGATAAAGATGGATGGTGCCGGATTGTCATGAGGTAGGAGTGTGGGACTGAAGAAAGTAGGTGATGGACTGGCATGACATGGCACACCGGGTTGTTGTACCAGTAATGATGATGATGAGGCATTACCTGATTACAAGAGCTCGTACTGCCGCAGGTGCATCCTCTGTATGATGTCCCGGCAGTCGTTGAACACTCTCTTGATGTTCTCCGTGTCCACGGCACATGTGAAGTGTGGGTAGCAGTAGTGCTTGCCATCTCCAGATGCCGTGCTTATGCGCTGCAAGCAATGAACAATACTTAGGACTCTCTCGATAAAACATAAAAAATCAGATCATGATGCCTGCCAAAACATTTTGAACAGACATATCAGCATCAATAGCACAACAACACAGTTTGGGTCTTGGCCTTCTTGTTTAACTGCAGCTACTGCTGCGTGTACAACACCCTCCTCCTCCTGTCTCACACTCCTACCACACAGCAGTCTGCCGCCACTCTCTCCAGCCGCCTCTGGGTCCTCTTTAAGGCTCCAACGATCCATTCCCCGGATGTGACTCAGTTAATGCAGTCTGCTGACTTTTATTGACCCGACTGCATCAACACCTTGGTGGAGAGAGATCATTAACCTCCAGTGTGCCAGAGAGCGGATCCACGCTCATAATACCGATTGCATTTTTTTTGCTTTTCTTTACTTATTCCACAGCAATACGATTAAAAATCTTTTAACATACTCCTATTGGATAAAACTATCAAACAATAAACTCAAAGCATTCATTTTCATTTGTGAATATTTGCAAAAAAATTTGAAGTTGACCTTGTAAAATGAGGAGTTTAAATTTTTTTTTTTTTTTACATGGCACACACAACAACAAAAAAACATTTTGTTTACATTACAAAGATTCCCTACTCCTAAACATTTATGCACCTACTTCGTAGTCATAATAATATGAGGTCATGCAGGAAATACATCTGTTTATTATGCACTAAAACCATAGAGTTATAAGGTATAGAGATGAAGTCCAGACCAAAATAATGTCCCCTATTTTTTGGACTGAAGCGCTGAACCTCGATCCGCGTGCAATTGTAATGCTCGGTTTTGGTCTCATTATTTCGTCAGCGCTCGGATCATAAACATCTCTTTAAAAGTGGTTTGCTGTGTAAAAGGGTGCAAAAATAGGTCCGAAAAAAATAACACAATTTATGATATCACATTTCACATGTAATTTTATGTTTTTTATACGCTAATTAACGTTTTATTTATATTTTGTACGAATTATTATCAGGCGGGTGTTAGAGCAGCGCGTCCACTTTAAAGATAGTGTTCTAGCGTGTGACAGAAAGGGACAACAGCGCCCAGGGCTGTACTCGAAATAATCGAGCCTCTTGAAAAAAAATCCACTGACTACTAAAAAACAAAGTGGCACAAAAATTATAATTTTAGGAATCCTTTGACTAATAAATGGAATATAAATACAAAAAATGAGGCTTAAAACGGTGTACTCTTGCAAAAGTCACTATGATATTTGACAGTTTAAATTATAAAAACTCAAATTATACATAACTTAGCGAGTTTTGAAATAGTACAATAAAATACAGAATAACATTTTTTTAAATCCAATGCAAAGACAGCCATTGAAAAAAAATCTTTTTTTTTTTAACTAAGCGTGGTTTGCAAGTGGATTTCTCAAATATTTCATCTAAATTACTGTGATTACAATTTTAAACGAGTCTTATTATTTTTTAAGTTCAAATAATAAAATCTTTAATTGATGATAAGCTTTGTAACCTTTCTACAATCAACATTCTAAGTTGCAAAGATGTATTAACATTTAAAGCTCATATCAAATGCATGCCCACAAACAAACACGTGTAGTTCGCGCTTACAAATTCTGAATGCTGTAACTGGAACTGTAACTCTGTCGCCATCCCGCTAGGGGTGGCCAGAGCCTCTGGAGAGTTGCCTCCATTTTTTCCTATCCTTACATACCTCTTGCAATTCATTCATATCCATCACCTTTTTCATGCATTTTCTTCTTTTACGCTCACTTTGTACATCCCATTCCTTCACAATCTCCTCAATCTGATCACTCCATACTTTTCTCGGTCGTCCCTTCCCTCTTTTTCCTTTCACACTTTCTTTGTATACAAACTTTGTCAGTCTATCATCATTCATTCTTTCCACATGCCCAAACCATCTCATCACATTCTTTTGTACCTTTATTTGCGCTTATAAATAAAATCCAAGCCTCAAATGAACATACACCCTAAAACTTTTCCCGACCTTCCCTGAAACAGGGGTGACATTGGCAAAGTGATCCATTTTTTACAGTTTGGGTGGTCAGCCTCATATAATATATATATATAAGTCAAGAAAATTTGTTTTTTAAATATTAAAATGAAATCGTATTTTCGAAACCAGTAGTACATCAATAAATTGTACTCGTCCCGTACACATTTACAATATCTATTTTGATTTTTAATAATTAAATTTTAAAATCTTTTTTGTTAATATTACTTATTCTTACCCTGAAGCGGCTCTGGTAACCATTTTTTGCAAGAGCGATGACTTACCGTTATTCTAGTAAAAGTACATACATATTTGATTTTTAAGCGATGTAATCTTATTCCTTCAAAACAATGACGCCAGAAAGACTTTATGCATGGTGCTTTACATTATAAAAAAATAGATCTTTGAAAGCTTCAATAAGTTGCGTCATGTCTGCAGAGCGAGACAAAATTATTTTTTCCTCGCTTCTAATGTTTAACACAGATCTTAGATGAACAATAAAGAATCAAACACAAAAGCGCCCGGGTGCGAATGCAAAAAAAAATATTTTTTGTATATCAAGTGTAGGACCCTTTTGTGATAAATCTTTTATTATCGTCATTTTACTTTCCTTGAGATGGGTCCATAATTTCATGTTTTTTTTGTACCAAACAGGCAGTCTATTCATTAGTATGTCAATGACTAAAACAAACTTTATTTCACCCCCTTTTGTAATCAAAAAACCAATAGTAGATATATTTTGTATATTCTTGTATCTTAGAGATATGTCTCACACAAAGCAACGTTGAACATTCACATTTTACAATACTGACTACGAACTCGTCTGCCTGCGTGTGTCGGGGCAGGTGTAGGGCGGCATGGTGTAGCAGGTGCACTCACTGAAGTACTCCTCCAGCACCTTTTATATAGTGTATGGTACTGACCAGGAACTCGTCTCTGATGAAGTACTTGGCGCGGGCGACGTCAGGGTGCTCCCGTGTGTCGGGGCAGGCGTCGGGTGGTGTGGTGTAGCGGGTGAACTCACTGAAGTACTCCTCCAGCCGGGACTTGCCCGCCAGCACCTTCTCTGCCAGCAGGTCCTGCTTGTTCAGGAACAGGATCACTGATATTGTGCGCAGCCATCTGCAACACATGAAACGTTACAATCTCACATACAATGGGAGTCAGGTTATCTGTGTGACGGTCACAGCATTCACGAAGTACAATCTCCTGAAATTCAGTGCAGGCGCATAGAGGGGAGAGTTCTCGCCCTCCAATACGTTGAATTGTATTTAGCGAAGACTCTAGCCAAAGATTAGCAATACAGTAGAGCCGCATTAATCCGAACCCCTAAAAACACAGTAGGGTATGAAATACCCGGGTGTTCGGATTATAGTATGGGACAAATTCAATGGAGGTGAAAAAGATATAAATAGGGTTTGCTTGTGTTTTATTTATTTAAGCAATCTTTGATCGTAATTCAAATGAATAAAAAGTTACAAATATTTCATATTATCCAACATATTTCCTTCTGTGTACGAGGGCTGTATGATAAGTACCCGTGTTAGGTAAGAAAACACATTATTTTTTATAACTTTTTTATGCCATCCAAAAATGACGATTTCTCGACCTCCGCAAAACAGGCCTTTGTTTCGGCGCTGAATTCCCTGGATTGACGAAATCGCTTTCCGCCTAGCCATTTTTTCACGTTTGGAAACAAAAAGCAATTGCATGGGGCCAAATTTGGAAAATAAGGTAGGTGAGGCAGCAATACGTAGATAAATTTGACTTGTTTTGCTGTGGCGATTGCGGACGAGTCAGCAGGTGCGTTGTCATGGCGAAAAAGGATTTTTTTTCGCCAAGTAGGCCCATTTTTTTTATCAAGTCAGCATTGAATCGGTCCAAAAAATCAGCTGAGTACTGCCCCATGTTTGCTTTTCCCTTCTTTTAAGTCAATGAAGATGATCCCTTGCGAATCCCAACAAAGGGTGGCCATGACTCAGGCGCGTGCATAGGGTATAGGCAAATACATTTCAGAATAAATATTTTCTCTCATTCCTTTAAAATATCTCATTTGAGGTGCTAACTATGGCTCAAATCAAACTTAAATTATGAATTGTACATTTGAATATCAAGCTTAAATGTTTTTTTTACCATACATTGCCTACTTTTTAGTCGCGTGTGCCTGTATGGGATGCACGCCCCTGCCATGACTTTTCCGGTGGATGGAAACGTTTTTGCCTTCTTTGGAGCAGGTGCGCCTGGTGAAATCCACTGTTTTGGCAGTTCTTAATTTCTGGTGTGTAATGATGGATCAATTTTTCATCAACAGTCATAAAACACCGTAGGAATGCTTTCTGATTGCGCTAAAACATGTCCAAACAGTGCTCCAAAGTTGTCATGCGATTCCGTTTTTGCTCCACTGTCAGCAAATGCGGCACCCATCTCGCCGACAGCTTTCTCATGCCCAATTTTTGTGCAGGTTGTTTTGTATGCGTTCTATTGAGATGTGTACAATGTCAGCAATCTTTTTGATGTTCGCCCGACGATGCCAACGCAACATCATAGATTTTATCAACCATATCCTCCGTAATCACCTCAATCAGACGGTCTGGTCGCTCTTCATCAAAAACTGATGTTCAGGCATGCTTGAATTCACTAAACCAACATATGATAGTAGTGATCGAAGGTGCATGGTCTTTATTAACAGTATGCATTTGATTTCCTCACAAATCTTCAATCCAAAAAAAGAAATTGAATCCCTGGTCGATATTGCTTTTTCTTCATGATTGCAAATAAACACCAACTTGGTGACTTTCAACAGCTACATCGTTGTAAGAATGGCACTACATGATGGCATACACATTGTGTGTCAGTTGTGCCATATATCGGTAAACACGGGTACTTATCATACAGCCTAGGTACTACTTTGGAACAAGAAAATCTAGCATTGACTTTTGATTGTGATGCCATGACTGTGTTTATGAGTTAAACCAAAACTACAAATAAACTCTTATTACGCGGAACATTCCAGAGCACTTAGCGCAGCGAGTTAGGCTACGAGTGCGAGAACGTTGGGATTACCACGATTGACAGATTAGGCAGGGTTCAGACTAGCGCGGCTCTACTGTAACTCTAACCAAACTTAAGCAAAATATGCATAGCACAACTCGCTATGCATATTTTGCTAAAAGTCTGAACGGTTATTGGTGAGGTATGAGTAGATGATCCTTCACAGCAGGGATGCTAGCTTGCACTGTGTTGCTTTGTTTTGGATGCATGTCGTCGAAGTTTGAAGGTACCTCTGCTATCTGTTATTGTAAAACTTGAGTCCTTATCTATCAGTGACCTGTTATTCCAGATGCTCTTGAAAAGCTCCAGGGACTCCCTGAGGCGGTTCTGCGTGGGGTCCTCCCGCAGCACCATGTTGTAAGAGGAGCAGGCCGTCACAAAGATGATGGCCGTCACGTCGTTGAAGCACTGGATCCACTTGCGCCGCTCGTCACGCTGCCCTCCCACGTCAAACATGCTGCAAAGTGAACAGTATATTTTTGTCAAAGGATGTTAGAGTGATTATAGAAGCTGATTATTGCTCAGTTAAAATGTTTGCTACATCTTGAGTCAATTAAAAAAATCAATATAGCGTAGTACATGAGAGCGAGATTAACTCCTTGAAAGAGTCGAGCACCGTCTATGCCGCTTTGGAATTTGCACAAACAAATGCCGGTGACCTATGACCAGTCCGTAGCTCAGTGGTAACACTGCGGACTCTGAATGGGAAGGTTGTGGGTTCGATTCCCGGCGGAGCACAAAAAATATACCATTTATATTTTCAAATTTGCTCAAGAAATGAGAACCAGCCCCCCCGGGAGCTGGGAAACCCCCACTTCAACTGAAAGTGGTTGGTGTGAGGCCGGCCCCCTTACCTGTAAAAATAAATAGGTCCCGAAGCGCCACATGCGACCCCTTCGGGGATAACGCAGGCAAGAAATTACACTATATGTCGCACGTTTAATAATAAAGAGAAATAACTCGAAAATTGGGAAAATCAAGATTTTGTAATAAAAGGCAAGAACAATGCGAGAAGAATAGGTAGTCAATACTGAATGCCGGTGCACGCCTGATATTCGGGCAAAACAGGTACTGCCACATCACGCCACTTTTACAAGGACTCCACTGGCTGAAAATTCCCCAGAGAATAAATTTTAAGTTGAACCTCATTGTGTTCAACGCTCTACAAGGAATGGCCCCTGAGTACTTACAAGAACTAGTGCGACCGAAGGTTTTACAGGAGAGAGGACTGACGTTGCGCTCGGCAGAGAGGGGCTCCAAAACGTTGGTAAACGAGCCAACCAGGAAAATAACCACAGTGTTTGGCAATCGTGCGTTTGCTGTTGCGGGTCCCTCTTCGTGGAACCAGCTGCCACCGGAAGTTCGAGTTTCAAAATCCAGGGAAACCTTAAAAAAACCCTCAAGACACACTACTTCGCCGCGATATCACAAAAAGCGCCCTTGGAGTGACAATTTTCACGAAACGGCGCTATACCAAGTCATCATTATCATCAATGCGACAGCCGTTCAATTTGGACGAATATGACCGAGATAAAACATCGGCCGCCTTTTTCATCCCATACAAGTTGTACTGGATGTCTGAACTTCAAACGTGATTTCCCAACATTCATGTTTTTTGAGTTATTGCTTTTTATTATTAAACGTGCGATGTGTAGCTTAGTTGCGTTTTTTTTTTTTTTTTTTTTTAAATCATGTGAGTAGTTTTTTTAAGGTTTATGTATTCACATTCAATGGACACAATTTAATCTTAATTTTAAGTATTTACAATCTCGAGAGCTTTCGCAGATGCTACGAAGGTTTTATGGAAGTTCATTAGGGCCTGGCTAATCAGGAACATCGCTTATTTAGTGGGATGGCAGGAGGCATATCACAACTGTCTCACGGGTTCAACTTTTGTTAATTCTCATTTAATTTTTTTTAAACTTCTTACATGTAAGTTTTTCACTGGAGTATCTTGTCTGTCTCAAATGCATCTTTCAACAATTAAAGAAACCAAGTACATAAATATTTAAGTCTTTCATTTATTTAAGAATTAGTTTTTCTATTCCTTGACTTATAGGTTGGTATGAGGCTGAACACCATACTGTAAAAAAAAAGGTTCACTTTGCCAATGTCACCCCTGTTTCAGGGAAGGTCTGCAAGAGTTACAGGGCTAATGTTCTTTTGAGATAGGGTTTTCTATTGTATGTTCACATGCGGCATGTTTAAGCGCGAACTTATACGTATCTGCTTGTGGGAATACATTTAATATGAATCTTAAATGTAATATATTTTTGGAACTATAGATCTATAGCAGGGGTGCCCGTACTTTTTCTTGAGGAGATCGACCTAGCAAAAATTTATGAATAGGAGATCGACATTTTAACTGTTTAGCCCAACAAATATAACTCATAATTCATAATGTATAAATATTTATTAATAAAAAAATTAGCATAAGTAAAATTACATTGAGTGCAAAATGTCAAATCAGTTTTAAGGTCGATCACTGAAATTTTAGCTATCCTCGGCGATCGACCTTAAAACCTCTTGGATCGACCGTATGGGGCACCTCAGCTATCTCCATTTCGTAGAGTGCAATACGAACAATTTGATAATCCGCAAAGGATCTGTTTTTAGCTTGCCCGGATTAGGGAGGCTCTACTATTCTTTTACAATATCAACAGTTTCAGAGAATAATTTAGTTAGAATTAAAATAGTTTTAGAACAGTTTAAAAGAGGGTGATGGACTTACTGAAAATTAACTTTATCTACAACGAACTGTGTCTCAAATATGCCCGAGGTCAACACTCTGCACCGCAGGATGTCCTGCTCGGAGGGAGTGTAGTTGGGCTGCTTTATGTTGTGCACTTGATCCAGGAAACTGGAAACACACAACAGCAAATTAATATACTAAAATATATAATAACAACAAAATAATTATGGCGGCGGGATACAGTCACAGGTTCAGTACCACAATTCTGCATCCTGAGAACATTTGAGAAAAACATTGCGTGAACACCCTTCCATCAGGTAAATAGGAAAAATATATGAAAAGTAAATCACTCTATAGGGTTGCTGTTGTATTATCCATACATTTTTTATATATTTGTAATCGAGGAGAGGTTACACAAGGTTTTATACTCGGGGTACTGAATATAATCAAGGAAATTGATCACATTGTTTCGTGAATGCCCATAGTATAGTAGGTTGGTATGAGACTTACCCCCATGCTGTAAAAACTTGGTTCACTTTTGCCAATGCCACCCCGGTTTCAGGGAAAGGCAGCAGGAGTAGCAAAAATTATGTTCATGTGTGGTTTGGTTTATTTTGTACCTACACATGCAGCATGTGTAAGCACCAACTTACAAGTGCATATTTGTGGAGATCCAATAAATATGAGCCTCAAATGTTAATATATCTTGGCAACTTGGGTTTATAGTCCAGTGGCAGCACTTTGGACTCGTAAATGGAAGGTTGTGGGTTCGATTCCGGGTGGAGCGCAAAAAATATATCATATAAATTTTCAAATATGCTAAGGATAAAAGAAAAACTTTGATTTTGATTACTTGAGTATATATATTTTATACCACAACCGGTTTGGCAAACATCCGTTTGCATCGTCAGGTGGTTATTGAAAAATTCATAAAACCTTTAACCAAAGTCCGGTCACTAAAAGGTCCATCCACCCTTACAGCAACTGGGTCTTGCTTGACTATGGCGCTTTGTAGCAACGACCAAGCTCGTAAACACCTCTGAGGCACTACAACAAGTGTCATAGACCCCTAGTCTCTGAAATGTAGGAAGTCTCCTGCACAGGATTTCTTCTTCAAAAAAAAACTTAGGTAAGATTGTAGAGAAGAGTAGGATGTGTGGATTACTATTTGGCGCAGTCGATGAGCTGGTACTCATTGGAGCGGTCGAAGGTGGACCTGACGCCCTTGTCTTTCCACAGCGCCTCCGTGTGCTCGTAGAACTCGGGCGGGTAGTCAAAGTCCGGACCAGAGGCCTGGTCTTGGATGTAGTCAACGCGTGCGCGGTTCTCCTTCAGCTCCAGCTCGATGGGCGGCGTCAGCGTGCCCATGGCGCCTGTTATGGTCTGAAAAACAACAACAATGTTGGTCTTCTTCTGTAAGTGCCATAAATGGGAAGCGACGGGGTTACAAACTCTGAAATAAAAGAGACCTGGAAGAGACGACATTGTGGGATGGGGCAGGAAGAGGCAGCGGTATTGTCTGGTGACCGGTCCGTAGTCTAGTGATTAATAAATTCGAACTTGTGATTGGAAGATTGTTGGTTTGATTCCCGAAGAAGCATTTTTTTTTCAAATGAAGACTACAGGGAAGAACAAGGAATGCCAGTTGAAGAAAATTATGAGTGAATCAAAATTTGAAATTTTAAATCATGGTTATTGCCTGTCACAAAGAACCAGAAATACCGCCATAAACTGTGATATCATCTGTTGCATTACAAATTTTGCAGAGCTTTAGATACACACAGATGCCACTAGATTTTACTGTTCTTCTTACGAACCTTATTTCTTATTTTTGCTGATATTCCTTTTTTAACCCCTGTAGTCTTCAAATATGCTCTTCGCTGGGTATGAAAATTCATCTGTCTGTACCAAAACTGGTCACCAAAGCCTTGCAGCAACTGGATCTTGCAACTTTCAACAATGATCAATCTTA
Organism: Agapetus fuscipes; assembly: GCA_951799405.1. NCBI lineage: Eukaryota > Metazoa > Arthropoda > Insecta > Trichoptera > Glossosomatidae > Agapetus > Agapetus fuscipes. Next base: position 19,294,232 of record OX637333.1, on the reverse strand, counting down.
CAGAGGGCTCTTGAGGTGTGATTCACACAAAAACAGCGCTTGCCAAATTTATCATCCTATTTGTATTTTTTTTTTTTTTTTTAAGAAATCCTGTGCGGGAGACTCCCTAGATTCTAAAGACTCTAGGGGTCTATGACACTTGTTGTAGTGCCGCAGAGGTGTACGAGCTTGGTCGTCGCTACAAAGCGCCAATACTCAAGCAAGACCCAGTTGCTGTGAGGCTGGATGGACCTTTGGTGACCGGTCATTGGTAAAGGTTTATGAATTTTTCAACCCAGCGAAGAGCACATTCGAAATATAAATGGTATATTTTTATTTTCTACTCTATTTTCTTATTTTAACAAATATTACTTACGTATATTTTTTATTTACAATGTTACCATACAAAATGTCTAAGCACTGTGCTTATCTATAATCTATAATCTAAGTTGCAAGGATATATTCATTCAAAGCTCTCAGATGTATGCCCACAAACAAACACATGTAGTTTGCGCTTACAAATGCTGATTGTGTACTTACAAATAAAATCCAAACCTAAAATTAACATAAGCCCTGCAACTCTTGCCGACATTCCCTGAAACAGGGGTGACATTGGCAAAGTGAACCATTTTTTACAGTATGGGTGGTCAGCCTCATACCAACCTATAAGTCAAGGAATCTTAAGCTTATAATTACAAATTTAAAAAACACTTCCAATATTCGTAATGGAGATGCCTGTAATCTCTTTCACCATGACAATCCGTCAAGAACAGAGTAGGTTCATGAAATAAGAATAGATATTGTTACCAGGATGGCGTCCCTGATGTTCTTCTTGATGTCCTCGATCTTTTCTTTGCGCTCCTTCTCGGAGAAGCCGTTTACGTGCAGGATCCTCATCTGCTTGACGATGGTGGACTTGCCCGACTCTCCAGCGCCCAGTAGCAGCAGCCGGTGAGTCGCCCGGTACAGCTGCAACCGACAACAACAAATTGAAATTTAGACTCCATGAGTGAAGGGTTTTTTGGCTCTAAGCCAAGTCACAACCAATGGCTGGCACACCAAGGCACTGCATTTAGAAAATGATTATGAATCAATTCATCTGGCGACCCGAGCAGAGAGTGGGGAGACAAGTGGTGGCTGTAAAGGATTATCAACTTACTAGTGTCCAGTACCCCGAGTACGAGTTGCATATATAGCAAAACTTGAGTACTTACTTTCCGTGTCCGGAACACCATCATATGTGCAGCCCCCAATACTCGGCCACATGAACTCCATTCTCGCTCGCCATCACTACGTCCTCAAGCGTGTACGTCGCTCCAATCAGGGGACAAGAGAAAAGATGTTCATTGTTTTGCACGGAGCCACACTCGCAGGTTTCTTCATCTCTGTAACCCCATTTTTTGAGGTTACTGTAGCAACGGGAGACACCTGTTCTGAGTCTATTGAGTGCCCTCCATGTTGTGTATGATAGCTTGTGACCCACTGATATTTCCTCCGCCTGAGGGAGCAACGTGGACTCGGTTTTATCTCTCCATAGAGACAGCCGTCGGGCGCCAGGGAGGCCAACCACCGGGGACGTCGTCTCCAGGAAACTTCTTCTCGACTTGAGTCTGCATTGAGGTCGCACCTGAGATCCGTACATAGGATGTCGAGGGTCGGTGTGTTGTTTATTACGCTCAACCTCTGCCGCTACAATTCTTCTGATTTTAGGAGGAGCAATTCCCACTATTGGATAGATTTCTTTTATGGGGGTCGGTTTTAGGTAGCCAGATATTATTTTGACTGTCTCATTAATTGCTACATCCACTCTCTTTGTGTGTGTTGAGTTGTACCACACCGGTGCAGCGTATTCGGCTGCAGATAAGCACAGCGCCAGGGACGAGGTTCTCAGGACGTGGGGTTGAGCTCCCCATTTAGTGTTAGTTAATTTTCTGATAATATTATTTCGGGAGCATACTTTTCCTTCGACCTCTTCACAGTGTCTCCGAAAGGTTAGAGAACGGCCTAAACGAACACCCAAATACATAGGTGACTCACTGTGTTCCAACTCTTGCCCTTGCCACCATACTCTCAGTTTTCTTCCTGCTTCCTTATTTCTAAGATGGAAAGCGCAGACTTGAGTTTTAGCAGGATTTGGTCTCAGGTGGTTTAATTTATAGTAACTTGACAAGTCTTGAAGAGAGGCTGATAGTTTAAAACTTGAGTAAAGTACTTAAAAGTTTACGGAAATATTTAAACTTTGATTTCAGTACCCCGAGTATGAGTTGCATGTTTAGCATACGTTTTAATACTTTCTAACACACAACTTTAAACAACTTTCCAACTTTAAACATGCAACTCATACTCGGGGTACAGAGATATTCTTTCTTTCTGCCTTTGCATACCTTATTTTAATTCACGCATATCAATCACCTTTTCCATAATTTTTTCGTTATACCTATCATGAAATTAAAAGAAAAACACACTTTGACAGTCTTTCATCTTCACTTCTTTCCACAAATCTAATCCATCTCACCACATTATTTTGTATTGTTACTAGTACATCTTCGTTGACTGTGCATTTTTCTTTCAATTTGCACACAAAAAATTAATTATGAACCTTAGATCATCTATGTATTAAATAATTGTGAACAAGGCAGTTACATTTTAGAGTGTCATAACAAATTAAAACTGCCCATTTAAGCAGATTTTAGACACTCACGGCAGAGCAGAAATACAAGACATTGGTGTTTAATCTGTTTTACAGATTGGATAATCTATTAAGCATTTGTTGGGCAGTCTACCTGCTTGTCTTTCTGCAGCTGTCGCGTGATGGCATCACTGCGCCTCTTCTGGGACTTTAGGTCGTCGCCCTCGGCGGCCGAGCCTCCGTTCTTGCCTCCCGGGGAGCCAAAGCACCCCATCGCGGACCACGCTGCCCACCTGGAATGCAACACACACAAAAACAATGTAAAAACCTGACATAAAAAGTGTCAAAGTAAAATAATAACAGTTGGAGATTCTTAAGGGTTTGTTAAATAGGACACGTTTTTAGTGTGCATCAAGACGGTTGTAGTAAGTAAAGCGCCGTAACGTGGCGCACTTTGTATTTTAACGATTTTGACATTATTCAGTCATTGTCACTGGTCACGACGCCCAGTGACTGGGATGAAGACGAGCTGTTGCTGCTTTCTAGCAAAATCTTGCATTTGTATAAACATTTTTAATGATTTTTTTTTTGCCAATTATCAAGCAAAACCCATTTGCCGTAAGGCTGGATGGACCAGTGGTGACTGGTCTACTTTTTTAAAGGTAAATGAATTTTCAACCAAACGAAAAGCATATTTGAAATATTTTTTGTGCTCCGCTGGGAATTAAACTCACGACCTTCGGGATACGGGCCTGTAGCCGTTAGAACTAGACTGCAGACTGATCTGCACCAACCCTACTAGCATTTCCTGTTATACCTTGTTCCCAGTAGCGCTTAGACTGGGTTTTTATTATTGGGAAAGGTGCATTGGATTATAGTGCATTAATAAAAACCAGTGTTTTTATATAAACTAAAGGAAGTGTCTGTAGGATTGGTAATCACAGGGCTCACTTTATTACAATAAAACTGATCTACAATAAGGTCTTGCTAATCCAGACCCCAGCGTATCCAGTGATTGCGATAATCCAGATGAACGATCACACGTCAAAAACATGCACTTCTCACAGGATCTTTTTTCACTAGTGTATTTTGTCTGCCTCACATGTATCCTTTGATAATTAATGTACTTAACTAAGTACATAAACACTTAATTCATTAATTTATTCAAGTTTTATGGTTATTAAAATTTTGTAGACTACCATCCAGACACATGGATAATCTGACAGGGTCTGTGTTTTGCTGTGGGAGGTCCTACTGTATTTTTATTTGAAACCCACTTTGAACCAGGTTATAACTTTTTACATGCTTAAAATACAACCTAATCTTATTTCACACAGAATTAAGAACATTCACAAGAATCACTGATTTCAACAGAAATCATAAAATGTATACCAGGGAATCACAGCATACTCTGATGCGTTCCTATATTAGATTATGGAAAATCATTTTGTTGAGTTGTAGTACACTTTTGGTTTGATTCTAGGCAGAGATACAAATGAGAAATTGTCAAACTCTCGTCTTGTGAGTCAGTCAGAGCTACATTGTGGTATAGTGTGAGTGTGAGAGTGTGTATGTATGTGTGAACCAGTGGAGCAGTCAATCTACATTATTTCAATCAAATTTCTTTTTGAAATAAGCTTGTACAACAGTCAAAACGATTTCAGTTAAAAGTAACTTTAAAATCTTGACCAACGAGTGCAATATTTGAAACTGGCAGATTCTTAAGAAAGCCCCTAGCTTATTTTCTGCAGCGCCACTTTTGCCCAAGATCCGCGATTATCAGATATCAAAGTAATTAAATAATTATCATGGCTATTTCTGCTGTAAAAGCTCAGTTCAAAAATAGCAATTTGGTACTTTTAAACTATTGCCATAGGTTATAAGCCACTATGTCCTTTGGTCTCTTTGATTCCTTCTCCCCTCAATCTTTTCTTGTAAAAGATGGAATAGGCAGCATTTTTTATTTTGATAGTTGGCAGGAGTTTTTTAATGGTAGGTACTCACAGAGGATTGTTGATGACACAATTGTGTCAAAACATGTTCTGCGTCACAACACCCTGTGACTAGGAATATAAAACTCTTAAATAATATTGTCATTTTTAGGTCTAATTTATTAAGATTTCAATATGTAGCAAGAGTTCCTCCCGGCGTGTTGATAGCTGTGAGGGTGCACTGTAACTAGGGTAACCTGTTGTGCACAAAAATAATCCTTTGAGTGCAGGTGACATGCATACAATATGTCACAAGCAGATTTACACTAAGCGTGATTAGCATCTATCTATAATCTATCTATCTATAATCTAAGCTGCAAGGTTATGTAAGCATTTAAGGCTCATATGAAATGCATGCCTACAGACAGGCACATGTAGGTTCGCGCCTACACATTCTGCATGTGTGCATACAAATAAAGAAAACCTCACATGGACATAAACCTTGCAACTCCTGCCGCCGTTCCCTGAACCGGGGTGGCATTGGCAAAAGTGAACCGATTTTTACAGCACGGGTGGTCAGCCTCGTACCAACCTATCAGTCAAGGAGCACAAAAAATCCATACATCAAAATATGGAGGTATCTCGGCTATGTTACTTACATGGCAAAAATAGAGTATTTATATGCTATTAAAAACAGAGAATAAGTAATTATACGGAAAAAAAAAATCCAAAGAAATTCTATAGGACTGCTGGAGGCATATTTAGTGAGAATTTTTTTATCAAAAAGAAGCAATATTCCAAATTCAAGTTATTAACTAAATTAAAAAAAAAACTGCACTTCAACCCAACATAGTTATAATTCACATGAAATATTATTTTTCTGACTGAAAACATTTTTGTCTACGAAGGCATCTTCAGGAGTAAATGTAAGAAGCTTCCCTCCACAAAATAATAAAGCATCTCCACTGGCATGTAGTTGTGTGTGTGTGTGTGTTACGTATGTGCCACAGTATTGAGATGCAAATGTAGCGACGGGCAGGCCATTGTCTCAGCGTTGGGTCCATTGTGGGCACGGAGAGGCGATTAGCGGCCAAACCATGAATTACAAATGCCCACCGACGGACAATGTAACGAGAGCCACTCTTCTCAGGGAAACTGTCGCTGTGGCAGCGTCTGCGCTGCCAGAGCCTCAAGAGACAATCCATCATTATCATTGTGTGCAACTTTTTTGAAATGACTATGGACTCTTATGGAATCTTAAATTTGAATTTCGATTTTGTTCACGGCGGGCAAACATCGTATTTGTATGAGACTATTCTATATTCTAACGGGGCTATTCTTAGACATTTTAGTCGTCGGTACCGCCTTTCCCTGAAACCGGTGTGGCATTGGTTAAAGTGAATCAAGTTTACCATCAACCTATCAGTCAAGGATCAAAAAAAGGAGAAGAAAAAAAAGAGAAAAAAAAGACACTTGTACTTAACAACAAGCAGATCAGCAACATTGGTTTGATAATGAGATCGGAACTTTAACAAGGATGCAAAAATAAAACTTTTCATTCGGCTGGATTTTTTGCAAATTTGACCCCCAGAGACACTAGTCTCTCATCCATACAAAGGTATTTCACTTATTGCGTGTTGTAAACACGTCGTTTTAATGTAAAATAAGAAAATGCACCTACTAAATTGGTTGAATCCGTGAAATACACGTCGTTTTAATGTAAAATAAGAAAATGCACCTACTAAATTGGTTGAATCCGTGAAATACACGTCGTTTTAATGTAAAATAAGAAAATGCACCTACTAAATTGGTTGAATCCGTGAAATAATTTACAGAGTATAGAATTTTTCTTGAGTTAAAAATAAAAACAAAACAAGATTTTAAAATTATTCAAAGGACTGTGATGAAAAGTCATTTCGCAATTGGAATAGAAATGAGTTTTGAGATTTTATGGTCAATAGCGCAATAAGTCAAATCGAATCTACTCAGACCGGTCCATAGGAGTAATTCCAGGTCAATTCAACCAAATCATTTTTCATGACTTTCTCCGATTTTCTTGAAATTTGGTAAACAGACAGATACTACTTCAAATAGAAACCGTGATTTTTTTTAGATTTTTGTGATGAATAGTTTCTGAAATATGGGGTCACCAATATTTGACCCCGGGTGACCTCGTTTGCGTATCGCGCCACGATTTTCTCAATAGATTCTTCCCTAGTTATGCTACAGACCTCAATGAGGGCTCATTTTAAAGCTATTGAAAAGTTGTATGCAGAAAATATCATACACATACATTTTAATGGTAACATCTGGAGTTGTATGTTCTTACATCTGTTGGAGGTCAAAGGTCAATAGCTAAAATACTCCATCTTGGATTGTGCTGTAACTTTACATTATTAAAGTACATACGTGTATAAACAATTCCTGAAAATTTCAGCCTGTTATATTCAGGAGTTCTTTAGTAATAAATTATTCTTTCTATAATATGTCAAGTAATAGCTGCATTTTAGTGTCACTATAGGCCTACACAGCACAATTGTGTCCTGTATTTTAAATCCATCTTGTTTTTTCTGGACAAAATGTTGTCAATATTGTTTGGTTATACTTAGGATGTTAGTGTTGATAAATGTGTTTACTTATAAGTTATATGTTAATTCCTCAATTCACATTTCCTCAATCCCATCAGCAGCCTGATTGTCACTTAGGACTTTGCCAATATTGCCCAGGGACAACTAAGTTGAGAGATGATTTGGAAAAGTTGTTCGATGAAAACATAATTGATGAAGTGTCTTATAAACAATGGCAGACAACCGATCGGTGCAATCTCGATACGGTCCAAAAAACAACAGGAGACTTCATCGATTCATTCCTTGATAAACTTGAACTTTTACGAAATCACGATTTTATTGCCAAACAGCAGGCTGCTTTTCTTCAGCAAATAAAATCTAAGCTCCAGCCCGGTGAAGTAATTGTATCAGGTGACTTCGCAGAAAATTAGAGCTTTATTGTTCAAGATGCAGCACAAGGCTTCCACTGGACCAATAGCCAGGCCACGCTTCACCCATTTGTATGTTATTATGTGCATCAGTCAAAACTAGAGTATACTAGTTATGTATTTATATCCGATTCACTTGTTCACGACACAGTAGCAGTTTACACCTTTCAAAAACTACTAATTCCTCTTCTCCAGCAAAAAATCCAACATTTAACCAAAGTACTTTATTTCTCTGATGGAGCCGCATCACAGTATAAAAACAAGAAAAATTTTGCTAATCTGTGTCATCATGAACTTGATTTTGGTATTCAAGCTGAATGGCATTTATTTGCCACATCACACGGCAAAGGGCCGTGTGATGGAGTTGGTGGGTCGGTAAAGAAGCTAGCAGCTAGAGCAAGTCTCCAACGACCAAGTGAGAACCAAATAATGACTGCTCATGACTTGTTTCTATGGGCAAAAGACAATCTCAAAAGCAGTGTTTTCGAGTTTGTGCCAACTGAAGATATTGAAGGCAATAGGCAAATATTAAATAATGGTTTCAACCTACTCCAACCTATTACTGGGACTCGCAGTTTCCATGCATTTATCCCAACTTCAACAAATACATTGATAGTGAAACAGTTTTCCACTTCAGATTAATAAGTAATAAGAATACTAATAAGAAAGGTAACTAATAGGTAACTAATAGGTAACTAATAAGAATGTATCTTTTGGCGAGGTGAATGATTTTGTTATGGTTAATTTCGAAGGCCAATGGTGGCTTGGATTTGTATTGAAGAAAATGAAGACTTCGAATGAACTGCAAATCAGATTCCTGTATCCAAATGGACCTTCACCTTCCTTCACATATCCAGCAAGGGATGACGAATTAGTTGTGTCTCTTGAAGATGTTCTTTCAACTGTTTCCGTCGAACTTGGTGGAAGTGGAGGAAGAACATACAAAATGAAAAAGGAAGACAGCGACAAATCAACAAGACTTCTTGAGTCAAGATTCAAGAAGTAAGGTAATTTCAATAATTCAATTGTACGAAACAACATTGATAACAGTACACCTTTTAATTTAATGCTTATTTAAAATACAGGACAAAGTGCTGTGAATAGGGATACCACAATGTGGCTATAACTTCATTTTATTGAAATAATAATTTATTACAAAAGAACTCCTGAATATAACAGGCTGAAATTTTCAGGAATTGTTTATACATGTATGTACTTTAATAATGTAAAGTTACAGCACAATCCAAGATGGAGTATTTTAGCTATTGACCTTTGACCTCCAACAGATGTAAGAACATACAACTCCAGATTTTACCATTAAAATGTATGTGTATGATATTTTCTGCATACAACTTTTCAATAGCTTTAAAATGAGCCCTCATTGAGGTCTGTAGCATAATTAGGGAAGAATCTATTGAGAAAATCGTGGCGCGATACGCAAACGAGGTCACCCGGGGTCAAATATTGGTGACCCCATATTTCAGAAACTATTCATCACAAAAATCTAAAAAAAATCACGGTTTCTATTTGAAGTAGTATCTGTCTGTGTACCAAATTTTAGGAAAATCGGAGTTGGTGAAAAAAAAAAAAACACATATTTTGGTTGATTTCATATGGAATGACTCATAGTCTAAAGCAGCATTTTTCAACCTGTGGGTCGCGACCCCCTGGGGGGTCGCGGAGCTTCTGTAGGGGGGTCGCGAGAGGTCGAGAAAACTTCAGTTTTTTTATACAACATATAATTTGTGAGACTTAAGGGGTCGCGAAATATTTTTTGATACTAGAGGGGTCGTGTCATGAAAAAGGTTGAAAAACACTGGTCTAGAGGTTCTTCACTTCTTCAAACACTTCTGGCTCGTGATTGGAAGGTAGTTGGTTTGAATCCCGGTGGAGCAAAAAAATACATTTATTTTTTCAAATTTTCCCTTTGCTGGGTTGAAAAATGAATCTGCCTATACCAAAGACCGGTCACCATAGGTCCATCCAGCTTTACACCAATTGGGTCTTGCTTGAGAACTGGCACTTTTTTCCGCGTCGACCAAGCTCGCACAGGGCTCTTGAGGTGTAATTCACACAAAAACATCGCTTTTGTGTGCAACAACAGGGCGATAAGAAAAGTGATTTTTAAAAGATTCCGCCTTAGCTGAAAACTGTGAACTTATACCTTGTATATATATTTTGGAGAATTTTTCACATCAATTTCTGGTAATTCACTTGTACATATAAGACTGTTTATGACATCCGAAAACTTAAAGAGGCAAAAAATACACATAGATTTAAGTACGTATTTTAATGTACTTTATTATTTTTTTTCCTAAACCAAAATTCAATTATAAATTTGCCTTCTTGGTAGGGATCGAACCCTAGCCTTCTGGCATGGAACAAAAGGATTTTATCAACTGAGCTATCGACTGGATTATTGGACCGGGTAGATATTAATTAATAATTTCTTAAATAATTTGTAAATGCCGCCAAGGTGAAGCATATTGAACAACAATAAATAGATGAAGAGGTGTCATTACCAGCAGGTCTCCTGCGCCTCCTGGTTGTGGGCGAGCGAGGGTGACTCGGGCTGCCCCCGGGCCCCCGCCCCCGCCGCCGCGCCCCCGCTGCGTGCCACGCTGCCCCAAACTCAACAACACACCCCCCCTGCAGACGCAGATCAACACAACATCTGACCAGCCAACAGCAGAGACCGGAGGAAACTCAAGAGATAACAAAATTCCACTTCCACTGTCTTACTCGCTTACTTTCCAGGTGTGTAGATTGCTCTACTGTCCTGGTCTGAATAAGCCTTTTGTTATATGGCAATACCAACACTTTTTTCTTAAATACACAACACAATTTTTTAACAATTGCAACACTGAAATTATTTGAATTTAGAACAAAATCACTAAATGGTTAGAATATATCTAATAACAAATTTTTTTTTTTATAAATAAATGTAATATTTGTGATTTTATCACGAGATATTATAATTTATGGAAGTTTCCATAGTATTTACTTTATTTTTACGGTAATTAGGGATCCAGTTTTTTTTTTAAAACAAATTGACGCGAGTATTTAGATATTTTTGTTTTAGATAAATAGGTAATGAAAAATATATTTTTGTTTTGTAAGAAATCCCGTTTTTAAAATTCTGCTGCAGTTTGTACTTAGGACAAGCTTGTTTCTGATTTTTCCAAAATGGACGAGTACCTTGTCATAAAGCTCGCAGGATACCAGTAACTAGAAAAAGACAAAATAAATTAGTAACAAATTAATTATATATTCATATACAGTCTGCTTGTAATGCTGTTAATAAATATACGTTGGGTTAATTTATTTGGTAAGCTCTACTTTTGTGTGAATCATATCTCAAGAGACCTCTGAGCTTTTGGTAGTCGCTGTAAAAACGCGAATACTCAAACAAGACCCAGTTGGTGTAAGACTGTAACCGGGCTCTGATAACGGCACATAATTTTTGAACCCAGCAAAAAGGATATTTGTAAATCAGCCAATATATTTTTTTGTGCTCTGCGAATAATCAAGCCCATTACAATTAAGCTACACATATAGTGTAACTTCTTGCCGCGTTATCCCCGAAGGAGTCACATGTGGCAAGTTGTACCTATTTATTTTTACAGGTTAGGGGGGCGGCCTTACGCCACCCACCTCAGTTAAAGTGGGGGTTCGGGAGCTGGTACTCATATCTTGTGAAGGCTGAGTAAACCTTGCCGGTATTTTATTTTGGGGTTTAAAATAAACACCGAAACGGGAAATCATTTCTGACACCCTCGGTGGGATTCGAACCCGAGCTCACAGCATGGAATGCAAGCACTCTACCAACTGAGCTATCGACCTGACTTATTACCTTTCGATTATGAGATTGATTGTCCATTGTCACTAAATTAGTTTTGCCAAATTATAAAAATAAGAACATTTTGATTCAGACTGCCTTTAATATGTTACAGTACAATTTACCATTGAGATACAAAATATATAAAGGTAGACAATAAATTTATTTCACAAAATGACATACATAACAGGCTATGGCAGTTTCTTTAATATACTTAAGGTATAATTTCAAGAACATTTCTTTATGAAGGTATAACAGAAACGTAAGCTTCTGTCTAAGCTGATTATGACTCAGGTAGAATTATCAACTGAGGAGGACATGTCATGGAGCATAGCCATTGCACTCCCCATAGCTATATCTTGGCAGGTTAGTTCTGCAGCTTGGAAGTAATAATAGTCCATGCTCACATTGCCTACAATAATTGTCTGTAAAACATAATATAACCTCATAGTTTACTGAATTCTCATAAATGCAACTTAATCAAGTTTAAAAAAATTAGGAATTACACAAAGAGTCAAAAATGTGCCCCAATATAATTATTTTTTAAGGTTTTTGGATTTCAATATATTTCTAAGAATTCAGATTATAATGAGTATGTGTCTATTTATCAATAATTCACTGAATGCTTCCAGATTGAGGGTTTTACAGGTTTGACAAAATTAATTCACTTTCATGACAATTGGGGAAAATTTTAATAAGTAGGTAGATAGTGAAGAGTGGCTCGAGAAGATATGAAGGTTTTTCGCGATTCTTACGTAGAAAGAAGGAAATTGTATAATTATTTCGCGAAACTCACTATCGAGATGAAAAGGATAAAAAAAAACAAATCCACAAAAAGATCGATTGTGAATTCGGAAAAAAGATTCTTAGCACAAAGCTTGGCCTGAGCAGATGAATGTTTTGTTGTTACTGTTGTCAAATGGCTGATGTTGTGAATGATTTGATGAAGAACGACGGGAAATGAAGGTAGGACGAGAAAAATCACGCGGAAGCACTGGGAGGGAGGCTACAGAAAAACGTCAAAAGAAAAAAATGGCAACCACTAGGCGAAAAATATTCGTCTATCTCCGCCATGGGATTTGGGAGAAGGAAATCGCAATATTTATAAAGTTGCGGGTTTAATAATAGCGCAAGATATTACTATTCAAGTCCGAAGCATGAGTGAAAGCTAGCAAATAATGTTTATAAATAGAATTAAGATTATTTTGACACGGGTATCTCGGCTATATCGCCGCGGTCGACGGGCGCACAGAACATACACACCCCTGAGTTGGGAGCAGGCGTCGGGGGCCCAGGGGGGCCTGGCAGTCCGGCGCTCCAGGCGGGCGGCCTGCCGCAAAGATATACAAGCAATAGAGATCGAATTTAACGTCTAGACTCGCGTATGACAGCAATTCTCGGTCGGCTTCGATTACACTTACAGCAAAAAATCAACATGTCGCCTAGTAATGGTGGTGCACTGCCAACTAGAGCTGAGGAAAAATCATTGGTGAGTTTTGCGCATGGCAGTACCAACAATAAAATTTTCCTTTTTTGTAGGTAGAAAATTTTCAACATTTCACCATTTTTCTTTAATTTATAAATATTTTAAATCCCTCTAAAAGCAATAGCTTGAAGTCTCAAAAACAATTGGAAAACTTGAAAAATGAATTTGTAATCAAATTTGTTTGGGATGAAAACTAATGGAATTCGATAACTACTTCCTTTTTAAATCTTTGATTAATTTTCATTCAAATCTTTGATTCATTTTCTAGGTAACAAAATAAGATAATACTTTTGTGGACGTTTAAATTGGATAGCAAAAAAAAATCTTTCGCCATTTATTCGTCGTCTATTTCCGCTAACCATGACCAACTTGAAAACGACAGTCGCGGAAAATTATAAGTTTTGACAGCTCGAAGATCATTATTTAGATTCTTGAAGCAAAATACGTCGTCCCAAATATCAGATTTTAAAACACGAATGTGTAGATTTATTATTGAACTTCCTTTAACTGAAAGCAGATTTAACTGAAAAGCAGATTATGGAGGAAGTTATGACAACGCGTTTAAAGAATTTTATTACATTTTTTAATCTTGAAGTATTACCAGATGTCGAACCACCTATATTGCAGACAATTAAAATGTGTTGTGAGAGATTTCTAGGTGACTACAAATCTGATAAACAGATAGAACTTCTGTTGGACTCTTGCTGTGACAGGATTAGGGAACGTTTTAACATTGGCAATTGGAAAGATGTGTCAATACAAGATCGCCAATGTGCTTCAATCCTTTACTATTTACAGGTAATGACAAATATAAAATGCTCTCAAATAGACTTGGAACTGATGTTCTACATTTGATATTTTCTTCCCATTGCACTACAGCTCATATCAGCCTTAGCCTTCTGTAACATACGTCTGCAGCTCTTTCTGACCTCGGCGGCGAACTTCCGACTTGTCGCCTGCAGAAGCTACCCTGTAGCCTCTCTCCGACCTCGGCGGCTGACTTCCGACTTGTCGCCTGCAGAAGCTACCCTGTAGCCTCTCTCCGACCTCGGCGGCTGACTTCCGACTTGTCGCCTGCAGAAGCTACCCTGTAGCCTCTCTCCGACCTCGGCGGCTGACTTCCGACTTGTCGCCTGCAGAAGCTACCCTGTAGCCTCTCTCCGACCTCGGCGGCTGACTTCCGACTTGTCGCCTGCAGAAGCTACCCTGTAGCCTCTCTCCGACCTCGGCGGCTGACTTCCGACTTGTCGCCTGCAGAAGCTACCCTGTAGCCTCTCTCCGACCTCGGCGGCTGACTTCCGACTTGTCGCCTGCAGAAGCTACCCTGTAGCCTCTCTCCGACCTCGGCGGCTGACTTCCGACTTGTCGCCTGCAGAAGCTACCCTGTAGCCTCTCTCCGACCTCGGCGGCTGACTTCCGACTTGTCGCCTGCAGAAGCTACCCTGTAGCCTCTCTCCGACCTCGGCGGCTGACTTCCAACTTGTCGCCTGCAGAAGCTACCCTGTAGCCTCTCTCCGACCTCGGCGGCTGACTTCCGACTTGTCGCCTGCAGAAGCTACCCTGCAGCCGCTCTCCATCCCTCCTCCCACCTCACTCTGCGTCTTCCCATTTTTGTCCTTCCGACCTGGTATCCAGTCATAATTATTTTAGGAAAGCGAATACCAACGTTGAGAGTTTCAGGAAGTTGATTAAGACACATATTTGTTTAATGGAAGCTTCAACCCATAAAAGGGGCCTTGGGGTGGCTGGTGCCACTAAATGGCACTAAGTACATAGAATTGGCCAATTATTATTATTAAAAGCATTGCCCACCAAATAAATAATCCTTATTTCTTTTTATAATTATATTTTAGACTGTCAGAACTTCAGACCAATCAGTCTACTCAGTATACCAGGGAAAGTCTTCTGTAAGGTTATTATTAAGAATGTGATTCTGACTACTAGTGAAAGGATTTCAGATATACAGTAAGGAGGGCCGATTTTTTTTTTTGCAAAATACGCATCTAATAGTGAAAATATGGTGCTGAATACAAAATCAAATTACGTGTGTAAAATAAAATTCCATAAAAGTAATAATCGTCTGTCTCCAAATCGGCCTCAAAGTTTCGAAAAAATGCCATTTTTATCATTTTTCATGAGGGCTAATAATATAAGAAGGAAGTGAGATTTTACGGCAATTTTTTTATTTTTGTGCATAAATTATAGTAATGCGCATAAATAATACAAATAAATAAGTTATTTTGTCACTAAATAAGCAGTAGGAGGGGTGGAGAGAGAGTCGAATTTCACCATTTTGTAAAGAATTTGTGACCGCACTTTGTCACTATGAATTGAATACAAAACTTATTTCAATGCCCTGTGACTGTTATAATTTGTGTTATTATTTTAGAAAGTATGCAGTGTCATGATATGTATCTTTTATAACAGTAATGTAATGTTATAACAGTAATATGCGGCTGACCACCCATACTATAAAAAAATTGGTTCACTTTGCCAATGTCACCCCTGTTTCAGGGAAGGACGGCAAGAGTTGCAAGGCTTATGTTCATTTGAGATTGGGTTTTTATATTGTAGGTCCACATGCGGCATGTGTTAGCGCGAAAATATACATATCTGCTTGTGGGAATGCATTTAATATAAATCTTAAATGATATATATCTTTGCAGCTTAGATTAGATTAGATAACTGCAAAACTGGACAAGAAATGGTTTGACAATCACGAAAAAACACCCAAAATTTCCAAAAACAACTGATATTATTTTTAAAAAATCCCACTCAGAGCTGTTGAGCTTATGACGAAGAAAGGTATGGATCACGTATGGATGGACCAAATATCCGAAATTGCGAATGAATGGAATATCCAGAGTCATAATAAAAGAAGAGCCTGTATGAGGAAGGTTATGACTCTGGAGGAAATGAAAGAAGTATGTAAGGACAGAAATAAATGGCGGTTGATCTGTAATGTTGGCGGCTAGGGTTTATTAAATTGGAATTTGTTTTCTGTTTGTTTTCCTTAGATATTATTATGTATTGATTTATAATATGTAATTTGTCGTGTATGTTTCTTGACTTATAGGTTGGTATGCGGCTGACCACCCATGCTGTAAAAATGGTTCACTTTGCCAATGTCACCCCTGTTACAGGGAAGGACGGCAAGAGTTGCAGGGTGTATGTCCATTTGAGATTTGGTTTTTATGTTTTAGGTTCACATGAGGCATGTGCAAGTGCGAACTTGTACGTGTCTGGTTGTGGGAATGCATGTAATGTGAATCTCCAATGTAACATATCTTTGCAACTTAGATTAGATTAGATTTTAGCAGCCTCTTGTGCGTCTTAATTATCATGATATTTTCTGTTTACGTGATGCTCGAATATCTAAGTAAAATGTTTTTTACCCAACTTGATAATATTGTCCACTATATAGCAAATAAGTAGATATATAATTAAGTTTATTGTTTCCAAAATCCGCTGTTTCTACCTATGGAAAAACAATTATGTTACAGGTTATTACCAAACGCCACCATTGTTCCCACCGTTAAAAATGGTGATTTCTCAAAGTGATTGCATGTGGATGGAACTCACATGCTTAACTGTACAATGATTTCAGTTGTTGCATTGCTTACTCACCAGCGATGAAAGTTGCCCGGAGACTGAAAAGACAGTCTTTAAGCACCTGGACACTGGGCTGCTGTTTGGAGCTCCCGTGATTACTTCCTGCGGAGATCTGCTGCAAGAATCCTCCAAGATCCTGATGGAATGGAGTAGGAGACAGAGTTTGGCTAGCAGGTACTTCATGGCTTCAATGTTTATAGAAGTTTGCTCTACTAGGCTTTAAGATTTGTAGAAATCAATAATGTTCTCAGATATGTATATTTATATCGACACTCATCAAACGGAACATGGTGAAAACCAGAACTAGCATTGCCATCTTGTAAAATGACACTTTTGATAGTATGTGATGATATCAGCTGAATAGCTAAAGTTCAAGATGTATTTTTTTGAAGAAAAAATATAATACCCACTTATTTAAGGAGTTTGAAGGCTGTAAAGTCATAACAGCGCCCTTTGTATACTGCCCTATCGTCATCCCAGTGCTTGTTTGGCTTATCTACCGTTTGATTCAAAGATACACTTTATATAAGATGGTCTTAAGAATCACATTCTTCACAACCTGAGCTAAGAAAAAAATGTAAAACATGATAATGTGAGTGTTTTTTTTTAAATATTTTCAAAATCGATTTCCAGCATCCATAAGACAGATCGGTCCAGTACACATACAAACATTGCTCATGTGCAACTATCTCCGTTGGAGATAAGACAAACAAGCACTAAGGCGACGATAGGACAGCGCCGGGGCGGTAGTGGTCAGGTTTGGAACTACCAGCTAAGCGATATCACATTATTTCCCCTAATGTACATTTGTCGTATCCATTGCCATTAATTGATTAAATGAGTAAATATCTGTAACATAAAATCCAATTCTGTTGCAGTAATTCAAAGCAAAAGAAGCAGACCACATCAGTCAAGCATCAGAAACCTTCGGTTGAAGAAGCCGATATGAAGTTTGAGTTTCTCGGGGCCACAATCATCACAGAAACCCTCCCATCTCTTGAAGGCTTCAAGACCAGATACCTGGACACTGGAAAACCGGTCCTTCTCAAAGAATGCATGCTATCTTGGCCAGCATTGGAAAAATGGAAAGATCTAGATTATTTTGTGGCAAATTATGGAAAAAGATCCGTGCCAGTTGAAATAGGGACCAAATATACGGATGAGGATTGGACGCAGTCTATTATGACATTACAAGAGTTTATTGCTAGATATGTAACGGAAGAAAATCCTGAAGATATTGCGTACCTAGCGCAGCACACTTTGTTTGATCAAATTCCGGAGTTACGCAGGGATATCTGTGTCCCAGACTACTGTTGTTTGCGGCCTGGAGTGGAGGATGACCAAGATATGGGTGGCGGGAGTGATCAAATACAGATCAATGCGTGGTTCGGACCCCAAGGGACAGTGTCACCTCTGCATTATGATGATAAACATAATATTCTGGCTCAGGTTTGAAAATTTGTTATTTTACTAATTTGTAAGAAAAGTATTTACAGCAGGCATGACAAAAACACAGCCTACCAACAGAAAGATTGTGACGCGCTGAGATTAAAAAAATATATATAATTTTCATTTTGGAACATATTATCAATCGCATCTTTTTAATTTCAGTGTGTTCCTGCTTCCAAGCAATAAAAAAATATTAGTTAACCTTTTCCCTAGCAACTGTGCCGTGTTATATTTAAAAAAAATGTATATGGAATTGGTGCAGTCCATTGAAAATATATTTAGCAAAAGAGTTCCTCCCAGCGTGTTGATAGCTGTGAGGGTGCACTGTAATTAGGGTAACCTGTTGTGCACAAAAATAATAAAAAAATATATGTATATATATGTTAAAAGATTTTCGGGAATAATCCGTTTATATGCTATTTTTTAGCCTACGTTTCGGGCCGATATCACCGTCCTTCGTCAGGGCGGTCCGTCTGTGTGTAAGGTTGGCCTTCAACTGATTTGTGATGTGTTATGTCGCGGGTCGGTGCTGGGTGGAGTGAGGAAGGAGGGGGGGGGGGGGGAGCGCTGCATCTCTCTTTTGTTCTGTCTTGTTGCCATGCGATGCGGTTGCTGAAGGGGTGTAGCGGGGCGCGGGCGAGTATCTAGTGTATTATGAGTGTCTTTCTCTTTCCTGGACGGGGCTATAGGGGTTACTAGGGGCCTCCATGCGTGGCTCAGGCGTGTTGAGTCGTCTCTGGAATTCATGGCATGCTCCCTTCTTAGAATTTCTAGAGCTTCTCTATATGTCCTGTCTGCCTCAACGTTGAGTTTGGATAAGACTCGCGTTCCCTCGAAATCGATGGCGTGTCCTTCCGTCATAATGTGATGTGCTAGGGTAGAGGTTGTCTTTCTGTTTTTAACATCCACTCTGTGCTCTGCTACTCGTGCTGATGTCTTCCTGTTGGTCTTTCCAATGTATGTTTTTTCGCAGTCCGCACATGGTATTTCGCACACTCCATGAGCTTCGAGTGGAATTTCATCTTTGACGCCTCTCAGCATAGAAGATATTTTTCTTTGTGTATTGAAGACAGGTTGGATGTCAAATTTTCTCAGCATGCGGCCAATTTTGTCGGTTGTTCCCTGAACAAATGGGACCGACCCGCGACATAACACATCACAAATCAGTTGAAGGCCAACCTTACACACAGACGGACCGCCCTGACGAAGCAACGTGATATCGGCCCGAAACGTAGGCTAAAAAATAGCATATAAACGGATTATTCCCGAAAATCTTTTAACATGTATAATATCCGTGAAAACCTAAAATTAAACATATATATATATACATATATATATATATTTTTTTCTTTGATTATTGTCTGTGATGCCCATGTCTCTGAATTCTACTCCGTTGTATTCTTTAAGAGTACATTAGTGCGTCGATTATCCAAACATTGATTTACTAAATAGCTGAACTTAAAGACATAAGCTAAGGATTTTTTTATCATTAATTTTACGGGCATATGCTAGTCTATGAAATTAGCGTTTAAAAAAAACTATTCGCATAATGTTTTTTATTCGTAGATTTGCACATAAAAGTACTTACTTAAACCGGCTCACAAGCCGTGAAGGCGTAAGGCCTCCCTCAACACAATCCTCCAAGACACTCTGTCTTGTGCCACTTCCCTTCATGGTCCCCTTACTCTCAGGACATCGGCTTCAGCCACAACATTGTATGCCACAAGTGGTTTGATAGTGGAGAGGACATAAAAGCATACAATTTGTTTAATTTTATAATTTTTTGATGAATTAAAAAACACTGTTTATTTTCACGGATAAATTTATTTAAAAAAATATTAAAATCTTTAAACAAATTACGAACGTTTTCGACCTAGTAGGTCTAAAAAAATTGTAAAATTAAACAATATAAATTTTCACAGTGTTAATACACAAACAATACAAAATATAGCATACAATTTGATTATTCAAACATAAATTTTTATAAAGACCCTTGTTCCCCCATTACTTCCGTCAATGACGCCCTACAGTACACTGACGCTAAAAATATATCAAGAAATTTACCATTTTCCTAATACACACAGCAGAACGAGGTTTTATTTTTCTCATATTCTATTTCTACTTGTGTTTGTTTTCCAGGTGATTGGCACAAAAAGTGTAATCCTGTATCCGCCCAGCGACACTTCTTTCCTGTACCCCCTGCCCGGGATCATGTCCAACACATCTCGCGTGGACCCTTTCTCATCCCAGGAGACGGAGCATCCTCTGTCGGCCTCTGCCAGCCCCCGCACGTGTCGCCTGGCCCCTGGAGACATGCTATACATACCTCCTCGATGGTGGCACCACGTCACTAGCGAGAGCATTAGCTTCTCCGTTAGTTTTTGGTGGTGATTTATTTTACAAGATGACAGTTCTTGACTTATAGGTTGGTATGAGGCTGACCCCCCGTGCTGTAAAAATTGGTTCACTTTTAC
The DNA here is from genome assembly GCA_951799405.1 of Agapetus fuscipes. Classification (NCBI taxonomy): domain Eukaryota; kingdom Metazoa; phylum Arthropoda; class Insecta; order Trichoptera; family Glossosomatidae; genus Agapetus; species Agapetus fuscipes. Next base: position 19,273,839 of record OX637333.1, on the reverse strand, counting down.
CAATGAGACCCCAATTTCAGGGAAAGGCGGCAGGATTTGCAAGGTTTATGTTCATGTGAGTTTTTTTTATTATTTGTATGCACACATGCAGAATGTGTAGGCGCAAACCTACATGTGTCTGTCTGTTGGCATGCATTTAATATGCGTCTTAAATGTTAACATATCCTTGCAGCTTAGATTATAGATAGTTTCTGCACAGCAAGGTGAAATTGCCTTTAAAATGAAAAGTTATCGCTTTAAGGGCTGCCCAGCATACTTACTTAAAATAAAATAAAATTAATGCATAAAAAGGATTGCAAAACATTGAAAAAAACTCGTAACTCGGCATACAGAAATATGTACACAAAATAAACAAATTACAATACAAGACAATTACAAAAAACTACAAAATCATGCATCCAACGAATTAAAAAAATATATATGAGACTGAACACCCATACTCTTAAAATTGGTTCACTTTGCCAATGTCACCCCTGCTTCAGGGGAGGTTGGAAAGAATGCAGGGATTATGCTCTTTTAAACTTATGCATGTCTGCAAGTATTTAATATGAATCCCTTTTTTTTTTTTTAAAGAATGTAACATAGTCTTAACAATGTTTATTTTTACTACTTTTGTATGTAAAGACATACTAACATTTTTGGTCCTCAGGTATCATAAATGTTTATGTATCTTTGCAACTTAGATTATAATATTGCACATCTGTATTTAATGTAATTGTTCATGTTATAAAATACAAACTTAACTTTTACCCAGGCGGGGTAAGGAGTACAATAAAAATGAGATGTTTTTGTAACTACAGGATTGTAAGGAACTGGGAGTTATGAGGATAATAAATAAAAATATATGTTTGGAATTAACGTTTTATTTATTTTATCCATATTATCATCAAAATGTATTATTTTAAACATAAAATAAAATATTTATTAATCTTCTGAAGACTCAGGTACATTTTTCGTTAAACTTACAATGTAAATTTATTCTATGCCTAACTTATCTTTCACCGCAGCTACCAGAAGGTACAGAAAAACATCAAAATATGCAGGAAGAAACCCTTGGATAGATTACAATATGAAAGTTTTTAAATTCCAAGTAGAAAACTCCCTAATTAGAAAAACTGTATGGAAGATGCAACAGCACTCCTAGTGAGTGATTTAGTTTTCATCCTATTTTTTCTATTCACGTAATGGTAGGGAATTTATGCAATAATTTATACTAGGGGTATTTGTGTTTTAATTGAAAAAATAAGAAATGAGTCATACAGAATCACATACAGCAATCTAGGATTTATTTAGATTATGAGATAACTATATGGGAATAAGAACATGATTTCCTGTGGGTGCATGCATTTCTCATTTAAAAACAAAACTCGATTGCTGCCTTTGATTCTATACAACTCCAAAATGAGAATTAAACCTTTGATGGCCAGTGCCCCATGCATAAAACCAAATGTTTAAAATAAATTAATTGTGTTAAACAAAAAAATATATACAGTGGTGCCTCATACAACGAACGCCTCGCACAGCGAACGCTGCACACAACGAACTTCCTGTTCGTTCATTTCACGATTCATACAACGAACTTCGCTTCACACAACGAAGTCGCCCGAGCTTCCATGACTGCTTCGCCCGGGCTTCTACGATCGCTGCCGATGTATTGCATACTCCCGCGCAGGCACTGCAGGCAGTCGTTAGTCACTGTGCTTAACTTACGCACATATCGCGGCAATCGTTCTTCATTTCGAATTAAATCACGCACGTATCACGGCAGTCGTCCTTTTGAGTTAAACTCAATATTTTTTTTATATCATGGCTTCTAAAAAAAACAGGATCAACGATCTTTACTCCGATACTCTTGTCCGTTATTTCCGGCAGATGTTGGAGAAAAGAGAAAAACAAACGACTTTGGACAGGTTTTTCATGAAACCATCAGCCAAAAAGCAGAAAATGGATGAAGATGTGCAAGATTCGGTAGACTCTACTAAGTCTGTCTTAAAATTAAAAAAAATATTTTTTTGCTAGATGTATCTAAATAAAAATAATAACAAAAAAATGATCTTTTTTTATGTCATCTTAGCATATTTTATGCTACAGAACGAATTATTTCTTTTAACATGTATTGTTATGGGAAAACGCGTTTTACATAACGAACTTTTCGCATAACAAACTTGCTCCCGGAACGAATTAAGTTCGTTGTGTGAGGCACCACTGTACATTGAAACTGATGTATTGCATCTATTGAGAATTTAAGTTTCCATACATTTTTGGATAAATGCTGTGAACTTTTACCAAGTAAGGTAAAATATTGTTGAAAAATGGAATATCACCTCTACAAATTTCCATACAAAGTTCGGAACAGGTACGCAATATGTTGCTGAATATAAGTTTATACTTTGGTACTGTACCCGTAGTACGAGTTTTTTCATAATACTCAAAGTATCGAGTATTCGAGAAAAATGTATGTGAACTTGAAAAATACCTCTGGCAAAAAAAGTTTTGAAACTTTTTGCCAGAGGTACAGACATACTTAAGAGTATTATGAAAAACCTCGTACTACGGGTACTGAAGTCGGACTGGTAAAAGTATAAAAAATATTTACCTTATCAAAAGTTTATTCATAGATCAATCTGTGAATTTTACGAATTCCATATTTTCACCATGTGAAGGAATTTACCAAATGCTAACAAAAAAAACAAGTTACAAGAAATGATACTTGGATTAGTATGGTTTTTAGACTGACATTTTTTTCGCATTCACCGCTTTACTTCCTGTATACATAGTTTCATTTCCTGTATTTTTCTCTACTGGCAACCACGGCAAAATTTAACTTACTTTAATGAAAAATAGCATGGGATCCATTTTGACAACAAAATAAAGTTTCAATGTTTTGTATTGCCAGGTTATGCTGGATAAAATAACTTATTTGTAGGGATCACTCATCCAAAAAAATCAATCAATTTTTGCTTTTAAAATAAAAATTATAAAGTTTATTCAAAGTAATTATTTTTTCCTTTCCAATATATTTTAAATATGATATAACTCCTCATAGAAATGGATCCTACCTATTTTTGAAAGGATTAAAAATACCTACAGCTAATTCAATATGTTATTTTTAATGCCAATATAGTTTTTTTTAACAATTCTCCTTTTGTTATTAAAAAAAAATTATGATCCAAAATACAATATGTATTGATACATATTTTAAAGGTGTGTCCACACTGCTTAGAGAAAAAAACATAAGATGTGTCGGTAAAATTCAAATGTTGCCAATGAGGCACTGCTGTTACAAGAGGATGGCAAACAGCAGAGACAAATGGATAGCACAAGGCACTGCCTTTACGAGAGGATGGCGACCAGCAGGGACAAATGGTTAACACTATTGTACTAACCTGTTGACACTACCTTTAGTAGTAGATGATGATATTATATCTAAGTGGCAGAAGGTCTTCCCGTGAAAGACACAAAACCTTCCCGTGGTAAAAGCAACACTCGACAAAACAAGATTAGGTCATTATAACCAGTTATTTGAGATGACAACTTTTGAATATTTCTCACGCATGTAAATAGCATTTTTTTGAAAAACTAGAAGTTCAGTTTGATTTTTTTTCTCAATAAGTAGGTACAATTATAATATACTCCTTAATCCTACGTAGTTTTTTTGAACTGATCAATACTCTTGAGTATAAAACATTGCATAAATCAAAAATATATGGAATAAAAGACAGGACTCCTGGAGAGTGATTTAGTTCTCATACTTTTTTGTGAGTTTCCGCAATGTTTTATACTAGAAGCACAGATATAACATGGTATGAAGTTTGATTATTTTGTAGTAGTACAACAGGGATCATAATTTCTTACACCTAATATCACAGGTTTACTTTACACTTAACTTAATTTCTGTACTACAGATTCATTGTTGGTTATTTTTTAAGTCAAACTACTTAATAATTGAAAAATAGGTCCAACTCTTCCATATTACAGAATGAAAAAAACGGATTTTACTGACCGTGCAAAAGAGAAGAACAATTTCTCTACGTTTTGTCGGAGTCATATCCGACGTCCTCAGGAGACGTGTGTCCTCTACAAAGAGGAACCACAAACTGTTGAATTATTGTCGTTTGAATGATCCACCCTTTCATAAACCGGACTATTTCACAAGAAGACATAATATCGTCCTTCTGTACAACTGGGGCTATAGCGACATCTTCGGATGTATCACCGAAGGTTAACAAAAGTACCTACAACCTTCGGCCTCGATCAAACAACAATAATTCAACAGTTCGTGGTTCCTCTTTGTAAAGGACACACGTCTCCTGAGGACGTCGGATATGACTCCGACGAAACGAAGAGAAATTCATTCTTCTCTTTTGCACGATCAGTAAAATCCGTTTTTTTCATTCTTTAAAATGTCTAACGACCGTAATCATAATTTAAAATCTTTAACCACCTCTTCCATGTTCACTATCATACTATGTATCTGCAAAAGCTCTATTGCTAGAGCGTATTCAAGTTTTTCATCATATTATATAATTTTTTGTCCTCTACTTCTTTTTTGTATTTAATATGTCTTCAAGTATTTGAAATGTGGTTGCACCATAGAATATTGTGCACACCATGGACATATATGGTCAGCAACTCAGACGTGCTCCAGAGAGACAGAGCTGACAAAATTGCTGACAAGTATAGAAGTTAGAAAGGTGTCGAACTTGGGGCATGTGCTTGGAGGGAAAAGGACTGTTGCATTTGATCATTGGAGGAAGAATTGAAGGAAAATGAGGTGTCGGGAGGAAGTAGATCTCATGGCTTCACAATACATGTGATTGGACAGGGATAAGGACTGTGAAGGATCCACTTTGAGCTGTAAGAGATAAAAATATATTCTTGCAAGTGATAGTCGACGTCAGGAGGACCAGAATTATGATGGAAGACTACCCAGTTGTAAAAATTTAGGAATCTTTACAACCCAACTAAAGTATCGCAGAGGTGTGGTAGTTGCTACTTTAATAGACAAATTTATCTAGGGGTTTGTATACATCTAAGGTTTTTAACTTCTTAATGTTTCATACATCAATTTTTACATCGGCTTGAGGAACCTTTTTTTTACAAGTGAGGTAGGCAGAATTACACAAAACACTTTATCAAAAAAGCAACTCCAGATCAGAGGTGTGCAAATAACTCTTAAAGTATATTGGTGGATGTTGTTGAAGCTACTTTGAAAAACTACTGAGGGATTCCAAAGTTCTATTTATTTTTTTGCTTTATCAATGTTGACATCAACTTTGAACCTTGCTGATTTTTTTGATTACTTCAATCTTATTCTGCAAATAAACAATATGTTTGTAAAAATCCTCAAGATATCTTCACAAAACTGTACCCCGGGTATAAATCATAGCGTAAATCTCACCTCGATGCGTAAATAAAACATGTATGGAATGTACAACAGCACTCCCAGACAGTGATTTATTTTTCATACATTTTTTTAATTTACGCAATCAACAGTTTACAGTTTAATTTAATTTACACAATTTTTCATACTCAGTGTACTGAGTTTTCCTTGACATGTTGATTGGTGGTATGCGGCTGACCACCCTTGCTGTAGAAAATGTTTCACTTTGCCAATGTCTCCCTTGTTTCACGGAAGGACGGCAAGAATTGGAGGGTGTATGTCCATTTGAGATTTGGGTTTTTATATTGTAGGTTCACATGCGGCATGTGCAAGTGCAAACTTGTACGTGTCTGCTTGTGAGAATGCATGTTATGTGAATCCCCAATGTTACATATCTTTGCAACATAGATTAGATTATAATAGTAATTATAATAGAATATTTAAAGAGCTTTAAGGGCTACAGATATTGAAAAATGATTACAAATTACATTCATGAATTGTATTAACACCAAATATAAATGTGTTAGGTGTAGTTTACGGTGGATATATATAGATATACAGACTGGTGTAAAGCACTATGGCAATATTTGATTACCTGCATGCCATTTCCTACAGCAAGTGACCCCTGAAATAAAGGGGAAACAGCTGATCTTTTTTATTATGATGTGGACTAACGATGTTGTATTTAGCTGTATTTTTGGCAGCCATAAGCTTACTTGAACGCCATTCTGTCGCCAATTCTAGCACCCTCTTGCAGAGTGGGGAATCAAACAAAACTGTCAGTTTACACACCTTATATTTCATCCACCTTGGTGTTTTGAATGTTGCCATTATGAAACATTATCCACAAATAAGAGTAATATACCTATTAAGATAAGTGTCCTCAAAAAACAAGCGGTATGTAACATTTGTTGGCACAATACATAGTTTAACATTTTTTTCAGGTTCTAAACCAAATTCTTAACCTAAAATAGTCTAAAGTACATAAAGAATAGTGGTAAAAATTATAATAATTAATAATTAAAATAGACGTTCTGGTTCTTCAATGTTTATATGTATTGTGTGGTGTTACAAAATTAAATATTATTTTTTCTTTATAAGTAATCTATTTCCATTTTGTCTATGGTTGTTGAAAATATATATAGGTATCTATTATCTATGACTAGTACACATTATTGTACTAAATAAAACAGAAAATATAAAATATTCTGGATTAAATAAGTAATATTGATTATGTTTCAACATTTGGGAATAAAAGAATTAGTGTGGTTTATGGATTAAAATAGAAAATGATTGATATTATGAGAGGTGAAATAGTTTGGCATTAGGGTGATGCTTAACGATTTTGACATCTATTTTTAGGTAAGGGAAGACTCAGTTTCCATGCAAATTTACAATGCTTAAATTCGGTGTAGGTAATGAGTAAAATACTTAAAAAATCCAACAACATTGGTAATAATATCAATTTAACACAAAAGAGATATTTTCTGTAATAATATTTTCACAGATCTGGGTCGCAAGTGGACATTGCCACTGTTCATTGGTAAGTAAATAAAGTACAATGTGTTCCGCAGATTCAAATATAGAATGTTAAATTTCAAATATAAATTTAGCCAACTTAAAAAATTTAAATATACATCTATCTATTCATAAATATGGGTGTACTAAAAGGTCGCAATGAAAAACTTGACAAACGGGGAATTACTTCTGACACACTTTATATGGATAGAATCCTTAACTTATAGGTTGGTATGCGGCTGACCACCCATGCTGTAGAAAATGGTTCACTTTGCCAATGTCACCCCTATATCAGGGAAGGTCGGCAAGAGTTGCAGGGTGTATGTCCATTTGAGATTTGGTTCTTATATTGTAGGTTCACATGCGGCATGCGCAAGCGCGAACTTGTATGTGTCTGCTTCTGAGAATACATGTAATGTGAATCCCCAATGTTACATATCTTTTTAACTTAGATTAGATTAGAATCCTAGCTTTCTGCCTTTGCATGCAAGTGTTTTATCCACTTAGTTTGATTGAATTGATCTATTGATTTCAAGAATGAATATTCCACAATCAGTTTTTCATGCACTTGCGCGTAGACAAAAGTTACAAAGAAGGTGTTATGGCCGCGGGGATCGAGACAGGTTATTTGGAACCAGATAACGTTGGTTCGAATCCCGCGACGATAACTTCGACCCTGGTTCAACAGATGCCGTTGCATGCACACAAGCTTCTGCTTTCCCATGAAGACAACTGGCCAGGCAAAATAGGTTGGTGGATTGCGTTCCTTTCCACAAATCTATTTAAAAAAAAAAAAAAAAAGTACAAACTTATGCAATGCTTGGACCTTTCAAACGATTATTTTGTGTAAATAAACTTATTACTGTTATGAGAATTGCACAATGAACTCAGCTCAATTAAGGAATCCCTCAACTATGTGATGTTAACCATATAAGTAAAAAATGGATTCCCGATAATTAGGGAATTTCTCTAGTTGACAGCATTGTGAAATGTATGAAGTTAACGGTTATGCTAAATGCAGTATGTAGTGCTTTACTGTCTTCAAACTACCTACATAAGTTTGTATTTAAGTTATGACTCTTTATCCTGACTCTAGTCCAGACATGACACATGACATATTTTCCCCACATTATAAATCTGCTGAGTCTATTTAATACGTATGAAAATAAGTTGGGTATTTTTATTAGTAAGACAATGCCAAACATTTTCAAAAGTAGGCACCTACATGCTTATTTTGGAAAATTTACATATTTATTTGGACGACCTAAGTTTTTTTTTTTTTAAGGAATCCTGTGCAGGAGACTCAAGATTTCAGAGAATCTGGAGGTATTTTTGGAGTGCCCCAGACATGTAGTTTTTACTCCTACCTTGATTCATGAACAGAATATAAATAATGTAATAAACAGCTCTTTATACTATGAACCACATCAGTGTTTACAAACATGGTAAAAATTATTAAAGTTGTTTATAATTACATTACTGAAATCATTAAAAATAATTATATGCTAGGTTAATTTATAAAGATAATTTTCATGTGTTAAACACTCAACTCTTAAAGTTAACATTTTCAAAACTTACACACTAATTTAATTAAAAATCTTCAGAAAATTATAAAATATGTTAATTCCTATTACCTTAGGTACTTTATGAGGTAGATTCTTTAACACACTAACAAAAATATATGTTTTTTACATTATTTTGAAAATCTAATAGACAAGGCACTCAGATGTTTAAACAACAATCACATTTTTTTGTTATTATTAAAAATATTTACTTACTCTATGCTAGACATAAACTTTTAAAAACTTACAAAATATTATGATTTCATCATTCAAAAAATATATTTATATGTAATGTTGTATTTAATAAATGGTAAATAAATACAGTTTAAGTTTATTTTTTTTCTTTTATTTTTAGAGGTAAGAATGTTGTTTTTTGTTTTAGTATTTTTTCTTTCCATTGAGTAACAAATATATTGATACTTAAAAAATAAAAGTCCAGTATTGTAGACATTCCTTTAAATATATTTTTAAATAAACTTCAGATAAATATTTGAAGAAATCCACACATTTAGGGAAATGCAATATATTTGTGTGATTACATTAAGAATATATTATGCTGATATACACGGATCGTAATGAACAACGTAAAAATTGGAAGAAATGGCGCCATGTTGTAAAACTTACTTTTGACAGTTTACCATGAAGGAAGCTGTGTCGTTTCGCTCGCGGTTCTTATTTTATCTTGTAGCTTAGGAATGTTAACAATACTGACTCTAAATGAAATCGGAATGAGCCTTGTATTTTTAAATTTATATAAAATAGTTTTTTTGTAAAAATTGCCTGAACTAATGAGGTAGGTACAGTTTTAAAAATATTATTAACTCTGAAATCATGAATGGCTGATTTAAATAAGGAGCTGTTACAAACTGGTTTAAACATTACGAGTTGGATATTGAAATTTAAAAAAGGCACAAAATACAATGCACCATAAAAGACAGTTAGTACCAAAATGTGTGGTGGAGATGAGATTGTCAAGTAATCTGCGTAGAAGTGTTAAAGCTTCATCAGAGAGAAAGTGTTTTAAACACGCGTCCAGACGTCTTATCGTATTTTTTAAATTTTCTTTGACGCCGAACGTTATTTTACGTGGAAAGTTAAAATGGTTCCTTAAAAAATTAATTGTAAACCATTGCTTGTGAACAATGAACCGTGCTTATAAAAATATTTCCACCAAGTCATGTTTTTGCTAGATAATGGGTAAAGCAGCAACAACTCATGTTGATCCAAGTCACTGGACATCGCGACCAGTGACGACAAATAAATAGCATCAAAGTAATTTAAATACAAAGCATGCAACGTTACAGCCCTTGGGAGCTGACGCCTTGACGCACACTGAAAGTGCTTCCTGTTTGACGAACCCTTTACTCTGTTGGTGTTTGCACACAAATCTGATAAATATTTCTAACCTTCTCACAAATTTTTGCACACTTTTCTACATTATTCCTGCCTTTTTTGGATCAACCACTCAGTTGATCCAAATATACTTAAATGTTAAACAGAATGAAATGAAGATTTAAAAAATAAAGTCTATTGGAAATCTAATGTTTACAAACAGGATAAATAATTTACAAAGTAGTATTTTTAGGCACTAAACACTACATAACCTAAAAACAAGTAAATTCTAAGTAATATCTATGTAAATATTAGTGAGGTATATAAGGCTTGCACTCTTTCAATGAAAATAAGAACTGAATTTAATTGTATATAAGTTTAATACCTAATATTGTTTTTTCTTCCCATTCATATAATAATTATTACAATAGTTCTTGGTCAATATTGGAAAGTGCAAAATATACAGTTATTTTGAGATAAGTGCCTAAATATGCTGTTTTATTATAATCCATTTCATTGATCAAACTCTACAAAGGGTGAGTTGTTTTTACGCTGGCTTGTATGAATTAAAACTAAAAAAACAACCTGAACATCTCTCATTAGTTTGTCCCTTTTATTCAGCATTGAGTCACTAATTTATTAATGAAAAAAACACACCCCTCCCCGTGAGAAGTCTCAAGTCTCAACGGATAATAAAACATGTTCATTTTTGTTGTCAAATATTTTCCATACTATTTTTATGAATAACATTTGACAGCCTGATTATGTGCGGCCATGTTTTGTCATTTTCTATCTACTTAAGTTGTGAATTAACATCACAGAAGGCCCTAATGGAACACAATGAATGAAAAAATATTATGCATTTCGGTTGTATTCCAGTAACCATTTTTTCCTCAAAAAGTCCTTTATGTTGGTAAGACCAAAATGACAGATTGGCATAAATTGACCAAAAAAAGTAAAATAACAATTTTACAGTAATTTTGAATGCTATATTTGCACTTAGACATTGACCAATGACAATTGATTTTTAGGTTCAGTTTTAATTAGTCGTAACAAAACAAGAAGTTGACAAGATGACCTTTGTAAATAAATGGATAAGAAAATAATTTCAATAACACTTCAAATGCAATATATTTTTTTGGAAAATGACACAATAACTACTGAATTTCATTTCTTGATGTATATTTTTGTCATTTTAAAGGGTAAAAGTTTTAATAACAAAAGAGTTGAAGTAGCCTTTTTAGAATTTCAGCATAACTCTTCACAGTTTATAGAATTTGCAAAAAAATCACACATTAAATTAAAATTACGCTTTTTGTACTTCTAATAAAATCTAACAATAATTAAAAATATATTACACAAGATTAATAAAATTAATATTCGATTTATAGAAAGTAAAGTATTTATGCCACATTTTGGGCATAATTTACTTTTGAACACATTTGTGTATAATATCCATCGATCAAAATAAAATATTTTGATCAATGATAATATCCCAGTCTACAATTAACCTTCATTCAACAGTGTACTTTACACATTTTTGTAAATTAATACACCCTTAAATTTCTCCCTCCAACATTCTCTATTGATAACCCTGTTCTTTCAATTCAAAATGTGATTTATTGATTTTTAAAGTAGGTACTTTGTTATAATGAGTCTTATAGAACAAAACAATATAACAAAAGATAGCAACCTAGGTTTTTTAAATGAGATAAATATGTTGAAACAGAGAATATTATTTTCTGTGTGCCCAAATATTTACCTATCTCATTTTCAATTTGTTAGTTTAATATAAATATTTTATTTGCTACCAAATTAAAAACAGCTGTTTATGATCCACATTAAGAGGAGAACGGGTTTATCCAAAATTTTGTTGGAAGTCATATTCAATATCATCAAGAGATGCGTCTCTTCTTCGCTGAAGTATGAACTGGAGGGGTGAACAAAAAAGAGACACGACAATATGTTAAGAAACTTGTTCTTCTCTTCAACACGGTTTACAAAATCTGTTTTTAATTCTATGCAAATGTCTGACAATGTAATCATTAATTTTACGGTATTATTTCAGGGATTGTATACTTTGTGTGATACTATCATAATGTTTGGATCTTAAATCTCTCAGTTACATTACTTAAATGATCATAAATTTGTGCAAATTTAAGGGTAAGAAGTATGTGAGAGGGGTGGGTCATTTGGGGGGTAAGGGGGGCTTGGGGCTCTGTGCCTTGTTCTGGAAAGTATCTTCAAAAGCAGGCAGACTTACGGAGCCCGGCATCTGGAACCATTCCATGTCTGAGGGCACATTCTCCAGGACCATCATGTCACCAGCGGAAGTGTCTGCAACGCCCACATTCAATGACTCCTCACTCACTGGCTCATTGCAGAACTCCACTGACTCATCTATCATCATGGGCAGGCCAGTGATGAAGGCAGAGAAGTCTGCTATGGCTGATGTTGAAGGCATCACGTCTACTGGAGGAAATGTGTCATACATGATCAAGTTTTCAGTTGGCTGTTGACTTTGCGGGGCGGAGAAGAGCACACTCCTTTCTTCTTCATGTTTGATGTCATCTGTAGAAGTTGAAGGTTCCGGTTTGACTGGCTCATCCTGATGCATGGAGTAAACAAACTTTTCCGTGATTAAAGAGGCTCGGGAACGTTCTAAGTTTTTAAGCCGCTCAGATCTTATTTCCGTTCCCGGGGGCGACCGTCTCACAAGTTTAAGCTCAGCTTTAGTTTTGGTTTTTTTGACATCTGGGCTTTTAGTTTTTTTGGATGTTGGAGAATGAGGGAACATTGTGATGTTTGATGTTGAAGGCCCGGGAGTTGCAGCTTCCCAGTCAGAGTCAGGATGTGCCTTCTTCATGTGCCGCACTAGGTGATCTTTCCGACCGAACTTCTGGGGACATATCTGACACAAAAAGTCTCTACTTTTGGAATGGACAACGGAGTGTCTTCGCACATCTTTGTTGGTGAAAAACTTTTTGTCACATTCCTGGCATGGGAACTTCTTGTCATCTTCGTTTTTGACAGAGCGGCTTCCTGCGTGCACTTTGAGGTGATGGACGATCTCGGCTCGGGTGCTGAACACCTTCTTGCAGATGTCACAGCTGAGGCTGCCCTCCTCCGCCATGTGCAGCGCCACGTGCTTCTTGAAGCTGAGCTGGGAGGTGTAGCGCTTGCGGCACGCGTCCCGTGAGCACGTGTACACGTTCTTGAGAGGATCGTGCACTCGCTCGTGGTTGGTGAGGTGGTCTTTGCGGTGGAAGGTCCTCTCGCACTTGGAGCATGCGAAGGGGCGCGTCTTGTTGTGGATGAGGCCGTGGCGCACCAGCTTGAACTTGGAGTTGAACTTCTTGTCGCAGCTCTGGCAGGCAAAGGGCAGCTCGCCCGTATGGGAGAGCATGTGCTGAGATAGCTTGCCGGGGCTGCAGAACTTCTTGCTGCACAGCCGGCAGTCATGCTTCTTGGGGACGGGGGCTGGGGGGCCATCTCGGGGCCGGGGGGGAGGTCTCCGCCTGGGCCGGGGCGCGAGCGGGGCCGCTACAGAGCTCCCGCTGGGTGGGGGCGCGGGCCCGGGCAGCGGCTTGACAGTGTTGCGCGGCGCCTTGACCTTGAAGTAGTGCTTGAGGTGGGCGGGCGGCGCAGAGCGCTGGCGCAGGCGGCCGCGCGCGGGGGGGACAGGGGGCACCATGGCCTCTTCTTCTTCGGCATCTTCCGCCGGGGGGGGAGGCCCCCGCCCGGGCGCGCGCCTAGCGGGGCCCGCCGCCCGCCCGCAGCGAGCCTAGCATAGGCCTGGACGTCACATACCAACCACCAGCACACAAGGAACCATCACCTGCACTCAACACTAGGGACACACAGGCAGAAGACTCCAAATACCTTGTCACGAAAAATAACCTATATCTAAATGGGAACAAGTCCGATTAAACAACAGAGGAAACACGGGGTGAGAAGTTGTTAATATGAATTCTCACGACTTTTGACATCGAAATGTCAAAATATGAGCAGCCATGTTGGTTCGCCAAGGTTGCCGAATCTACGAAGGCTGTGGGCAGCGCACACAATACACGTAATAGAGCTATCAACTATGAAGAATTTTGCGCGAAAAATATATTAACCTACCTCTCTAAATTTAACACAATGGGAAGCTCTTCTCCAAAACCTACGAGCTGAGAGGATAACACTTTTTTAACATAAATAAAATACCAAATAATATAATGAAAGAAGAACGAGTAGATTGTCCAAGTTTCTTTTTATGATAACGTAAATACGACTCATTTAATTTATTAGAAATTATTTACGTACTTAGTATTTTGCTCTCAAGAAAGATAGGGAACGTTTTCTTTTTTGTTTCTATATTTTATCTCATTTTTGAAAAACAAATCCTAGATTTTCACCCCTTATTCTTTACGGCTCACAAATTGATAATACAGAATTACTTAATTAGTTTTGTATTAATGCAAAAAAAAACAATATAATAATGATGAACAACAATCAACCTCTTATTTTCTGATCTGAGTCTGGTTGATAGCTTAAGTAATAAAATGCTTTCATTCCATGCCAAGTGATTTTGTGTTTCAGTCTTTATTTCAAAACCAATATAAAAATATGGACAAGGCATACTCAACCATCAGCCCTCACAAGAAATGAAGATTAGCTCCCTCGGTAGCTGGGAAACCCCCACTTTAAGAGAAGAAGTTAATACTTTTAGCCAAACTGTAGCTATAGTTAAACATATTCGTACATGGAAAAATCATATAGATTGCAAAAAGATAAAATACAGAATAGACACTTAAATATTTTTAGGTGTTTGTCACATTAATCATCTCTTACAAATCTGACGATTATTAGACTGACCTAAAGAAGCTTTTGGCATTACAACATCATAAGCTTACCTAATGCCATGAATATAGAATATAGTATAGATTTTATCATATTATAAGACTTAATTTCTTCAAGATAATATTTTATCTCTACTTTTGTTACTCCAAGGAAAAAGGGATTTTTCTATTGGTAAGAATGAAAGGTTTAAAAAATGCAGGAATAAATCAGAAAAGTATTTATTAATAAACAACATGAGTGTAAGTACTTATAATACTAAGGAAAATTGTAAAGTTGTGAGGTACACAAAGGGTTCTTTAGACTTTTTTCTTCTTAGACCCAGAAGGGCCATCACCTTCATTAGAAGTTCCGGGCTCTTCTGTATCTTGAAATATAGGCTTAGGTTGAGTCTTGGCATAAGCTGGAGCTATCCAGAAGGGATTCTCTGCTGCATCTTTTGCATATTTGAGGATGGCTTCACGAGGATCCTGTTCATCATTCACTCTCTTGCTCAGACCCAGATTCCTGATGACATAAGATGATAAAGTTCCACCAGAAGAAGCAACTCTTCCCCCTTGGCCTGAAGTTATCGGTAAATCAGGTCTGTGGGACTTGACAGGGTCCAAACGGTCTTTTTCTATCCGTTTCTTATTGGTTTTAACTCTGTCCTGTCTGAAGAGGGGTAGCGCATGTGGCGTAATGACTTGCGTCGTGCTGACAACCTCTGTAGGTCCTCGCTTTCTGTGTGTTTTCACTACGCAGAGTTTTGCCCCGTGTATGCTTCTCTTTTGATCATAGTAACATTTCACAATCCCATTTCCACATCCAATGAATATTTGATTCAGCTTAGGATGCCAGACTGTTTTTATGACGTGTGATTCCGTCACCTCTATGTCAGTGACAAGGTTGAATGTTGATGCGTCATAAAATAAGATTCGTCCAGCTTTTTGTCCCCTCTTCAATGATTCTCCCGTTATAATCATTGAATCATCCGGGCTGAACATGCAGTCAGTGCTGTCGTATCGTGAAAACAGGTCACTTGCAGTGAAAACTGGCTTTTTGAAATTTCGTAAGTCCCACAATTTAAGTGTATCATCGCAGCCTCTTGTTGCTATGTGATTTCCGAGGTAAGAGTAGCTCAATGAAGAGATTTCAGTTTGTTTTTGATGTGCATCTCTGAGTAGCATACAAGTGTTGACATAGTTCTTCCGATGGTCCCACATTTGAATGGAACCGTCAAAGCATCCACAAGCGACTGTATTGCCATCTCTTGAGTATGCACAGGCAACTGGATTAGTTTTAACACCGCCTTGAGCTCGAGGTTTCACAACAGCTCTGTGTTGCCGTGGATTTTCTATGTCCCACAAACGAAGAGTTCCATCGGCAGCTGAAGTCATGAACTCTTCTCTTGTGTAAGGATGCCAGCACCCACTGTTTAGAGAAGCCGTGTGACCTTTAGTCTTTGCCATGTCTGCGATGTACTGATCACCTTTGACGCACTCTATCTTTTCAAATCCATCTCGGTCTAGCACTTTAGCTTGTGCTGATCCGCTCACAACTAAGATAGTATCTCCAGTGGCTGAGTATTGCAGGCATTTAATAGGATGGTTCTCACATGGTCTTAGAGTCCGGAAAGACCTCATCGACATGTCCATTCCTGCAAAATCCCAAAAACAAACTTCGTAGTCGACAGATCCAGTGGAAAGTCTAGCTCCTGATGGGTCTGCTGCTACAGCCACCACGGCTTTACTCCCGTGTTCCATCTTCACCTCGTGACTTGACGGTATCCTGTTGATTAAAATATCATCGCTTTCATCCTCGGAATCACTCAATTCGCCATAGCTATCCGAATCGTCATTTTTACCTTCTTTTTCTGTAACCTCAACTGTTTCCTTTTGCGTTTCACTCGGTTTTTCAGGCAATGGTCCAATGACATCTTCATCATCCGATGACGGTGTTTCCTCAGGTTTAGGAGCCACTATTCTAGCTGTCATTTTGACTTGTTCAATCATTTTTTCAATGTCATACGTTCTGGCCTTTTTCCCAAATCCCTGGATTCCCATGACCTCTTGCATCTTTTGAGTTTCAACATTCTCAGCACTTGTGGTGAGTTGTTCTGCTTGTATGGTGGTAGGTTTTTTACCAAAAGTTCCAAATCCAATGGACTCAGCGTCAGTTTTTCCTGTTTCTTCACTTGCCTTGACAAATTGAGTTGGCAGGCCAATTTTTCCAAAGGATATGGTCTTCTTTTTGTTCATTTTCAATTTTTTAATTAGAATTTGTAAAGTGTCAGCATACAAATCTTGTTGGATAACCTAACAATACAAACATTGACTCATTGCTTCGTTTTTCACACAGGTTCTATTGCTTTAACTTCCTTTACACATTATTGAGTATTTTGATATGAATGTAATTAGTAAAAATCCGGTGAAATTAACTTGTTATATTTTGATAAAATGTCGGATGCCTAATAACTTTGACATTTCGTTTGCAAACGTCACTTTGACAAATCACGCCGAATGCGTCAACAGTGCGACAAACATTTTAGTGCGTGAAACCTGCGTGTAACTATTAAAAAAGAACCAACAAAATCAAAATGTTCTACAATAAATTTATAAGATTATTCATCATTTTATCTATCTCAATAGCGAAATGAAAAGCTTCGTACTATTAAATGTGGGTGGAAACAAAAAAATAAAACACGTAAAAGATCCGGATCAGTTTGTATCATAGGGCCGGAAAAACGGAATAACGCCATAAGTCTACGCGAAGTCACTGAGCAAAAATATATAAGCGTTTTCCAATGATGCCAAATTTTCCCCCAATTTTTTATGCCGACTCTAATTGGAAATAAAAAGCATTTTTTAAGAAAATCTCTAAAATGTGGGAAGACAAAAAGCAACTCGCTCAATTGAAGCCTTCATCACCAACATCAATGGCATGGAAACTCGGACTGGGTCTTAGCCTCCTTGGTCAACCGCAGCCACCTCTATTTTTCCAACGACTTTCTCCTGCAGTCCCATACTCCTACCGCGCGGCAGTCTGCCACCACTCTATCCAGCCACTTTAGTTTGGGTCTTCCCACAGTCATGCGCCTTTTTGGGTTCGTCATAACAACCACCTTTTCCACGGTAGGTACGCTATGTGTGACCCGACCAATCAATTAAATTTAAAAAAAAAAAAAAAATCGGATGATTTATTTGGTGAGCGCTGTTTTGGTCGTCGCTGTAGAAAGCACTAATTCTCAAACAAGACCCAGTGTTGTAAGGCTGGATGGACTTTTTGGTGACCGGTCTTTGGTAAAGGTTTATGAATTTTTCAACCCAGCGAAGAGCAAATTTGAAAATATAAATGGTATATTTTTTGTGCTCCGCCGGGATTTGAACCCACGACCTTTCAGTTACGAGTCCGAAGTGTTACCACCTGGACTACGGACCGGTCACAGAATGGTACAAATAATATTGTTCAGAGTTGTATCTTTGTCATATTATGTTCCCGTCTTTTATCAAACTTTAGCCTAAGGCGTAGGGAGATTCTTTTTTACAACGTGCTGTATCGACAAAACCTACCTACCCAAGGTGTCTAAAAAAAAAAAATTTACATAAGTCCAGATTTCAGCAATTGAAAAAAATCTCGGAAAATGAGATAAATAGATAGAAACACAGGAAAGAAATTTAATTATTTCCGTAACAGTGCTATTTTGCCATCCTTTTTGTAGAAAAGTAGAATTCCATAATATTTCATTCAATTAATATTCCATATATTATCATTAAATAATATTTATTACCTACTTGAAAAATCCGCCATTATTTTAAAAATAATTTAAATTACAAAGATAAATTTACATTTAAGCTTCTTATTTAATGCATTCCCGCATGCAGATACTTGTAAGTTCGCTCTTATGTTCGCGCATTTGTACCTACTTTCATAAAAACAAACCTCACATGAATATAAACCTTGCAGCTCTTACCGCCTTTCCCTAAAAGCGATGTGGCATCGGCAAAAGTGGGCGAAGTTTGTACAGCATGGGGGTCAGCCTCATACCAACCTATTAGTCGAGGAGCATTTAGAATTACAAATGCATGCATAAGGCACTAAGTAGGTACCAAAATATTCAAATAAAAAAGTACCTACCAATCCTGTTAGTTCTATTAACTTAAATACGGTAGTAAGTCTCTAAAAAGCATCTTTTGTAAAATCTGTTTATACAAATGGTGTAAAAATTAGGGTATTGAAATTAAAAAAAGTCCAGTTGATAGCTCACTTGGTATTGCTTGCATTTTATGTCAAAACCCTCGGGCTCGCACCTCACCAAGGGTGTTAAAAATTATTTTTTCTACTCCCATTTGGTAATTTACTAATTACAAAACGGCTAACGCAATCACAATGCCATACATTTCTACAACCGTTGCATAATGTTACATTATGCAACCGGTAACCGTGTTAAAATGAACATGTGCGCATGCGCATTGTCAGAATTGGAACCATTTTTTAATTTCAAATGTCAACCTTGTATGGGGGTATGAAGACCTGTCAATCCAAGATGGCCGCAAGCGATCAGCTGATTAGGCTTCATACAATATTAGTGATATTCGGTAGGTAGGAATTACCGTGGTGATGAGACTTTCAGCCCTGTTCAGATGAAAATAAATAAGTATATTTTATGTGTAGAGTCAAATAAAAATTGTTAATAGTGCTAAAATTTATCGAATTTATTTATCGGATTGCTCCAAATAAAGCTTTCCTTTTTTCAATGGAAAATAAAAGGCTTGAAAGGAAAACAATACAAAAAATTTCACCGCAAAAAATAAACAAACTCAAAAAGTTACTTGGTTAATAGGTGAGTATGAGGTTGATCACCTATGCTGTACAAATTTGGTTCACCTGCCAATACAACTGCAGGGCATATGTTTATTTGAGTTTTGGGTTTGAATGTTTAAGCTTATATGCAGGATGTAAAAGCGCGACCTTATACATATGTGTCGGCTTGTGGGCATGAATTCAATATGAAACCTAAATATAATTTATTTTTACAACTTAGGTTAGATTAGATAATCGAAGGGAATGATAAATCACACGTTTTGACAAAGGTAAGGTTTTAATTACTTCAAATGGACGAGTACATTATAATGACTATTATTCACTATTTTGTTAATTCTCTCATGGTCGTAGAAAAAGTATTGTATGCCACTGCACGTAATTAGTCTTTGTAACACTCGTGCTTTCTATTGTGCCATTCGGCTGCGCCTCATGGCACAAACTAGCACTCGTGTTAAAAAGACTATCATTACTTGGCAGTGGCATAAATAACTATCCCGTTTCAGTCCTTATTTCAAAAACCCAAAACAAAATACCTTCAAGGCTTACTCAGCCTTCACAAGAGATGAGTACCAGCCCCCTCGGGAGCTGGGAAACCACCACTTCAACTGAAGTGGTAAGCGTAAGGTCGGCTCCCTTACCTGTAGAAATAAATAGGTTCCATCGCTACATGCGAAATCCTTCGGGAATAACGCGGCAAGAAGTTATACTATATGTGTAGCTTAGTTGCGTTTTCACTAAATTTATAGCACTCACGGTAAGCGACAGTTTGCATCAAAATGTGTTGTGGAAATGAAAGCATCGTTTGAGGTGCATTAACAAGTTAACCTATTGTGTTAATTTTTGTATTTCTAACCTTCTCAAATACGTTTTCCTCTCTTTTACAGTTTGACCACATTTTAAATTAATCATTTAAATTTACTAAATTATCTGTAAAAAATAATAATCCTTCTTTCAAAAGGAATGTTAACAGTAAACAAAACATTTGTGTTGTTATTCCCACGTTATGAAAATCCTTAGGAAGCGTCAGTTGTCGAAATGACATCAGAGCGGTGAGACGCGCGCTCGTGTAGTCGATTCTGTTTCCGTGAAAATAAATAGAAATAAAAATGTCACCGATTTTATTACGTACCAGGACATTTTGAAAATTTTAATTTATAAAAAGATTGCATCCAAAAATTATAAGTGAATTTGATTGTATATTTAAAAGTGAAATTGTAAGATTTCCCCTTTGCTAAGAAATTTTTCTTTTGGATCAACAAGTCCTTTTTGGTTTGACAGACAAAAGCGCCGATTTCTAGGATTTATGAAATAAAATATTTGTGATTTTTAATATCAATTATTTTTCAGTGATTTTATGAAGCTACGTAAATAAAAATTGTAAGTTTTTGAAAATAATTTACTTTTTAAAAACGAAAGTGTTGATAAATGTATGTAGGTACCTGTATACTATGAGGCTCGCATTTTTGCAAATAAAAAGTAGGTTTATGCATAAGACCCGAGAAACAACCGACATAAGAAAACCCGAACCGTAAATGAATTCAAACTCTGCGTGTTTACAATTTGTCCTTGAAACAAGGATGGTCTGTGAAATATAAATTTAATAAAATCCAAAACTCAAATGCACTAATTCCTGCATCTCTTGTCACCCTTTCCTGAGACAGAGGTGACATTGGCATAAGTGAACCCATTTTTATAGCATGGGTTATCACACTCACACTAAGCTTTTGGTTCTATAATCTAAGTTCCAAAAATATTAAGGAATTCCTTGACTTTAGGCTGACCACCCATACTGCCAAAAATGCTTCACTTTGCCAATGTCACCCCTGTTTCAGGGAAGGTCGGTAAAAGTTGCAGGGTTTTTGTTAATTTGAGGTTTATTTTTTTAATTTTTAAGTATGTACACACGCAGCATTTGTAAGCGCGAATTTACACGTGCCTGTTTGAGGACATGCATTTAAGATGAACTTTAAATGTTAATATATTATCTTTGCAACTTAGTTATAGATTGTATTCCATTCTTTGTCCATTATTTGTGAATACGGGTGCGAGTAAGCTTTTTCAGGAGACTTTTTTGCTGGGCGTACAAGAAAGAACTGATTTCAATTTTTAACTGGATTTTTTTATTTAGAATATTTACACATTATTATTAAACTTAAAGGTTAATTACAATTTTCGGATATTAGACGAACCGTTAGTTCATCCTCAATCGTCGTGTAGAGAGGGTGTCTCCTGAAGACGTTGGCTACGTTGCAAACGAAACGTTGAGATACATGTAGTAGGTAAGTTCTCCCATAACGGTTCGTTTAATGTCAGATAAATTTAATCAGATAAATCAGATAAACCTTGAAATGTAATTATGAAATGTAGATAACAAAGGGCTGTTTCTTATACCCATTATTATATTATTTACGAAGGCATAGGTTGTGTTTTTTTTGTTTACGTTTGTGGACGGCGCCGCCCTGCCGACTGGTGTTGCTATTATTAGAATTATTTTTCTCATCTTGGACAATCCAAGGAGTATTTATTGATATTATTTCAGTGATCCAGCCGCTCCCGCCTTTTGGAACGTGACGACATGTTCTGACAGAGATAGCTGCAAGTCTCTTAGGACAGTCATCTTTAGATATCTTTTTCGCCATAATTATATTACGGTCCTTTATTACGGTGAAAAGAAATCCTTTCAAAGATTTCGTGAAAGCTTTTGTCATGCTTGCTCAGTGTCCACGGGTGGAAGTCTCTACGGCTGTCGATAGATCTTATCGTACCTATTTGAAGATAGGACAGAATAAAACATGGTGGTACCTGAACAGCTGATTGTTGTTCCATTTAAAATGGATCAGCTGTTAATACGCCGCCATGTCTTATTCCATCATATCTTCAAATATATAAGGTAAGACGTATCGACGGTCATCCTTCCCCCCATCAGGTCTCGGAGGCATGTGCGGAGCTTCATCAATGTTTTGTGGAGGGTACTTTTACAACTCTGTTATAGCACGCAAACGCAACTAAGCTACACATATAGTATAACTTCTTGCCGCGTTATCCCGGAAGGGGTCGCATGTGGCGAGTTGAACCTATTTATTTTTACAGGTAAGGGGGCCGGCCTTACGCCAACCACTTCAGTTGAAGTGGGGGTTTCCCAGCTCCCGAGGGGGCTAGTACTCATTTCTTGTGAAGACTGAGTAAACCTTGCCGGCATTTTTATTATGGGGTTTGAAATAAACACCGAAATAGGAAATCATTTCTGACACCCTCCTCGGTGGGATTCGAACCCGAGCTCACGGGGTAGAATGCAAGCACTCTACCAACTGAGCTATCGACCGGACTTAGTAGTCATGAATTGAACTGTCTTATGTGGCTGAAGTATCCACTATAAGCTATACAGAAATTACAATAGATTGGAATTTTTTTCTCTTTAAAATATAATATGCAAATTTGAGTGAAGTTCGGGAAAATAATTTCTGTCTTTCAAGACTCACGGATCTAAAATAGCTAACATCCAAACTAGAAAAAAATGATCTCACATTTAACTGCCCGTCAGCTGTTCACGGCAGTCACGCGCGGCCATGTTTTATCGCTTGCTATCTACCGATACGCTTGTTAGATATGCCGAGACTTCTACCATATTTTGTTCACTAATCACAATGTGTTACTTGCCGTAAAAATTACAAAAGTGCATTTATTACCTACACTTTAGGTAGGATGCCGGTTTTTACAGAACTTCATTCATTAAATTACTATTCTTTGGTTACTATCTTGGTTTGAATGGTCTATTCAAGAAAGTAATGTATATCTATAATATAAATGTTGGAGGCTTATTTTATGCTGTTGACAGCACTTGTTGACAACGACGGGGTAGACATATTATGGTTAGTTTTGTTTTTATAGGATTTTTGTCTTTTGGCTCACCTCTACTCCATTTAGTTTTGCTTTAAGCTCTTCATTTTATTCAACTTCTGCAATCTTATAAAATTGAATGTATGTATATATGTAGCACATATGTCCGTTACGAATTCCTAGGCCGCTCAACCATGATTTATAATTTTTTCAGGAAACATGAGAAATATTTACGGAATGGTTCCTATGAAGTGTTATCTGGATCGCGATGGAAACAAACAAAAAAATCGACTATGTTGCGTTAGCCTGTTTTATTACCTGAGGAAAAAGATGATTATACATACTTTCTGGCGTAGAGAAACACGTAGGGTACTTCTTTTAAAGTATATATATATTTTTAAATTGTATTAAATTTATTTTATTCTACCATTTTATTTCTTCATCTTCAAGGGCCCTCTGTAAGTTCAGTCATCGCTAGCTGCATAAACTCAAACAATATCCCGCAATAAGGAAGCTTTCTTTAGTCATTATTTTTTTTCTATAAAACATGCCAATAGATTGAGAAATCATTTAATGAGTCGGTTTGTACTAAAGTGGTTAATGTTACGAAACGAAAGGCCGTGAGCTAGATGCCCAGCGGAGTACAAGAATTATCTATCAGTTAGTTTTTCAAATATCCTCGTCGCTGGGTTGAAAAACTTGGTGGCAGGGCAGAACAGCACATGATAAAGCAGAACAAGAGAAAGTAGAATATTAAAAAACAGAACATGACATAACAGAACATGACAAAACAGCACATGACAATACAGACCATACCACGAACAGAAAATACAAAATGACAAATGGAAAAATAGGAGGCCATTGTTTTTTTGACATGAAAGTAAGTTAAAAAAAAGGAGTACCTACATTAGTACTTGTGTATTTTTTTAAAGTTTATTAACATGTGAAATACTATTTTAAAAAGAAAAATAAAACAGGGGGAATAATACGACATTATGGTAATATAAATACAGACTGTACTTTACCTAATATTACAAAACGTGGCCATAAAAGACCCAATCTAGAGAGAGGACCGTACTATTGGGTCCCGGGGACAGGGCCGCTTTTTGTACCCCACTCCATTTAATTGCTCTCTTATGTTAATCCGACCCTGGCCAAGATAACTAACTGCACAATTGTGTAACTAACTATAAAGTATATTATCTAGGCATATATAAACATGCTTCCTTATTTAACTAAATAAATCAAACCCCCTTATGCTTTGGATTCTTGTTTCTTCTGTTCCTATGCATCTGACTACCCGTACTGTACAATAGGTCAACTCTTTCCGATGTCATTTCTGTGTCAAGTAAAGTCGATAAGAGTCACAGAGTTTATGCTCATGTGAGGTGTGGGTCTTATTTTTTAATTACCTACTGTTCCTTGCTGTACAAGCTTGGTTCACTTTTAGCAATACCACCCCTGTGTCAGGGAAGGGTGTACCTATTTGGGATTTGTCTTTAGTTACTTTTAAAGTACGCATGCGGAAAATGTAAGCGCCAACTTAATAAACGCGTCTGCTTGTGAACGCGCAGTAAATATGAGCCTTCTGTAATCTAAGTTGCAAAGATGTACTGACATTTCAGGCTCATATTTAATGTATGCCCACAAGCGCTTACATACCTGTATGCAGCATGTGTACACACGAAATAAACGACACCTCACATGAACTTTGCAACTCCTGCCGCCTTGCCTTGAAACGGGAGGGCATTGGCAAAAGAGAACTAAGTTCCAAATGTCCAAGCTATTTTAAATGTCAAGATATCTTTGCAACTTAGATTAAAGATAAATATATTATAGAAGGTAGGAATTCGAGATTATTGTCGGTAATTTTTGAAGTAATTACTTACAATTCAAAAAGTAATTTAGGGTCATCCATTTTGGTATTAGGGTAGGACCATAGGCGGGGTTGATTGATGGATGAGGGAGGTTTGGTTTCCTACATTTACAGAACCGTTTTCAGGGAAAGCTACCACACATAGGTACACTTGCAAACGACACAAACTCTTTAATTTAATGGAGGTCCAGACCCTACTTGTGTTTTTGTCACTAACAATTGTGACAGTCGACCAACTATTCCACTATCTGGGAACTAGAATAAAATTATCGTAACTCCGTAAGATGTTGCTGTCGAATGAGTATTTACGTACCTAATATAATAGCAAGCGAGAGCTGATCTCAAGCCAACCATTAAGCATAAAAAGCTGTTGTACCTACTTCGGGCACGTTGTGAGAAATGAGAAGTACTGCCTTCTCCATCTCATCATACAAGGTAAGATTGAGGGGAGAAGAACTCAGGGACGCCGAAGGACATCTATAATCTATAATCTAAGTTGCAAGGATATATTCATTTAAAGCTCTCAAATGTATGCCCACAAACCAACACGTGTAGTTCGCGCTTACAAATGCTGAATGTGTACTTACAAATAAAATCCAAACCTCAAATGAACATAAGCCCCACAACTTTTGCCGACCTTCCCTGAAACAGGGGTGACATTGGCAAAGTGAATATTTTTTTACAGTATGGGTGGTCAGCCTCATACCAACCTATAAGTCAAGGAATATGAATAATAAATTACATTTAAATATAAAAAAGAACAAAACCTTAAAAAAAATCTATACAAAAAAATCGAGGCTGATAAACCTGCGACAAAGGTTTAACAAAAGCACCGAGTCCCAATTTCGACCCGCAGCATCCTAGGTGAAACAAAAACCATAATCATCACCGATCTTCGATAGAAGTGAAAGAAGAAGAAGAATATGAAATGTTGTGTAAAAATCGATAGCGCCATCAATGGGGGGGGGGGGGGGGTGCTTTCAGGTTAATGCAGCTTTGCCGTCAAATACGCACTAATTTTGGGACGAAGTGGGACAGACTGCCAACCACGAATGAGGAGTTCAGAATCTATTGTCATTTTTAGGGGAGCACTGAAGTCGCACCTCTATAAAATATCTCATTCACGATGAAGAGGGCCCTTGAGGTGTGACCCACATAAAACAGTTCCCTTTTGTCATGTTTATAATAATGAGAGTAGGTAATCATCATCCTCATATTTAAACATATTAATTGCGTAAATTCGCGTAAAAAATGCCTGAAACTAAATCACTCGGTAGAGGTACAGTCACATTTCTCTGTTTACAGGATATTCTAGCAGGCTGCATGTGCTACGCATATATGATTTTCTACAAATATTTTTTTAACGTAAAATGCTCAAATAGAAAGATCACGTAACGGAATACAGAGTGGTTAATTGATTTCAGGTGCCAAAATGCAGACAAACGTCCAGATAGACTCCAAGAACCTGCGTCCATCCCCCGACCACAGGCCGAGAGGAAAAGGTGCCAGAGCCACCGTAGAGGTAAGCCATATTGTTTACATTTACAAATTATCAGTAAGGAATGTTAAAAGAAATAAACAAAAGTTGCGTTTAAACAAAGTTTTTCTTCACGAGTTGATTTATTTCTCGAGCGCTTTCAATGTTTTTACACCATTATCAAGAGAGCAACTAAAATCTAAAATTACCACATTGAAAAGAGAGTTTTTGGGGGCGGAGCTATGAATCTTCTCAATGTCAATACACATACCCTTAAACTTTTAATTTTAAAGTCTACTATTGGATAGTTTATACAAATTTCTACTCGCGTTTAATGTTTCAAATTAAAAAATACATACATCTGTTTGCAAGGTTACGCCACCTTGATATTATATATTATGTACGTATGGATAAGCTTTAGGTTTACTATGACCGCAATGGGATTAAAATGGTATCGTTTATATAAATGAGAGCTTATTATATATATACTCCAATAACTACGTCAGTCGTCTACGAGGGTATTCCCTAGTGTTAAATAGTTATAAATTATGATTATACATGTATATGATTATATATGACCACCCATACTGTAAAAAATGGTTCACTTTGCCAATGTCACCCCTGTTTCAGGGAATGTCGGCAAGAGTTGCAGGGCTTATGTTCATTTGAGGTTTGGATTTTATTTGTAAGTACACAATCAGCATTTGTAAGCGCGAACTACACGTGTTTGTTTGTGGGCATACATCTGAGAGCTTTGAATGAATATATCCTTGCAACTTAGATTATCCCCCTATAATATAAAATTCAACGGCCTCCCCATACAAAATAATTGTGCGTTAATGGCATTCAAACTGAAGAACTCCTGAACAGATGCACGTCATATTCACAACAAATATTGTTCAGGACTTGGGATGTGCTTCCTCATCATTAGTAGATTTTAAATTGTTGTTTTTTAAATAAATAAACATGATCAATCACAACACCTTTTTATGTAAAACCTATGCGAGAAACAAAACTCATTTTGACATTCGAATTTCAAATAAATTGCCAGCACTTCAACATAGGCTTCAAAGTTGCCATCGTTGCCATTGCCAAGTCGATTCTTTTTCGGTTGAATTCCGTTGAGTACCTACCTACCTATATTTTTTATTCATTTCAAAATTATCCCTTCCCCCTATCTATCTATCTATCTATCTACTATATTATAAAAAGCAACGGCCTCCCCATACAAAATTGATGTGCGTTAATGGTTAGCTAACTGAAGAACTCCTGAACAGATGCACATCATATTCACAACAAATATTATTCAGAATTTCGGATGTGCAATTCCATCATTAAAAGTTTTAAAATTGTTGTTTTTTCAATAAATAAACATGATAATAACAATAGTTTTTGAGTAAATATGGAAAAGCTGAAACTACTAAATGAATTAAATTTTAATTAAATCAAAGAACGCAGTTTTTCCATATTTACTCAAAAACTATTGACATTATAAAAAAAATGTTAAGTACGGAATCTAAACAATGTATAGTTCTGTAATTAAAAAGCAACAAAAAAAATCCAAAATACAGCACACACGAAAAAAAAAGCTAAAAATATAAAAAAAATGCGTTTTTTAAATATTTTTTTGTGGTGGCAATTCTTAAGGTATATATTTTGTTCAAGCTTTATAATTAAGATAAAAAAATTAATAAACATGCTTGATTTTTTTCATTACTGTAGCTATTTTGCTAAGACCATAAAGTGTAAGAAACAAAAATGGCAGATTTAGCTTTATAACACGCCTTAATCTAAGTTGCAAAGATATGTAACATTAGGGATTCACATTATATGCATTTTCACAAGCAGACACGTATGACTTCGTGCTTAAACATGATGCATGTCAACTTACAATATTAAGACCCAAATCTCAAATGAATATACACCCTGAAAATCTTGCCAAACTTCCCTGCAACAGGGGTGACATTGGCGGCTGACAACCCATGATGTAGAAAATGGTTCACTTTGCCAATATCACCCCAGTTTTAGGGAAGGTCAGGAAAAGTTGCAGGGTGTATGTTCATTTTAATTTTAAATATAAGTGGAAGCACCGCAATTGTGGTTTTTTATGTCTGGCCTTACCGCTCAACAGTTTTAGACCAATTTTTCAGAAAATGTGAATATTTATCTAGAAAAGAATTGTGAATTTTGATTCCGATTAAATTACAATATTTTTGTGGTTCTGTTGTTGGGTCAATGCTGCCTCTTTTATCTGTGGAAATAAATTGATTCCACATGCACAAATGGCGTTGTAAAACTCGCCGGGTACTGCTAGTAGATTATAGATATAGGCCATGGTGAATGTCATCTGTGAAGTTCTTCATGATAATATATTCCTTGACTTATAGGTTGGTATGAAGCTGACCACCCATGTTGTAAAAAATGGTTTACTCTGCCAATGTCACCCCTGCTGCAGGGAAGGGCGGCAAAAATTTCTGGGCTTATGTTCATTTGAGGTTTGGTTTTTGAATTGTAAGTAGGTACACATGCAGCATTTGTAAGCAAGAACTTACACGTGTCTGCTTGTGGGCAATGGGCATGCATTCAATATGAACTTTAAATGTTAATATTAAAATAACAAATAAGTCTAGTCAATGAATTTGTACCTACATATATTTGTAAATCAATACACACGAGTTGGTATGTAAATGTAAAATTTTAGAGAGATCTGGATTTTTCACGTATACCTGAATGGTTGTTACGAAAAGGCACGCGGTAAGATAGTGGTTAACAACAGAGAAAAAGAAGAAAACGTATTTGAGAAAATGGAAAATATTTGGCAGGTTGTTGCGCTAAACTTAATATAAAGTAACAATTTTATGCAGCTCACAAGACGCCCTCATCTCCGACATACATTTTGAGATTAAGTTTTGTTTTAAGAGCCTTATATAAATAAACAAGCCAGTGATTTTTTTCGTTATCTACCCTATTGTATCCTTTAATTATAAAGTACTTAGCTCTATAGCTCTATTCTAAATAGTTCAAAATCAGCATACCGTTCTTGGCGAATGCAACAATATTTTTATGAACTTTTCTCCTTGTATGATGCAAAAGCTGCCTTCAGTATCCTTGTATTTTATAAAGAAACACACGTTTGAGTATTATAGCTTCGCTTTGTGCTCAGCGTATCGTCCTTGCATGCTTTACTCCATAAAAATATTTCCGTGTATTATACAATGCACGGAAATATTTACTCAGCTTTAGTTTTAATTAAATTCTCATATATAAATATGAGAATTTACGTAATACTAGGAGTTTTTTTTGCTAGTCATAGTTTATCATTTTTCAGGTCATGTTTCGAGCCATAATTTAAACAAAATTTTCCAATGTTTTTAGGCTTTCACGGCCGGATCTAGATGCTTTTGGCTACATGGACTGGGTTTTGACCGTGGTCCATGTAGCGAGCAGAACTCCGAAGAAGTCGCCCACAGAGGAGACGAAACGTAAGCTGAAAGTCTTCAAGAAAGAATAAAAAGAAAAAAGAAGAAGACAAGCAAAAACATGGACCACGGTCAAAACCCGGTACCAGAAAATCAAGCAAAATTTTCCAAGTTGCAAATATGTGAATTACCATAATATACACTTTCCATATTTCTTTCACATTCATAAATTGATTCACTTTTAAGTGCAGATACGTTTACTTATTATTTGGTAGAAAAAATAGATATATACATACCTACATATATAATGCATGAATTAATATAATAGACATATAAAGCGTACGTCTTTTTATTCCCATAGTAACAAACGTACAAAGAACACAGAATAATAGTAACGACAAAATGAGTGATAGGATATTAGCGTCATAAATCAAAACCAAACATGAAGATGACGGTTGCCTGGAAACTGATTATAACAAGACCTCGTTTGTATGGAGCGTGCGCCCAAATGCGCACTCTTTTTTGCACGTTTGATATAAAAAAACAACGAGATATCCTTTCCGACACCCTTGGGGAGGTCAAACTCATGACTCCTGGCTTTGAACGCAAACAATCTACCAATTGAACTATCAACCGGACATCAGTACCCGTAGTACGAGGTTTTTTCACAATACTCGAAGTATTGAGTATTCGAGAAAATGTATGTGAACTTGAAAAGCACCTCTGGCAAAAAAAGTTTCGAAACTTGCTTCGAGTATTGTGAAAAAACTCGTACTACGGGTACAGGTCTAATACATTTTTATATCTTCACTCCATTATCCATGTGCAAAAAGTTTTACATTTTCCCCCTTTCTAAAATATGAAATATAAATTTAAAATAACCAATATCTTTTAGAGAACCCCTCTCCCGACAATCTCTGGGGATAATTTACGTTTCTCTTGTATTGGAGGCGACCGAAAATACAAAAAAAACTTGTCTCTTGCCTGATAAAAACTTTGTTTACCCGCCAAGTTTTATGCGTATTTTTTTATTGCACCCTCTCCTCTTACTTCTTTCAGCCCCATTACTTTTTTGTGTGTGTTTTTGTTTGTGACTTTCGTCTCATAAAAATTTCAACTAAATTGTCTAACCCCGCTCTGTATACAAAAGTATGTAAATGCAAAAAATAATATGTACAAATTTATTGAAATATGCTCGTATGTTACAGGATGAACGATTTATCGGATGTTCCTTGACTTATAGGTTGGTATGCGGCTGACCAACCATGCTGTAGACCCCTGATGTCACCCCTGCTTCAGGGAAAGTCGGCAAGAGTTGCAGGGTGTATGTTCATTTAAGATTAGGGGTTTTATAAAGCATGTGCAAGCGTGAACTTATACGCGTATGTTTTTGAGAATGCATATAATACGAATCCTCAATGTAACATATGTATCTTTGCAACTTAGATAAGATAGAGTCGATTAGGATTACCACTTTGCTTCGATGTTTATAATAATCTTTAATCTTCGAAGTTGCAAATGTGGTTGCAAAGACATATTATTTTTAAGATTAATATTACATGCATTCCGACAAGCAGGCGAGTGTAAGTTCGCGTTTACAAATACCGCATGTGGACTTGCAACATAAAAAAACCCAATTCACAATGAAAAAAAGCCATGCGACTATTGCCGACCTTCCCTGAAACAGAGATGACATTGGCAAAGTGAACCATTTTTACAGTATGGGTGATCAGCCTCATGCCAACAATGCCATCTTCAGTAATGTCAGTGCGGGAGTTCTCGAACTTACATATTGTGTCTGTTTGTAGGCATGCATTAAATATGACCCTTTAACGTCAATTTATCGTTGCAGCTTAGATTAAAGGTGATTAAAATAATATTTATGGGGTTTAAATAAATTAAATTAATAACTGAGAGTACCTCGAAAGTGGTAAATTAAATCAGATTAAATTAATTAATGGTTAATGAAACTTGTGTTATCTCACAGAAAATAATTATTATTCCTGGCTAATTACGCAAGTTATCTTATTTTTGTCCTCTTGATCCTGAGCTTAAAGTGAAAATAATCTTAAAAGTGGAATAAGAGAATAAGAAAAATAATGAGTCCTCTTTTTACTAAGAGATTGTTCTGACCGGCTCAGTAGTAAAAGTTAGTAGTTTAATGTACATGTGTTTGAGTCTAATAGTAAAAATCTAAATAAAACAAGTTACAAAGATGCCTTACATTTAAGACTTATACGACTGCTCGTATTACATACGTATTCCCACGAACAGGCAAGTAATAGTTCACGCTTACATATGCCGCATGTGAATTTACAACAAAAAGACCTAAATCTCAAATAAACATAAGCTCTGCAACTCTTGCCGACCTTCCATGAAGCAGGGGTGTCATTCGCAAAGTGAGTCATCATGAGTTCGACAGCACAATCACTCAAAAACAAAAACTAAAATCACTAAAAACCCGCCGAGGGTGTCAGAAATGTCATTTTCGATGTTTATTTCAAACGCAAAATAAAAATACCGGCAAGGTTTACTCAGCCTTCCCAATAAATAAGTACCATCCCTCTCGGGACTTGGAAAAATAAATCTCGTCACATGTGAAAATAAACAGGTCCTTTCGCCACATGCAAGGTCACACTATATGTGTAGCTTAGTTGCGTTACTCTCTAGAAGTGCCGTCATGCATTCCATACATTTTAGATTTACGCGATTGAAGTGAGACTTATGCAATGTTTTATACTTGGAGTACTTTCGGGGTATTCGTTGACTTATAGGTTGGTATGAGGCTGACCACCCATACTGTGAAAAATGGTTCACTTTGCCAATGTCACCCCTTTTTCAGGGAATTTTTGGGAATTTTAGCCAGGGAGAAAGGGGTTTCATATTGTACGTCCACATGCGGCATGTGTAAGCGCGAACTTATACGTGTCTTCTTGTGGGAATATCTTTAATATGAATCTTAAATGTAATATATCTATGCAGCTTAGATTATAGATTATACTTATGACATCGGGCCCTCTGTAGATGTCAAAGAGCTCTTTGTTGCACAGGACACTTATTTTTTAAGTAGATGTCTTAAATTTACTGTGAACTGTGTGTGTCAGAGCACACCATTAGGTGCGCCCGACAATTCCTTTAACTTTCTGTTAGCTAACTCCTACAAAGGGAAATTAGATGATAATTACTTTCTGGAAAGAAACTTGTGTCTACTTTCACACAACTCTCCGTACATTATGCTCCTATTACTTACTTTGTTCCCCTTCTTCATCTACTGCTATCTCATCTTTGAAGCGTATTTTTTCTCTTGATAATGACCTGAATATTGATGGTCGAAAGTGCTCGAGATATAAAATATTATTGTGAAAATTAAACTACGTTAAAGAAAAAATAATTTTATTTTAGTATTTTTTCTTTTCAAAAGAACTCTTTAATTTTGTCGCAGATAATTAAGATCGCTTGCTTACATAGTTACATATTGTAATGCTTGTTTTCTAACGAAATAATACCCAAAATAGCCTTAGACTCATAACTGTTCTCGCGTTTCCCTGAAACAGAGGTGTCATTGGCAAAGGGGAACTAATTAGTCAGTCAAAGGTCAGCCTCAAATCAGTACATATAAGTCAAGGAACAAAAATATAATATAATACCTACACTTAACCATATTAAAAAACGACAAATTAAAAATCAATGTAATACAGTATCACAATAATTGCAATGAACATTCCAAAGTCTTTTCGATCCTTGCATTCTTCAATTCATGTGGAATTACGTTGGAACATTTTTGAATTTGAAACTTTTTCTCGGCGAGCAAAAGGTCAGTCTTGTGACTTGTGACTGACGTCCTTAGCAAACAATGACAAAATATTTGCGTGCATTTTCTCTAGAAACCCGGCGGGGTGACGACACAATATTGCCTATGCCAATTCACGTGCGGACCTCATTCTAGTCAAATGATTATATTATGATCATGCCGAATTTAGTTTTATGACATCCTCATCGAAAAGTAATATTTTTTGTAAATCATGCAAACAACACTTGTTGAAACAATGCAAATTCAGTTTTTTCTTTGAATTATAAAAACAATTGCTATGGTTACATTTGAGGGTTTTTTTTGTTTTTCATGTAAAGCTCTTTATTGTTATTTATTTTTTATTGGTAATAAAAACACTCCGACTCCATTGAGCTTTAGTTTCAGCTGTTTGGTATCTCACACATTTCACGTTTTAACTTAACCGTAGCGATTAAAGAAATATGTATAACAACTTATACGCCAACTAAAGTTCTGTTTTAATTTAAATGCATTTTTGGTAAAACGCTATGGTTTAGTTAGCGAGTAATGTTTTATACTTGCTTAGGAACAGGGGAAATCATTTCTAAAGAGGGTTAATTGGTTTTTCTGGAATTTCGGGACCCCTAACGGTCAACGCGCAGGGTGGCGGGAACGCACGCTGAGTTTTAACAAAGCGTGGAACTACATATTAGGGTCTATAATCTATATCCTCGAGAAGAACACTTGAAGAGCAGAAGCGAGCCCTCCGTAGAGACAAAAAAGACTGCGTGAATAATGAGATACAAAATTAGGAAGTTAAAACATGAGTAGGTACTTATATAAAATATATTTAAATGTTCTTGACTTATTTATTTATTCTAGGCTGTATGTAGACCGGTCCGTTGCCTTGTGGGTAACGCTATGGACTCGTGATCGGACGGTCGTGTGTTCGTCTCGCGGTGGAGCATAACAAAATTAATTTGATTTTCCAATATGCCTTTCGATGTTCCTTGGTCTTCGACTTACAGGTTGGTAGACTTACATTCCCCTCTATTGTCAACCCTCTTTCGGGGAATGGTGCGGGCTACCAGCAGTGGGCAGCGTGTTGGGCAGACCGGACGGATCCAAAGATGATCCATGGCCTGTTGGGCTCCGTATTCGCAGAGCGTGGTGTCATCCTGATGCAAGATTCCCCAGGTCATCGTGTTACAACGAGCTCTGCCAACACCCGTTCTCAGCCTGTTTAGTGCCCTCCATACAGACCACTCAAGATCCTTTCCAGGTGGGCGGCTCTCGCTTAGATGCACAAATCTTAAATTAATCCAATGTATGGGAAAGCTGCCCCAAATAGCGCAAGACAAGAGCATGCTCATCGAGGTGATCACCAATGTTGGGGAAACCCTACAGGGTACACGAAGAAGATGACTAAAGTCATCGCTTGTCTTGTCTTGTGGACTTCGGTTGTCATCAGACAATTTAATTTGCCTGAAATTAGCCTTTTAATCAGCCTCGTCGGTGGACCGACTTGATTTGGTGGATCGATGGATGGTATTTCAAATATGCTCGGCGCTGGGTTGATTCATATCCCTTAACCACAGACTGGTCACCAAAGGTTCATCCATCCTTAGAGTAACTGGGTCTTGCATGAGAATTTGCGCTTCGTAGCGACGACCAAGCTCGTAAAAAGTCCGGTCGATAGCTCAGTTGGTAGAATGCTTGCATTCCATGCCGAGAACAAGGGTTCGATCCCCGCCGAGGGTGTCTGAGATGATTTCGCGTTTCGGTGTTTATTTCGAACCCAAAATTACTTAGCCTTCACAAGAAACGAGAACCAGCCCTTTGCGAGCTGGGAAACACCCATTTCAACTAAAGTGGTTGGCATCGCCAAATGCGATCACTTCGGGGATAACGCAGGCAAGAAAGTTACACTATTTGTGTACATTAGAGGCGAAATGGGGACCAAGTAGCGCCTCTTGTGGAATCCCACATCCAGAAGT
This sequence comes from Agapetus fuscipes, assembly GCA_951799405.1. Taxonomy (NCBI): domain Eukaryota; kingdom Metazoa; phylum Arthropoda; class Insecta; order Trichoptera; family Glossosomatidae; genus Agapetus; species Agapetus fuscipes. The sequence continues at coordinate 19,238,024 of OX637333.1, read as the reverse complement.
GCCGTCACGCCCGTCCTCCAGCAGAGAGATGACAGAGTTCATTACATTCCCCGCTCCAGACATGTCCGCACGCTCACGGACAGACTGTTAAAGAACAAGCAATTAGAGGCAGGGTGTGCTGTGTGCAGCCAATGTTAGCCGCTGCTGAATGTGACAATGAGTTAGTTGTTCACGGTCAAGGCTTTACAAGTTCTGAAAGCTGAATATGTGTCATATTTTGTTCAATTATTTTTGTTTGAATGTATGAAGTTTTATCTATAACAATCTTAAATTAAATTTTTAAGGGTATTTCTGTTAACACAGGGAAAGTCCATTGTATTTTTTTTTTAAATTCGATAGGAAAAACAAAGTTTAAATTTACCTTTTTTTTTCTCGAACATTTTCGCCTAATAAGTAATAAGGAGTCATCAGGAGCATAATTATTACATCTATAATAATCTATAATCTATAATCTAAGTTGCAAGGATATATTCATTCAAAGCTGTCAGATGTATACCCACAAACAAACACGTGTAGTTCGCGCTTACAAATGCTGATTGTGTACTTACAAATAAAATTCAAACCTCAAATGAACATAAGCCCCACAACTTTTGCCGACCTTCCCTGAAACAAGGGTGACACTGGCAAAGTGAACCATTTTTTACAGTATGGGTGGTCAGCCTCATACCAACCTATAAGTCAAGGAATAATGATGCCTTATTAGGCGAAAACGTTTGAGCACAAGAAATAAATAAAAGTTTTTTTTTTTTTTTTTCATTTTTAATTTATATAAAAATATCTTAAATTAAAGTCGCAAAGACATATTCACATTTAAGATTCATAGGTACTAAATGTATGCTCACAATCAGACACGTACAAATTTACGCCTCCAAATGCTGCATGTTAACGTAAAAAATAAAGACTCAAATCTCAAATGAATATAAAGCTTGCAACTTTTGCTATTGCCAACAACTGCCATTGAAATAAATCAATGTAGGTAAGGATTATTTATTTGGTAAGCGCCGCTTTTGTGTGAATCACACCTCAAAAGCTCTCTACAAGCTTAGTCATCGCTGTTGAAAGCACCGATTACTCAAGCTAGACCCAGTTGCTGTAAGGCTGGATAATGGATAGTCCTTTAGTTATTGGTCTTCGGTAACGACTAAACCTGGTATGTGCCACTCCGTTTTCATGGAAGGGTGGCAAAAGTTTAAAGGTTTATGTTCATCTAAGGTTTGGTTTATTTTAAGTACACACGCAGCATATGCAAGTGCGAACATACAGTGTCTACTTGTAGGCGAGTATTAAATATGAGCCTTGAATGTCAATATATCTTAACAACTTTGATTAGCGATTGATGATTGTGATCCACCGGGAATCGAACCCACGACTTTCCCATTACAAGTTCGTAGCGTTCAACACTAAACTGTGAAAAGGTCAAATTATTATTGCAACACTTTACACCCTTTGTGGATCAGAGGTCTTAGATTTTCAATTATTTCTGACTCCCGGGTCTTGTGTGCTGACTTCTGTGGACCCTTTGGGACCTTGCGCAAGACCCACCGGTTTGCTCGAGGTCGTTGACAAACGGGAAAACATACTCCCCTCGGGGACAGGTTTATGGTCTTAGAAAAGTAATTCCTAGACATGACTTTCTTACACAATATGGACGAAAATATGAACTCTCCTTCTATCTTTGATAAATCATGTTTCTTTTTTTCTTACCAATGGATATTTTTTTCAGTTTCACGAAAATACTCAATAAAAATAGGTACATTTTTTTTTTCAATAAATTTGTGAAAGGGAATGCCATTCCCCTGTCTATTTTTGCCTTGCCAGAAGCAGGTGCATTAAAAAATATTATCTTGTAATAATTCATCATTTTATTGTGATTTGAATGAATTATAAATAATAATTACCTGAAGACATCTGTTGAAACAGGGTTAATTATTGTATGGCAACCCGACGGGATTAGAGCCAGCGTTGATTAATTTCAATTACGTTAGTTAAAGTTATCGTCTTGATGCGCTTAGCCAGGACGCTATATGTACGATAAATAAATATATGAATAAATCAATGAAAACGTTTGTTTTTGCGCTGTTTTTGTGTGAATCACACCTCAAGAGTCCACTTCAAACTTGGTCGTCACTAAATAAAGCACCAATTCTCAAACACTTGCTCTAAGGCTGGATGGACCATTAAAGTCCGGTTTTTGGTCAAGGCCGTTGATATTTTTAGTCCAGGGAAGCGCATATTTTAAAAATTAAATGATTTTTTTTTGTGCACCGCCGGGAATCAAACTCACGACCTTCCGATTGCAAGTAGCGCTAACCAATAGACCACAGACCTGTCCATAATTCTTACCTATCCAATAACAATCTAGCTTGATTAGGAATTATACTAAATCTTGATTATTCTCACCATGGCTTATATACAGATCTATGGGATAGCCTGCCAGCCTTTGGGGAGGGGGGAGGCATGGGAGGGCAGGGGGTTGGTTACCATAGCAACCTCCCGTTGCTAGGGACCAAGGGGGAGTAGGGGGGGTGTCCCATAAAAGTCGACCGTAGAGTACAGCAATCCAAGTACAAAATATTACGTTTAAACGCAATCATTGCGTTTACTGAAAAATTTACCAACACATCCGGTGATCGTTTTAGTTTCCGTACATTTTTTTGGAATGCCGTGCTTCAGTTTGCACTTTTAGTTATATACTTGGGGTATGGGAAAGTTTGCCAGCGCGCAAAACTCCAGGCGAAAGAGTGTGACTGGAAAATTGAAGCTAAAATTTAAATTGGCGAGAATGAGAAATGCATATGTGTGGGTACGTGTATTGGAAAAATCTGTCATCGATACTGTTATCATTATAACTTTTTTGGTAGAAATAATATAAATAAATAAAACACCAAAATAGTAATGCACTGCACATGCTAGAGTGTACGTGATGTTTCTACCAATGTCTAGATGCACGCTTCTTCTTCTTCTTTTGGTGCAATTTCTATCAAAATTGAAGATCGGTGATTATCAAAGCAATTTCGACCTTTGAGGCTGCGGCTCGAAACAGGGGCTTGATGCTTTTGTTGAACCATTGTCGCAGGTTTTTCATCCACAATGTCCTTCGGCGTCCCTGAGTTCTTCTCGCTTCAATCTTACCCTGTATGATAAGGTGAAGAAGACGGTATTTCTCACTTTTCAAAATGTGACTGGGTATGAATGGTATGAATGGGTAAAAAAAGAATGTAATTTGAAAGAGGATGTGAAAGTTAAGGTACAAAAGAATGTGATGAGATGGTTTGGGCATGTGGAAAGAATGAATGATGATAGACTGACAAAGCATGTATACAAAGAAAGTGTGAAAGGAAAAAGAGGGAAGGGACGACCGAGAAAAGTATGGAGTGATCAGATTGAGGAGATTGTGAAAGAATGGGATATACAAAGTGAGCGTAAAAGAAGAAAATGCATGAAAAAGGTGATGGATATGAATGAATTGAAAGAGGTATGTAAGGATAGGAAAAAATGGAGGCAACTCTGCAGATGCTCTGGCCACCCCTAGCGGAATGGCGACAGAGTTACAGTTACAGTTACAGACTGAAGTACATCAGGCGCTTTCTCTGCTTAAAGATGCACGCTATTTAGAAGTTTCTGGCAAATCAAATAAGCCTAAAGAAGGAAGGAATTTGCTTGAGAGGGAGAGTTCGTCAGTCAGCTAGATATGCAAGAACAAAAGTGATTAACCATACGACGTGTATAAAATAAATTATGTGTGAAAAAATGTGCGATTTTAAAAGTGAATAAATAAACAAAATAAATATCTTTGCAACTTTGAATAGGTACAGATACATTATAGATTAACTCAATATCTTCTATTTTGTTGTATTTTGTTTTTTCATTATTTTTTTTAAACATACACATTTCCTTACATATACATATATGACAGTTATTTTCCAAATTGAGCAGGATTTTCAGCGAGTTTCTAGATTGGAGAGATTCTTGCGGGATTCGCAAGTAATTTATTCCCCATACATGTGCAAACAGTTGCTGCATCAGCGCCGGGTTGCTACTAAGTTACATAATGCACTTGTCGCATGTGACGTCATACGGGCTGAGGTTTAGATGCGCCACTGATGTTGACACATAATCTACCAACGCTGTGCACTGTATACGCCACTGGATTGAAGATTTACCATGTATATCGACCCCTTCCATTTCACCCTATACATCGCCATCTTAAATGTAAAACTGAGTAAGTGGTGATTTGAGAAATCTTGGATAAAACATTATATTGGAATTAACTTCTCATAGTAAGTGAATTTTTTCTCTTAGTAGGTAAATAGGAAAAATGGTGCATTTATCTTAAAAAACCCATGTTACTTATTCAGTTTTACCTTTAAGATATCGATATTATATATAACAAACCTAAATTGCAAAGATATGTGAGCAGTAAAGATTCATATTTAGTACATGTTCTGTAAAGTACATATGTACTAAATTTAGTACATGTCAGGGAAGGTCGGCAAGAGTTGCAGGGCTTTTGTTCATTTGAGATTTGTTTTTTTAATGTTGAAAGCTCACATGAGGCACATGTAAAAAATAACTAATACGTGTCTACTTGTGGGCATCATCTAATGTGAATCCTAAATGTAATGTATCGTTGCAACTTATATTACAGATTATAGATCCTCAAGAAGACACATATAAGTTGGCGTTTACATATGCTGAATGTGTACTTCCAAAATCAAAACAAAAATGTCAAATGAACACATGCCTTACAACTCTTGCCGCCCTTTCAGGGATAAACAGGGATGACATTCGCAAAGTGTCTAGAGATCGTAAACGGATAATTAAAATATCCTAAAAACATGTTTTTTTGTTGAATCATGAATGGAATACTACTATTTGTTTCGGCCAGAAACAGATGTTATCCTGATCAATATTGATAATTCATACAATTTTTTTTGATGAATTTTTATTTCAAAAATACTCAAAAAGTCAAAATTTTTGTTAAGAGAGTCTGATGAAACTCGAACCGGCGATGTTTGATTCCTAACATACGCTAGTCAAATTACACACCGCTTAGTCCGTTTGCTCATAGCAGTAATAACCACTTTCTGTACTATTAATTTTTTACTCGTTTTAAATATTCTTTTTTTAAAGAGCTTCCTGTTTTTTTCATACATTAACACAATATGTTTCAGGGAGGTTCCAGGCTCCCTCACTAGAGAGCGCTTTCAAAGTGTAAACTCTACTTAATTTGCATACAAAAACAAAACTCAACGACAATATACTTATTGTTTTATAATTAAGAAAGTTGAATTACATGTTTTTATGACTAGCATTCTAAAGACTATGACTGTTGTATCCACGTTGTATCTATATTTAAAATAATCTAAGCTGCAAGGATATGTTAACATTTAAGGACTGCATATTATATGCATGCCCACAGACAGGCACATGTAGGTTCGCGCCTACACATTCTGCATGTGGGCATACAAATAAAATAAAAAACTCACATGAACATAAACCTTGCAACTCCTGCCGCCTTTCCCTGAAACCGGGGTTGCATTGGCAAAAGTGAATCAAATTTTTACAGCACGGGGGGTCAGCCTCATATCAACCTATCGGTCAAGGAGCACTTGTATAATATGTTAATTTAATTTGTTAACACAAATACATTTAAGAATAAATATTTGCTCCCATTCCTTTAAAATGACTCATTTGAAATTGACTTGAAGTGCTAACGATGGCTCCAATCGAACATAAAATTTTAATTTAAAATCTCAATATCAAGTTTAAATGCGTTTTGTACCATATATTTCCTACCTATTTTGCGTATGTGCATGTATCCGATGCACGTCCCTGCTGGAGAGAGGTGCATAAAAAAGACCATGCCGCCTCCCCCGACCGTAGATATCCGAAGCATATAGCTGAAAGCTCTCCAACAAGGTGGCACTGTCAACAAGGTCGTTAATAATCTTGTGGAAGAGCACCCTAAGAGCAAATCCTGGAGTTTGTTTCCTGAAGCAAGTTCCAACTTTAAATTTTCCACATACCTATACTTGTTTTTTATAAATGGTAACTAGTCAATGTGCTTGAAAATTTCAACGTGCCAAATTGAATTTCATTCCGTTTTCCAGGCTATATTTTTTCCAATAATGGCATCACATATTTGCGCTAATAATTTTTCAGTAGAGTAAAAAATACACGAGAAAATGTTAGAGAAATAATTAATTATGGCAGTAAATCAAAATGGCGACCGCTCGGGAGGAGTTTTCATAGCTGTCCAGCGCCATATTTTTGTTATCTTTTGTTACCATACAGGTTTTTATTAATAACACCACAGCTTACTGAGTTCTCTCTAGAGAGCAACCCGAATTAAATATTTTTTAGCAATATTAAATATTTTTCCCATAAAGAATATTATTGAAAATCCTGCTAAATTGTATATTTTTTCTGTGTGAATTTGAATGGTTATTTGGATGATATACAGCGCTCACCAAATATATTAGGATGATATATTTGGTGAGCGCTGTTTTTGTATAACATCAAGAGCTTGGTCGTAATTACAGTAAACGTCAATTCTCAAACAAGACCCATTTGCTATCAGGATGGATAGTCTTTTTTACGGCAAATGATTTTTTAGCCCAGCGAAGAGCATTTTTGAGAAAAAAAAATTTGGTGCTCCGCCGAGAATCGAACTCACGATCTCCGTATTCGTGATCCGTGACATTTACCACTCGAACACAGACCAGTTAATAATAGTAAGGCATTAAGAACCATGGTCATAAAATTAAGAAAAAGAAGGAAATACATTTGAGGAGGTTAGAAATCCTATTACCTAATAGACTCGGCACAAAATTCGAAAATTCATTATTTTTCAGAAGCTTATTGCAGGCCGATGTGACTAGGGTCTTTTACCACCAGCAACAATGTATTATTTCTCTCTTTCTTAGCAACTCAGCCGTGCAACGCCACATTTTTTGGTGTCCATTCTTACTTTTTCTCACAATATTGGCAAATGTAACCATATTTTCAGTTTGAATTTATTTTTCTCTTGCTGTGTTATTTTCCTGAATGTAAGCTAACTCAATACAGATGCAAATGAGCATGGACCTTACCTGTAAAAATAAATTCACAACATGCCACACAGCCATGTAAATGTATTCTATTGTTGGATAAAACCAACTTATGTAGTATCAACGCTCACCTACTAAGCGATGCTGTGAGAAATGGCGGATTTATGGTAAAAGAGTGTTGAAAAAGTGGACCCTTTTTCTGCGAATTTATAGTTTTATTTACTTTTCTTTTGTATTCAAACTACACACGCAAAACGTGTGATATCAAACTTATGCGATTTTGCTTGGGGGCATGCATTAAATGTGAATCCTTAATTTAATAATGTAAAAAAAAACTTCTCGAGTTGACTTACTGGAGTACTTTCGGTGTTATCACACCATTATCAAAAAAACATCTAAAAAAACTGATTCTAGTAGTAGAAAATTGACTTTGAGATTTGAGTAAAGTGGAGCCAAAACATTGGACAGTGAGCCTATGTGGTAGTCTGCAATAGTGTTTGATGGGCGTGCTTTTGCAGTGGTGGATCAAAGGACATGGACCTGACTACCATCTGTAGTTTGAGAATTTGCTTATAGCAGTCCCTTCAAGAGATGTCTCAAGCCCAATCTGAACCTTTTGAGTGATAATTTCACGAAACGGCGCTAATGAAAAAAATCAACTGTTTCATCACCCCATCTTCAACATGCTTAAATATAGGTGTAGAATTATTCTGTAACTTAAATACGGCATTGGTTGTAAAGCCATTCCTTGGTGGATAAATGAAATATGTAAATATCCGCTCACCTAGGGGAAGAGACGAGAAGATGCGATGTATTTATCGAGATATTACGTAAAAGATGGATGGTCCAACATTGTATGGGCTATCTAACAAAATAATCATCTATAAATGTGGATGCTGTGGTCGAGCGGACAAGGCATTGGCAATCGAAGAACTTACTTATTCCAGCTCACAAGCCTTGAAGGCATCACTGGTTCATTTACTCCCAGGATTTCTCGATCAGCCTTGACATTGTCTGCCTACCGTATCCTGGGACGTCTGCGTGGTCTGACACCAGTGGGCGCACCATCCTGGAGGCCTCTGCATGTATATATGTCCGGCCGACAGAAGTCTTGCTGATACGATGTTTGACTCATTAAATATGTACTTCAGGTTGCGGTTGTACGGACGCTACATCAATCACCTCTAGGTATAGGCCTGAGAATAAAACGAAGCACTTTGTTCTGAAAGCCCTGGAAAGAATTTTCTAGTTTCCGAGAAAGCATACAGACTTCATGACCGTACAACACAACTGGCCGAACAACGAAAAAAAAACATATCTGGAATTTAGTCGAACAGGAGAGCCATTTTGAGCACAATAGCTTTTTGAGGCTGAAAAAAGCATAACTGCCGGAATTAAGTCGAGCTTGCAGCTCCGAAGACAGATATATTATTGCCGTTTATGAGGCTGTGGTAATCGAAGTAGCGTTTTTTAAAACAGCGCCCGCTCATGTGCCAGCATTCATATGCATCTAGTATCATGGAAAAGTATAATATAACAAGTCAAAAAAATATTTTCAGAGTACAGGCTAAGATCTACAATTGAAATAATGTTTTAAGTAGAGCGATTATTTTTGTTTTTAAAGGGAAAAGCCAAATTATTTTTACTAGCATGCATTTGTCTGTTGAAAATGTTCGCCCTTGCTATAAGACCTTCCTTGTTTGGCTTAATTTACCATCTAACAGAGAAAGTCTTTCCTCTTGTTTTAACGACAGGCTAACTTCTCGGCTTTTTCCTCGAACATCTTCTTTGCCGTAATTAGGTACATTGTTTTCCAAGATGACTTGCGCTCCGCAGCGAGATGGCTCCATTAAAGCTGTTGAAAAACTGAGGGGATGTTTAAAATAATCAACTTTGCTATAATTGAGGGAAAAAAAAGATAAAATTTACAACGTGCGATTCTCTCTGTTTATTTTTTCTTTTATTAGAGGTTGGAAAACGTTTTCTATGATCTTTAATTTAAGTTGCAAAGAATTACAAAAAAATAGATTTATATTTGAATAAATGGCCTGTTAGAGTGACAAAAAGAAAACCAAAATTACATGAACATAAATCCTGTCACCCTTTCCTGAAATAGAGGTGAAACATTTGTGTAGTGAACTAATTGTTCAGTATGGATGGTCAACCTCAACCAACGTTTACGTTGAAAAACCAAAATAATATTGTACACAATTTACTATATAAAATAAACAATTCATTAATATTTTTTTCTATCCTTGCATACTTCTTCAATGTCACTCTAAGTCATACACACTATTTTCATACAAACTGTTCTTTTGTTATGGATATCCCAATCGTTTTCAATTTCAGGAATTGAAAGTTCACATGTGAATTACACTTTTTCTTCAAATAAGTCACTAACTATCTTAAAAAATGAGGTATCCATCGAACCGTTCGTTAGATACTTTGGTTCATTACGCTCCGAATCGTTGAAGCAAGAAAAGGTTAAATTGATGTCCAAACATCAACCATTTTATCATTTCAAGCACCTACGAACTTATTTATTTACTTGTATTTCTTGTTATGTTTTTGGGTGTGTTCGCATGCCTTCACGTGTCCCTACTCATAGTTCTGTCCTCTGCTTGAGCGGTCACGTGGACAGTATGTCACGAAAAATTGCGACAAGCATTTTTCTAAGAAACAAGTATAAGGTACTGAGAGAAGGGTATCTTATTTGTGGAAATATATCTTCTTCTTAGAAACATGTTCCATTTATAAAAAATGTCTTGTTCCTTGAAAAAATCTTATTCCTAGAGTAAATGAATGTACATTTCTTACTTACTTATTCTGGCTCATAAACCTTGAAGGCTCAGGCTCTCCCACACAACACTCTTTCAGGTCTCTCTCTGTCTTTTTCCGCTTCCCTACATGGTCCCCCTATTTTCACGACTTCCACTAGATTGTCTGCCCACCGCATTCTGGGAAGTCCGAGTAGTCTGACACCGGTGGCGGCACCATCCAGAACATTTCTGATTCGTCTGGAGTCTTCAGCACGTACTACATGTCCGGTAGACTAAAGTCTCCTTAATTTCATAACTACTATTGGGGCTATTCTTAGACATTTTAGTCGTGGGTTGAGCCCACGCTTTGACAAAGTAATGTTGCCTGGCCTGAAAGTCTTATCACCACGGTCATTTTTACCTACCGAATTTTGATAATATTGTTACGTTTCTTCCGAGGGTCCTTAATTAAAACACAAGTTCAACACAAGTTAGCCATACAGTTTATTTACACAGACTTTCTTACAATAGATTTATTTTAACAGACTTATTTTAACAGATTTATTTTAACACACTTATTTATTTCGTACAGATTACAGTTATTTTACACCATATTGGTCGCCCTAGTAACTAGATATTCCTCTGTGTGAGTGCTTTGAAAGACTACTGCTCCAGCCGATTGTCACCCTTCTTATAGCGGAACCTAGGGGCCATTCCAGCAGGCCCTAGAAAGCTCCACCACCACACTTGTATAGACGATTCTGGACATATTTATTTCTTGAAGAGTCCATTTTCTACCTACATACACACCTTACAACTACAATCGTCTGGGCCAGAACATTCTCTCAAAACACACGTACACCAATAAGCATCTACCAGTGTATTTCGTTACAATATTTTATTATCTAGGTTTTTAGCTGTAACTTCGTGACAGTTCATTTTAATAGATTAAAATAAAATACTTCTTTGTTATAATTCACATGAATATTTATTTTTTAAACACTACCCGTTTCATCCTCTGTAATTCAAATCCTCACGTCATAATGTATTGTATGTTAGTGTATATTTGCACCTGAAGATGGGAGGTATTGCTTCTCCCGAAACCGGTAGTGTTTAAAAAATTAAAATTCATGTGAATTATAACAAAGAAGTATTTTATTTTAGTCTATTGATAATATTTGTATGAAAACTAATCAGCTGTTCACTTGCGGCTATCTTGGATTGACAGGTCTTCATACAAATGCATCATTCGTTTGTCAAAGCGTGAGCTCAACCGACGACGACAAAATGCCTAAGAATAGCACCGCATGTTTTTCACTTGAAATATAAACCTCACACATTATCTGATGCGTATAAAAGAGACCTCCTAGAAAGAAACGGTCCTGTTGTTGCGCAGTGATCAAGCTGTCAAGACAATGATCCTGACGTATGTTTGAAATAAAAGTTAACTAGAAAGGATGATCATTGACTTTTGATAGAAGTGGCACTTAAGGAATTAAAGTAGATAAATAGAAATAAAAAGCTGTCCAGTCGAGGAACGTTGGAGCGTGATGACTTTCTCAACGTGGTTTTACTAAAGCATAATTATGGTGTTGCCTTTTAATACATTATACTCTCGGATTTATTCACCCTTCCATTTAAATATTTTTCCTTATCGTCGTTCCTTTAAAACTATTATCAAATAAATTATTATTTGACGAAGAAAAAAAATCGACAGTTGTTTTTACTTTGAGCAGCATTTAAAGCTCCTATAACGCAAGGGCTTTTAGCTCGGCTGGTCCATCATGCTGAAATAGCCTACCTCGAGAGTTGAGGAAATATACCGGTGTTGGTAGTTTCAGGAAGTTGCTTAAGCCGCATTTATTTAAGAGAAGCTTAAACACGTAAAAGCGCCCTTGTGGTGGCTAGGGCCACTAAGCGGCGCTGTAAACAACTTGTCCAATTATTATTATTATTATTAAAACGTCGTGATATCTTTCAAATGCTTAATCTATTGAGTTGAGACTCTACCTCTACATTTCCTATATTAACAAGTTTTCGATAAGTCTTCCAAGGTTTATCGATTCAAAAATGTTTGAATCTCAAATATATATTTTATTTTTATTACCGATTTGTACGTTGGCAATAAGTCATTAAATAAATTCAACAATGTTAGGGTTACGACTTCGAAAATACTTATTTTCAATCCCTCATAAAGTCGTGGAGTGAAATTTGTGCGTAGGGCTTCCTCCTTAACCCTCTCACTCCCAACTTTCTCTTGAAATGTACTCGAACCCTAAAACTACAAGTATCTATCAAATAAACGTTGCAAAATCATTGCAGAACGACAAACCAAAATGGGTGTTGGCCTCCTCAATCAACCGCAGCCAGCGCTGCTTGTCCAACGCTTCCTCCTTTAGTCCTATACTTCTGACGCATTGCAGTCTGCCACCACTCCATTCAGCCACCGTAATCTGGGTTTTCACACTTTCCTGCAAACCTTAGGGTCCGTCATCACAACTTTTTTTCTAGGCTTTCCCATTCGCTGTAGACCCAGCCAATGTAGTCTGCTGATTTTTATTGTGCGGACCACATCATTGTCTTGTTGCAGGCTGTATGGTTGAGATTGTATCTTCTTCGCCATATATTCGGCCATAGTAGGCCATAAATACGGCGATGTTTTTTCCTTTATGTTAAGAGAGCTTTAATCATGCTTGGTTAGTGGCCACACCTTTGAGGCATATAGTCCTAGAACCATTTAAAAAAAAATGTGAAGAGGAATGCAATTCAGCAACCTATTTTTCTTGGTCAGAAACAAGTAGAAACATTATTTATAAGTAGTTATTTTTTTGTACTATAATTAATAAAAAATTTACATGTTTTGAAAGGGAATTAAACTAGATTTATTTTATTTTAAACAAATCATGACTTTTATGTCATGATTTGTTTTCTGTGTTTCTTTCAAATCATGATTTCTGTAATTTTCAAACAAAAAAGGGGCCGAAAACGTAGAGGGATATTCTGGAATGGGAGGGTTAATACGTTTTGATAATAAAATCACCCGTTTCAGATAGGCGCCTAAGGAGTGAAGATATTATTTTTTCAGAGTTCCCTCGGGATTTGATTTTGGAGAAAGGGAGAGCGCTAAGGAGAGCCAGTTAAATGGAATGGGTATTAAAATTATGATAGTCTTTCCTTTTATGGCGTGGTGATAAAGGCGTTATGGGCGGAATTACAAACAGGCTTAAGTGTTGAGCTGCACCTAAAGTAAAAAGTAAACATTTAAAAAAAAATTACCAACCAACTTATATTTAGAAGTTTTAGACTTTCACGGCCAGCGGTTGACACTAGAGAATTCTTTTCGTAATCTGTTGCCGTGGTGTATCGGAGCTGGAACTTCCAGACGTTTCACCCATTGCTTCGATAGGCTTCTTCAGGGTGATTATAGACCACGGTAGCAGATCATAGAAACCTTACATATTATATCTGTGAACGTAGAGTATTTAGGGTGATATACAACCATTGTTGGCTAATGAATAAGCATTGGATAAAATGTACTTAAATTGTGTGAGCCATCAACACTATATAATACATAAACATATGAATAAAAGGATATTTTATTTAGTGAACGCTGTTTATGTATGAATCACACCTCAAGATCTAGTAAAAGTTTATGAACTTGGTAGTCGCTATACAAAGCGCGATTTTCTCATGCAAGGTTCAGTAATTGCTGTAAAATTGGATGGGCCTATTGTAACCGGATTTAAATGAAGGTATGATGGATATTTCAATCCATCTATAATCTATAATCTATAATCTAAGTTGCGAGGATATATTCATTCAGAGCTGTCAGATGTATGCCCACAAACAAACACGTGTAGTTCGCGCTTACAAATGCTGATTGTGTACTTACAAATAAAATCCAAACCTCAAATGAACATAAGCCTTGCAACTCTTGCCGACATTCCCTGAAACAGGGGTGACATTGACAAAGTGAACCATTTTTTACAGTATGGGTGGTCAACCTCATACCAACCTATAAGTCAAGGAATACCTATAAGTAGAGCAAATTTGAAAATAAAATGTTTTTGAAAAAAAAAGGAATCAAATTCACTACCTTAAAATTACGAGTCTGTTATGTTTACCAATAGACAATTTTTTGCAACTTACATTATAGATTGAAAGGGATATGAACAACAAAAACTGCTGTCCATTTTTCTGAAAAAAATAATCATTCGCATTTGGTGACTTTAATAAAAAAAACTTACCGATACATAATTTTTTCTTGAACGTTTCGCTTCTATTTGTGATGAGCATCATCAGGAGTGATCCGATACGTTTGACAGATGTGTCGCTGTCTAATATAAAATTTCCTGTTCGAACCGTACTTTATCATCTACATAAAATTTTGCAATATTTTTCATGGCGTCGGTGACTTCAATAAAAGATCATTCCAGATCTGTACCCAAGAATACCTAAAACATGTCATAAATTCCCTTCAATGCGATGATGTAAATCGAAATATGTATAAAAACTACATCACTCACAAGGGGTGCTGCTGTATCTTCCATATTTTTTTAATTTACGCAACCGATATGAGATTTACGCAATATCTTATACTCGGGGTACTGTGGTGCTAGCACCAAATATTGCGTAGACTCCCCTCGATTGTGTAAATAGAAAAAAAATGTATGAAATCTAAATAACTTAATAGGGGTGCTTTTGTATCTTTCATGCATTTTTCTATTTACGCTACGGTGAGGAATTCACGCGATGTTTTGTACTCGGAAAACTGAATCTTGGTTCCGCAGAGGTTTTTAATGGACATCATCAAAGGAAATTGGGAAAGTCTACTGGCGGCTGCGACCCCAAACTTCGGTACTACGAAGAAAAAATATATTGGACGTAAATCTTGTCAAACCTTCAAATGGTTTATGCCACCCGGATACATTTACAGTGAGTAGATGTTTTTTCAGGATATTTTATTCCAAGCACGTGCACTGTACGCTGGAACCTATATGTTTTCACAGGGTCGGTCTAAGACCAACCATTTCAGTTAATATAGGGGTTTCTCAGCTGTCGAGGGGGCTGGTACTCATTAACTGTGAAGGCTGAGTAAGCCTTGAGTAAACCTCGGTTAGATTCGAACCCGAGCTCTCGGCATGAAATCCAAAAACTCTACCAACTGAGCTATGGACTGGACTTAATTTTGTTTAATTGTAGTTTTTTTTTTGTGATGAAACATATGTCTGTGGATCATATGTTTTATGGGACCGAAATGTCGTTGACCAAAAATTCGTAAGGACGAACTGTCGTGTGACAAATTTGTCCATGACCGAACTGTCTGTGGACGGTTGTCTGTGACCGATTTGTCGTGGAGCCCATAGATATTGTTACGAATTTAGGGTTCCAAAAGTCTTTCAATTAAAAATACTGGTCTTCTTATACAGTTGTTTATTTTACACTTTTAATAATTTATTTTCACAAAGGTAGTCTCGACTATTCCATTACACTTGGTTTCTGTTCACTGCTCAAGTTAGTTCTATGTAGCCGCACCCTTCTTATACTCTTCAAAACAGTACAATCCAGATCCATATTCGCTAGACAGTTCCAGAAAGGCGTAGTAATCAATTTTTCTCGATGCTTCAAGTATTTTTATTCAATGATTCCTACCCACACAATACAATGCAGAATTCCTATAACTATAACTAATACCTACTTATTTTAAATATTTATATTTCATATTTACATAACACTATGTATGAAAATAAGATTCACTTTACATTATGTAAAGTAACATACTCGTACATAACAATACAAGAACGTTATCGTGAAAGCTTTTTCCCTCTTTTTACGCTTTATTTTCTGTTTCAATTATTTCTGCCAGAGTAACATAATTTATTGAATATCAACCTTCACGTTTTTTCACAATTTGACTTTCAAAGCTGAAAAAATAATGTACGATGTTATTTCCTTAATGCTGTTACGTTATTCTACAAGAAAAAGGCAGTTGGGGTTTTCTATCATTAATTATTTTTTTATACCTAGCAGTCTTTTCCTGTTCTTTGTCTAATAGGCTGGTATAAGGCTGATTCCCTATGCTGTAACATTATTCAACCTTATCCGAAACTTAAACCGGTTTCGGTTAGGGATATTCGAATATTTTTTATTTCGGATATCCGGTAGTTTCGCTTATGGATACGGATATCTTAACATCCCTGGTAGGAATATGGGACTGGAGAAGGAAAGCGTTGGGCAAGTAGCGGTGGCTGCGGTTAATCAAGGAGGCCAAAGCCCAATTTTTTGTACCAGTTATGATTATATTCCTCTATATTTTTGTTGTTGTTGTAAGAGAGTGTTAACTATTTCGCGGTACTTGGATGGATGTACAAAGCGCCAAACTACGCAAGCCCCACTTGATGGGTTCTTTGTCTACGCAGTAAAGGTCTTCCCACAACCCAAATACACATGCTTTGTGTATCGTCTATTATGGTTATTAATGTACGGGTATACTGAAGTTTTGTCCGCCATTATAATCTAGGTATTGTGAGAGATTTATTGGGCTGTTTACAAGGATTTAGTGCGGAGAGGACATTGTCTATCCAGCCTAACAGCAATTGGGTCTCAAATGAGAATTGACGCTTTGTAGCGATGAGCAAGGTCACATTAAGTCCTTTTGATAGCTCAGTTGGTAGATTGCTCGCATTCCATTCCGAGTGCAAGGGTTCGATTCCCACCGTTGGTGTCAGAAATGATTTTCCCGTTTCAGTGTTCCTTGACTTATAGGTTGGTATGAGGCTGACCACCCATACTGTAAAAAATGGTTCACTTTTCCAATGTCACCCCTGTTTCAGGGAATGTCGGCAAGAGTTGCAGGGCTTATGTTCATTTAAGGTTTGGATTTTATTTGTAAGTACACAATCAGCATTTGTAAGCGCGAACTACACGTGTTTGTTTGTGGGCATACATCTGAGAGCTTTGAATGAATATATCCTTGCAACTTAGATTATAGATTATAGTGTTCATTTCAAACCCAGAATCTATTCTTCACAAGAATTGAGAATCAGCCTCCTCTAAAGCTGATAATCCTCACTCAACTGTGGTTGGCATAAGTCCTTACCTGTAAAAATAAATAGGTTCCACGCGCCACATGCGACTCCGTAGCAAATAACGCGTTAAGATTTTTCAAATCATGTGTAGCTTAGCTGTGTTTTTTTGTTGCGTTTTGTTATATATAATTAGATTCAAGTAACGATTAACACTTATCACAAGTGTAAAATACCTTACTTGCTTATTCTAGTCTACGCTTTGACACCTTAGACAACTAACCATTAATAATCAGCTGTCCTAAAACACTTGCAAACTGCTTTCATCTGGATACGCTTTAAGCCCCCTAGGGTAAAGTTATACTTGGAGTTAAACTTTACTCAATCTGATGATTATGATCTCTCCTGCGAAACAGCATCCTCTGTTCGTGAATTATATTAATTACCTAATTGTTGAAGTGAAAACATCCCTAATCTTCTTCGGGTTACTTTATGGTAAGAAAGTATAAAAAAATCTGTTCACAGTTCATTAATATCACATCACATCATCTTCCTAAAAAAGCTTATCGCAGAAATAAGCGAAACATCCGGAAGCTCCATTTCCAATAAACTACGGCAACATATCCCGGAAAACCATTCTTTACTGATAACATTTATAAGTCTGAGACTTTGAAATGAGGTAAAAATAGAGAATCGTGTATATCTAGGAATAAAAGGTTGTTATAGTAAAAGTATAAATTAACCATCAGAACAAGACTTTGGTTTTTCATTTAGAAAATGGTGTCGCTAAATCGCTGAAGTAACATAACTTCGTGACTATTTAATTTGTTATCTTAAGCCAATATGAAAGCCTTATTGAAAGCTGCCATCGCGATCGAATCACTACAAAAAAAAATCATCTTCCCTGCAAATATATTCTATCTTCTTACCGTTTTGTCTCCGAAGGGATAGCATATGGCATGTAGAATCTATTTCATATTTATTTTCAACGGTAAGAGGGCCAGCCTTACCCCAGCCACTTCACTTTAAGTAGAGATTCCCAGCTCACATGGAGATTTATTTTCATTTCTTGTGAAGGCTGAGTACATCTTTCCGATATTTTTATTTTGGATTTCAAATAAACACCGAAACGGAAAATCATTACTTACAATCATAGTGGGAATTAACTCCTAGCACAATAAAAGCACTCTACCAACTAAGCTATCGGCCGGCTCCATGTCGATTGCAAAGTAAGTGGGGGTCCGGATTAGCGAGGCCCTACTGTGATTCTATAATCTATAATCTAAGTTGCAAGGATATATTCATTTAAAGCTCTCAGATGTATGCCCACAAACCAACACGTGTAGTTCGCGCTTACAAATGCTGAATGCGTACTTACAAATAAAATCCAAACCTCAAATGAACATAAGCCCCACAACTTTTGCCGACCTTCCCTGAAACAGGGGTGACATTGGCAAAGTGAACCATTTTTTACAGTATGGGTGGTCAGCCTCATACCAACCTATAAGTCAAGGGAATTGATTAATTTTCGTGATTTCTGTTTCAGACTCTCGGAGTGCCTTTGAGTAATCGTATTTAGTACAATATTGTTTACTGTTCCTGCTTGGGCTGTAACGTCTCGTGTATTTCTTTTCAATTAAATGCTCAGCCCCGCCGTGAGATGTCAGTAGTGACGTCTGAGCCTGGAGGAGTATAATCTGTACACACGCCACTGAGCAATATCACTTACCAGACCTAGTAATAAGTATTCCAGTAAAACCTCGGCATTCGAATATATACGTCTGTCACCAGCCACGTAAGCATGGCGTTAGGTTCCAAAAATTTGCACTGCCTGATTTATTTATATTTCGTTAGGACGTATACTAGAACCCCGAGTAAAAAAACATTGCATTAACTTGCCTCGATTGCGGATATCGAAACAATGAATGCAAACTAAATCACTCTCCAGGAGTTCCGTCGTATATATCATACATTATTTAATCATGCAATCGAGGTGAGAGGTATGTTTTTTTATAGTCGCGATACAGTAGCATAAAACCTAAATTGCAACTTGGAAAGACTAAGGAAGGTAACTTAAAAGAAATCCAAAATTTGTATTTTTTTGGTTTAAGCCTACCACCCGTATTTTATATCGTCTTTATCTGTATTTTATAACGTCATACTTAGTTCTTGATATTCGAATGATTCAACTTTTAATCACTGATTTTGGACAGATGAATGACGAATACTGGCGGTTCACCATCACATAATAATATTCCTTAGGTATATACTCGTAGATATTATATTCCTTTGTTAGATTATGGGGATCGGCGTCTTTTATAAGCGCTGGATGTTACCATTCACTTCTAGAAGCGTGGATAGGAAGAATACATCCGAAGGAGAGAAATATTGTTTGTGAACTGCTGTTTACTCGTACATTATACTCATATAAGTATAATGGACAGTCAACAGTCTTTTTATAGTACTGTTTAATTACTTGACTTGAGTTTAGTATGCCACTGACCACCCATATTGTAAAAATTGGTAGACCTGCAAGGTTTATGTTCATTTGAGATTTAAAATTTTATTTTGTAAGGGCACATACAACATTTGTAAGCGCAAACTTACAAGTATCTGCTTGTAAACATCTACTTAATATAAATCCTAAATATTAAAATTAAAAACACTTTGTATGTGGTTACGGGGCGAGTAAAATTTATGTTTTTAATTTTTTTAATTTCAATATTTTAAAAATGAAAGGTTATAAAGTGAATGGCTCATCAATTAATAAATCCTAAATGTTTGCAACTTATCCGCCGATCACTTCAGTTAACGAGTGGGGTTTTTCAGCTCCCGATGAGGCTGGTTCTCATTCCTTGCGAAGGCTCAGTAAACCTTGCTGGTTTTTTATTTAGCGTTTGAAATAAGCACCGACACGGGAAATCATTTCTGACACTGTTGGCAGGGAATGAGCCCTAGCCCTCGGCATGAAATGCAAGCATTCTACCGACTCAACTATCGACAGATTATTATGACAATCCGAATTATATCATAGTTTTTACGAGCAGACATTCTTATAAGTCTATGGATGATATTATTTTACAATTCGGATTCTTTTCATCGTCTCTTTACCCGCGTAGAGTTTCCAAATATTTGTATTGAATAAGCAAACAATCAAACATAAATAGAAAAAATAAACCGCTAAAAATGCTAAATATGCCAATGTTAAAGTAGACATCACAAACGTAATAAAACCTGTTGTTGAATATTTTTAACGATGCTGAAAAATGTTCTTTGAGTTGTGTTACATGTTTTCCGAGTATAAAAAAATGCGTACACTCCCCTCGATTGCGTAAATCGAAAAGTGTATACAAACTAAATAACTCACTAGGATTGCTGTCGTATCTAACATATCTTTTCGATTTACGCAATCGAGAAGTAATAAATGTAAAAAATAAGAATGTGGTGAATAGATTTCAGAAAAGAATATAACATTATTAAATCTGAGCTTTTATGTTGTGGTTGGAAAGTGTTTTATTTGTAGTCTAGCGGTTGTGGCTTGTGACTCCTAGGTGCTGGGTTCAAATACCAAGTAGTTGGTTCGTATCATCATCATCTCAATAGCACGATTTCGATATGGGTCTCCTCACTGCATCATTTTCAGGCTCCACTATCTTTTTCAGGCTCGACCATTTTTTTCAGGCTCTACCATATTTTTCACGATCCACTGTCTTTTTCAGGCTCCACAATATTTTTCAGGATACACCGTCTTTTTCAGGCTCCACCATTTTTCCAGGTTCCACCATCTTTTTTAGGATTCACCATCTTTTGCAGGCTCCACCATCTTTTTGCAGGCTCCACCGTCTTTTTCAATCTTCACCATCTTTTTTAGGCTTTTATAGTCCACTCATTTGATGTGATGTTGATGTTATGTGATGTAAATATGACGCTGAAGAAGCTCATCACAAATAGCGGGCGAAACGACCAAAAACGCCAGTTTTTATAGAAAACAGTCCCCAGAAAGCAACTCTCCATCCGTAAAAAATAACAAAGCTCTGCATATAAATAAACTTTTTATTTTTTATTTTATAAAAAATAGATTTGTGAAGAGCAATTCACCAAAATATTCTGCCTGGCAAGAAACAGGTATTAATATCATCAAATAATAATTCATTCTTGTTTATTTTTAATAAATTAATAATTACCCAATAGCATCTGTTGAACAAAGGTCAAAGTTATGGTCAAATGACCCAGGCGGGGATCGAACCAACGTTGTTCTATTCCAAATACGCTAGAAATCAGCCCACTTGGCCCCCTCAGCCATAACACCAATTTCTTAAGGCTTTTCCCCTAAAAAGTAACAGGTAAAGGACTTTCCTAACGCCAAGCACTTCACTTGAAGTGGGGATTTCCCAGCTCCTAATGCATGTAAAGGCTCAGTTAACCTTCTTTGTATTTTTATTTTGATGATGATGATGATGGATGATTTCTTTCCTGTGGCGCCATTTAATGGTCCAGGACCATCTCAAGGGCGCCATGGCTTCTCGAGAAAAGTAGTGTCTTCAGTTCCTTTCTGAAGGTGGTGGTAGGCTGGTTCGCGCGAACACCGATGGGTAAATTGTTCCAGGCCACCGGCCCGGCCACCGCAAAGCTTCTGTCTGCAAAGTTTGATGTGTTTGCTCTATTGGGCACTATAACCTTGTTGACAGCAGACAGTTTGGTTTTGAAACTAGCACCGAAACCGAAAATTATTTCTGACACCCTTGGTGGGGATTGAACCCAGACCCTGTGACCGGACCCGGACGAACCTCTCTACATCGGACACAAAATAAATCATCCTAATACATTTCTTATACGAGGTAAATACTTGGACAAAAGGTTCAAATTATGCCACAGACTTTTTTCTGTACAAAAACCATGAAAATCTATTATTTCTTTAATATTTCGCAGCTTTAGCGTTAAGTCATTGTTTTTTTTGTTTAGCTCACAAGTGGGTTAAACCTTTCAGAGCCCTCCCAGTGTTGGGGTCATAATAACATTAGTATGTTTTCCCCAAGTCTTTATTTCCCGAGATATTCTTTGTCCGGGCTATGTTTGTCAACACAATGAGATGTGGGAATATTGAAGAAGCGTGTTATTTTTAATAAGTGCCCAAGCTTCTAATCATTCGAATATTTTTTCTTCCATAAAAAATCCCAAGAATGGACTACGAACATTAAAAATATCTCTCGGCTATGTGACGTAGCCCATAGTAAATTAAATAATGTATTGCCGACAATCAGGGGGTTTTTGTACTTTACAACAATAAACCGTAACTCTCGGGTAAAAGAAAACATTAAAAATACATTATTTTTCATAAAATATCACCAAGGAATACACACACTAAAGAAGCTAGTAATTGTAAAAAATATTTATTTTTGTGAAACTGTTAAAGTTAAATTAATTCTTGAGCTGAATTTTTTGCATATTAAATGTATTCGGAAGTCATGTTGAAATGTGTAAGTTGAATAATTATACAAATGTGTTTTTTGTTGTTTAATCCAAGTAAAATTGCTTAATCTTTGAATTATTTCACTGTTTTAACCAATTCAGTAGATATATAAAGCATTAAAACAGCAACTTACAATATTTCACACATAAAAAATCATTGTGTAAATGAGGGACCAGCGCCTCTGACGGTCAGGTTTGGAACTAGCCCGGCCTCATGACATCATTAATATTTCCCTGGCTTTTCAAATATAAGAAGTCCATTCATATATGGAAAAAACTGAATTCTCCGAAGCAATCAAGAATGTGAGAAAAACAGGATAATGTTTTATCTTCTGAAATATAATATCCTATCGTGGTTTTACATGATCAAACCCAGATTTTCTAAGTTATCGTATACACTTTAACCCTTTTACTATCCACCCATCTTTCGATCATATCTTCTTACGCCAAAATTTATTCAGTAAACAGATATAGTGACATACGATTTTACGGTGAAAAAAAGGTTAAACCACCCTGATTTTTGCTGACTTTTTCTGTTTTTGCCAGAATAACATGATTCTTTTTCATGTCCATCATATGAGTCTCTTTGAAGGATAATATGATTCTATTTGCGTGATTAATTGATTGTTAATATGATTATATTATGGTTTTTTTTAAGCATAACAACATACTATATATTGTTACCTGTATATTATTTTGCACAATGATTTGATTATTTTTGCCTTGATAATACCGTTTTTCAGGATTATATGATTCTTTTAGCAGGAGTCTATGTTTTTTAGAATTAATGATAATTTTCGTCAATAAAATATGTTTTTTTGCCAGGAAAGTTTGATTATATTTGGCAAAATAATATGATTACTTTCGTCAGAAGGTGAAATGTTTTTTTTACCAGGATAATATGATTCTTTTTGCAAAAAAGAAGAATTGATAACAATGCGGTAGGCGGAATATTTTGCTTTCATATTTAAAAAAAAAAAGCGTTTATCATGGTAATTTCTTAACAAAATAACGGAAAATCATTTACATATTATTATTTTACACGGAAAGAAAGCATTGTAATTTTTTTTACTGAATTTTCATCGTAAATAAAATTAATTTATGTCTTTTGCTTTAATTCTGTTTTTTTAATGAACAGTGACTTCCTATGTTTTTGATAGCGATATAATCTATAATCTTATTGAAATCATACATTCAGATTTTAAATTATAATTACGGTCGTTAGACATTTTAAAGAATGAAAAAACGGATTTTACTGACCGTGCAAAAGAGAAGAACGATTTTCTCTACGTTTCGTCGGAGTCATATCCGACGTCCTCAGGAGACGTGTGTCCTCTACACAAGCTGTTCGTGATTTCTCCTTGTAGAGAAAGGAAGGAATCATATTTATAAGTATATTTTAACGATCTCAAAAAGCGCGTTTTTCCATAGCTGGTATATATTAAAAAGAAATAACTTTTCTTGTTAAAATAAATAAGCCAATTAGTATTGTACCTACTTTACAACAAAAAGTAAGAATTTTCAGATAATATCTAACAGTGCTATTCACAAAACATTTAATCCATGGATCATTTTTTGTATTGAAAATTCACTGTAGGCTACGGTTGAGCCATAGCTTTGTGTTTGAGAATAACACCGTAAATGTTGAAAAAATGTAGGTATTTCAAAACTAGAGTTTATGTATTTTTCTGAGAAAAAGGAAATATTATTTCATTTTTTTTTTAATTAATGAGCAATGTTTACACATGTTAAAAAAAGTATAAAAAATATTCTGCGTACAATTTTCCTCTTAATTAAAAAAAAAATCATTATTAAAATTGGCTTTCAATTAAATGCCTCTATTTAACTTTTTAATTGAGCTGTACTTATATCGCAACTTTTTATAGCGATGTACCCGAAAGAGTCACCTGTGGTGTGTAAGACCTATTTATTTTCAGAGGTAAGAGTGGCGGCCCTAACCTCTGAAATACACATGCAGCGGAAGCTTCCATGCACGCGGGGGGCAGGTTCTCATTTCTTGTGAAAACTGAGCAAGCATTGCTGGTGCTTTATTTTGCGTTTTAAAATTATTTAATAAATTACATAGTAACGGGAAATATTTTCAGACGCCCTTGGCGGGATCGAACCCTAGATAGAAAATAGCAAGGAACGCAAATAATTTTACCAACTGCGCTATCTACCGGACACATTTAGATATAGCTGTAAAAGATTAATTGAAATTCACAAAATCAAAACTAAACAATTTTAAAATTTGTTTGTTTGTTTGTTTGAAATCTGACGGTTTTATTTTTGAATTCCACAAAATGCCTCACAAACACGAAACACGATGTAAATGGCGAAACAAAAATAATTTGTCCTGATCAAATTTCGCTTTGAAAAGTGGAAAACTTTGGTGTTCCCGAAACGACAACACCTGACTCCGCACAAAACTTATTAGGACCCCATTTCAGGGGCCCAGGTCTGTAATTATCACCTTAACTTGTTCACTGCCAAAGACGAGATATCTCGTTATGTATTTAAGCTTTTAAAACTCGTATCTTGTTTATTAATACTTACTGAGAAACAGTTCATCTACCGACAACGTGATAAATTTATGTTTTTCTTCTTCCTGTCAGATGTATTGATCTGTTTTCTATGTAGTCCCCTCCTGTGACACTGAAAACCATCTGTCCCTCGACTCTTGGGGGTCTGCTTGGTGAGGGCTGACCATTTGACAGTTCCTTACAGAGTCGGTGTTATGGCCGAGGGGGCCAAGTGAGCTGATCTTTCTAGCGTATTTGGAATAGAGTAACGTTGGTTCGATCCCCGCTTGGGTTATTTGACCATGATTTTGACCGTGGTTCAACAGATGTCATTAGGTAACTATTAATTAATAATTCATTAAAATAAACCATTATGAATTCTTAATTGACGATATTAATACCTATTTCTGGCCAGGCAGAATAGATTGGTGGATTGCATTTCTCTTCATAAATCTATTTAAAAAAACATTTTCTATCTAGTCTGCATCCATTCTGAACACGTGGTATCGCCAGAATCTCAAATTGGTAATTGGCAACCTTGCAATTTTTTGAGGTCTTTTCTGAAACTTGGAGGACATTACCAAAGTGAATTAATTTCTTCAGTATGGGTGGTCAACCAACTACCCTATAAACCGAAGAATTCTTATTAATCTTTAAATAATAATAATTTAAATCATCGATTTATTTCGTAAATGTGAAAGCTAATTTACGAAATACTTTTTCCATTAATTGAAAAAATTTCCGCTTTTCTCTGGATCAGAGGTGACATTGCCTAAGTAAACCAAGTATTTCAGTATGGGTGATCAGTAATCTATAATCTAAGTTGCACAAATATATTGATATTTACTATATGCCCACCAGCTTGTATCTTTTATCCCACGTATCTTGTATCCCACGCTTAAGTTCGCGCTTAGACGTGCTGCATGTGTACATACAAAATAAATCAAATATCACATAAACATGAACTTTGAAAATCCTACCGCCTTTCCCTGAAACCGCTGTGGCATTAGAAACTGTGAACCAAGATTGTACAGAATGGGACGTCAGCTGTTCCTACCTTTAAATCAAGGGACACAAAAATTAACAATTAACACGCTTGTATCTAAATTAAACTAAGGTCAAGATACCTCATCGAATTATTTCATCTTGCTCAAAAGATAATCTTTTATACAAGATACCTTTTCAGTCACGTGTTCAGCACTATTCTATACTATAAGACAAGTGATCTTGTCTTAAGCGTGGCAGGTTACAATTTAATGACGAGGTATCTTGTCTCTGGCAGTGAATTGGTTAAGACCGGGCCCCAAATCCTGGTGATTAGAATTCAGGGCCTAGAACAATGGGGCCCGTTTTAATAAAACTAAATTATGTAGCCCTGGGAATACCTCACCGTGCTGAGTCCTGTAGAGATTAATTATGCGTCTATTTAAATAGAGAATTATCGCTTTTAAATAAAGCAGGAAATGTGAATTTATTGCCGATTTATTACGGTAATTTCTTACGTAGATATTTTGCAGACACCATTTCTTCTGGCTTAGAATAAAAAGCGTTAGAAAAATCTACTAATTACGTGTCGCTTACAGAAGGCGCGTGCTCTGGGTGGAGAAAAATTATATTTGAGAATGAATATTTTATCCTTTTTGTTTAAATAATAAATTCGAAAATAATTTGTGTTCACAAAGACAAAAATTGAATCTTGAAATATCAATTTTATTGACTGTAGAGTCATTCAATTTGTAATTATTTTTCTTAAAACATAATAAAATAAAACATTGATTATTTTTCAATAAAAAATAAAAAAATAAAAGAAATTAAAAACTTTGTTTTATTCCATGGAATAAAACAAAGTTTTTAATTTCTTTTATTTTTTTATTTTTTATTGAAAAATAATCAATTTTTTAAAATGAATTTCCACAGTGTTTCACAAAAATCTTTTTAAAATTTAAAATAAAACACCTTTGTTTTTAATAACGACGAGTATATTCAGTTTCACGACCAATTTCGCAAACGATCCGTTTGCACCCTCGCTTCGGTTGGCTAGATAATTACTTATTTATTAAAGTTATATCTGAGGATGCAAACGGATTGTTTGCAAAACCGGTCGTGGTACCTAATATATTCGCCGTAATAAAAAAAAGTCATCAGCATGACAAAACAGGGTGTATCTTGGGCTTCTTAATCAACCACAGCCACCGCTGCCTGTACAACGCCTTCGTCACTCAGTCTCATACTCCTACCCAGGGGCGTGCATACCATACAGACACATGCGCCTAATAGGTAGGCAATATATGGAAAAACCAGCATTTAAAATAAATGTTGAGATTAAAAAATCAAAATTAAATTTGATTGGAGCCATCGTTAGCACTTTGAATTTCAAATAAGTTCTTTTAAAGGATGAGGAGAAAATCTTTATTCTGAAATGTATTTGCCTTTATCCTATGCACGCGCCTGCTCCTACCACACCGCCGTCTTCCACCACTCTATCCAGCCACTTTAATCTGAGTTTTCCCACTGTCTCCTTTGGATACGTCATCATATCTATTAGAATGAATACTCGCATACTTTGTAGAAAAGTAAAAAGTTATCCTAAGGTTTTGTGTAAGGGACACACTTGGTCAGTCTTTCCCCGTCTCACCCTTTCAGGCACAGCACATCTCATTCCCTTCAAAAAACACCTCGCTAGTCGAAATTCCGGCACGTGCGTAATATTCCAGGATATATGGATGAGTGTTTTCCTCGAGATGAGAAAATAAAGAAAAAACGGAAAAAACAGAAAGAACAAAATGAAGAAGAAGAAACCATTGGACAAGAAGAGTAGAGAAAAGGAGTACAAGAGGAAATTTAATTAAAACATTTTTTTATTCAGAACTTTTTACGTCGCTAAAACGTCAAACGTGTAGCAACACAGGCGTGTGATTTCAATTCATGGACATGCACTGAATTAGTCTATAATCTAAGTTGCAAAGATTTATTAACATTTAATATTCATATTAAGTGCATGCCCACAAAAATATAGGTTCGCGCTTACAAATGCTGCATGTGGAATTACAAAATAAATCTAAATCTCAATTGTAAATACACCTTGCAACTCCTGCCGTCTTTCCTTGAAAGATGAGTGACATTGGCAAAGCCAAAAATTTTATACATTCAGCTTCATGCCAACTTACAAAGTCAAGGTAATAAAAAAATAAAGAGAAGAAGAGGTTTAATAAGCAGAGAATGGGAGAAAAAAAAAATAAAGGAAGAAAAAAATAAAAAGAAAAGAGAAGTTAACTTAGTAAAAACAAGAAGAAAAAAAATGAGAATAATAGAAGTTTCTTTCGGAGTTGAGGAAAGCCAAAAAGAAGATAAGGTGGTTAAAAAATTATAAGACAAGAAAAAGAGAAGATGTAAAAAACCTTGGGAAGTATACTCGGTCGCTAGTGAAAATAGATGCCTTGAAAAAACACGGCGAGTTTTGTAAAAAATACACGTTGCAGAAATATGAGCGCCTGACCGTTATTACAACTAGGTAAGAAAAAATGAAATTATTCCTCACCTGTATAAATAAATTAGTTCTAGGGAAAGATAAAAGCAGAAACCTGGAGGATACGCTTTAATAGAAATGATATTTTTGTATAAAGGTTTATTCTTAGAAGAAAAACGTTGAGCAAGGTATGAAAATATTCTCAAAATAAAATTAAATATATTAGGGTGATCCGTAATGACTACATACGAGAAGTACTTTTATGAAAAAAATACATAGAGAAATGGAGTAGATTCTAGAGAGACCATGTCTCCAGAATGAGTCATTAAAGACTCGCACACATCGTAGTTAATGAGATGCTTTACCTGTAACAATAAATAGGGAGACTTTGGGGAGAACGTGGCAAGACGTGCCACTCTATGTGTAGCTAAGTTGCGTTTTTGTCATTCAAAAGAAGAAATGAAAGCCTCCCCCAAACAACGAAATGTCAAATATATTTGACGCTGAAAACACCATAAAAACTGAACAAACAAAATAGGATCTACGCAGTAGGTACCCCAAGTACAAAACATTACTTTTAAACTCAATTCTTGCGTTTAACCAAAAATATATTGAAACTTAAACAGCACCTTTCGGGAGAGTTTATGTTTTCATACATTTCCGGAAAAACGCTGCGATTAAAGTTAAACGTATGATTGTTGTACTTGGGGTAAAAGATGCGAAAGAAGAATAATGTTTCTGAATTTGCAAATTATGAAAATGGCGGGTCCCCAAGGCGGTCTTAGTGCGTGCATTCACGCCATCTTGGGAATTTTGTGTTTAAGGATGAGACTGAGTGAGATTGGTTAAGTTACGCCCTTGAAATCAAGCGGCAAGGTTCACCCCCTTCATTACGCCCTTGTATACGTAGGGCTATGAATGGTTATACCGGATGAACGCTGGAAGGTGTTGAATACCGGTAACCTACATACATATGGTTTGTTTAAAAAAAATCCTGTTATCTTTCACTTCCCAGTATGTATGATTATTTTAGTGAGAGGCTCAATACCTGTGAATGGTCATCCGACTACTAAGTTGCGGTTCATGCAAGAGAGTTAGGGTTTGATCCCCCTCCAAGGGTGTCAGAAATTATTTTTTGTTATGGTATTTATTTCAAAACTCGAAATAAAAAGTATCTACTGCCTTCATAAGAAATGATAACCAGCCCCTCTAAAATGCTTGGCGTAAAACCGTTTCCCTTATCTGTGAAACTAAATAGGTTCCATACGCCTCATGCGACTCCTTTGGGGCAACGCGGTAAGAACTGAGCTTGCTTTTTGCGTTTTTAAGTTTGTTTGTTTAAAAAAATCTAAATTAATTGTTCACCAAACTAACTGCTTCTACTGCAGTTTAATACCGGGTTTTCTGGATGGATAAATGATTTTTGATAACCCTTCATGGAGGGGACCCACAAAT
The DNA here is from genome assembly GCA_951799405.1 of Agapetus fuscipes. Lineage (NCBI taxonomy): Eukaryota > Metazoa > Arthropoda > Insecta > Trichoptera > Glossosomatidae > Agapetus > Agapetus fuscipes. The sequence goes on along the minus strand of OX637333.1, from coordinate 19,208,276 downwards.
TTTCAAATTTACACCCACAGTGTGAAACGTTTCATGGTAAACAGTCTTATTGCACTAACCCAAATTAAATTCAACCCCTAAGGGTATGTTCTGTATGCCAAGTACAAAATTTTATGTTCACACTGAGAGCGAATACAACAAATGCATGGAAACTAAAGCAACGCACCTAGTGAGCTTTTTAGTTTCATAGTTTTTTTTAAAACGTTGATGAAGCCAATTTTGATTTCACCAAAGGAAAGTGTTATGTTAAGATTGAAAGGTATCTTCCAGGATACTTACATCCGGCTAGCTCTCATCAGCATCACTCTCAGGGCGTGGGGTTCTTTCTTTGGCATTGCTTACTTGTATCTTGGGAAGGGTTTTATAATGAAAAGATAAAGTTAACATGAACAAATAAGGGTTTATTACTGTACTAATATGGGGGGGAAAAGGGGAAATAAGGGATTGGCCAGACCTACAGGTTGTCACTAGAACACTCCCTATTCCGTTGGCTGGAGTTCTAAACGGAAGGCCTGGGGCAGCGCCCCAGGCTAGCGGTGATTCACACGTCCTCCACACGTGGGAGCCCCTGGGTGGGCGCTCCTATGTCTCTGGTCCACAAGGCGGGTGCCTTGCTGGCAGGAAATCCAAGTAGATGGGGGGGGAGGGAGCTCCATTGTTGCCAGTAGAGCCAACTACCTTGCATTCCGCCGCTTCTGCCAGTCCTGGCACGAGTTCGCAGCCGCGGGCTCAAGACTGGGCAGAGGTGACCATTAGCCCTCAGTCAGTCCTCGCGACACCCATACATATTGACGTATGTACACCCATAACTTACTGCGCTCAGCGCGGATGGCAACTCGTTCGATACACGTCAATGAAGGGCTCCCGTCAGGCACATTAGCTTCAGTAACCTCGACGTTCTGGGGAGGGTGGGACTTCTTAGAGTCATGCGTTAGCCCCTGATTTGAGGATCCTCTTTTTCCTTTCTTGAGTAGAGTAACTTTAGCTGATTAACTTCAACGGGAAGGCCTTCCGCCGCCAAAAAAACATTGCAAGTGAAGTATCACCAAGTGAAGCGACTCCGCATGAGTTGTATGAACTTGGTGGGTGGAGGTGGGTAAAGTGCCCCCTCTTGCACCGCTTGGTGCTTGGTCGCTAACGTCTTAATCGCTTGGCATCTTGCCGGGAACTAACGATGAACTCACGAGCGTGGGCCGATTGATTCGCACGGCGCAGTTCGGCCGTTTCCGTGACCGTTCGGCCCACAAACACACACTGCACACTTCGGGATTGTTTTTTTATAATATGTTATTTAAAATAACATAACATTCCCCTTTCTCACAAAAATAAAGAAAGAAACCAGGAGCAACACAACAGTCTTCACACACAACACCAGGTCTTTGGCCATTAAGAAAATTGAAAATTTTATGGGAACACAAAAAGGAAAAGGGGATTTACAGGAACATCCTTCTGTCCTATCAACACACCAGAAAGAAGGAAGAAGAAAACTGGTGGCTGTGAGAATTATCGATTTGGTTTGGGAAATTTCAAGGTGGTTCCAATAACCGACAAGACGCGGATTAAAAGCGATCTTGTAACAAGGCCTTTTTTCTTCACCAAAACATGTCGAAAACTCTAAATAATAATCACAGCAATCAAAACATATTTTACACTGGTACTTATATTAACCAATTCATAACTCGTTATAGGAGTCGACTATTATATAACAATAAGTTCTGAGCTGAATACAAAAAAATACATATAGAGACAACTTCCAAGACTCGCTCAAAATATTTAATATGTTAGTGCGTAAAATCCACTACGAACTCACTCGAAAAAAGAGTGGAACATTCCATATAAAACATCTTAAAGTGATAATGGAATACACAAACAAAATATTACAAATACATCAGCTCTTTCGAGCCTCAAACACGTCTGTACTCACAGACATTTTCCCCCTTCGACAAAATGAACAAGGCTTTAAGTGTCATCTTATACACAAAAGTGCATATCAGATCCCAGATTTACGAAACGTAACATCTCAAGAAAATGCGCTCCCTTTTCCAAGAAAAAGGCCAGCATTTCTTCCCCTTACATCAATTTCCACTCAAAGCAGTGATAATTTCATCCCTACATCAACATACCGTGGAAAATCCACACACGGACCTACGAAAGTAGAATCCCGGAAAACGGCTTCCGTTGCCCAAAGGACCACATTTTCCCACTCTTTCTCGGTGGCGCCACTTCATTTTTTAGAAGAATAAAGAAACTTCATTATTCAATCTTTTTCCAAAGGGTTAATTCGGAAAACCATTGAAATTTTACAAATAAAAAAAACTGTAGAAGATATTTACATACATAAAAACAAATGTAGTCAAGAAATCCTAATTCTAACTAAATTACCTATTTGTACACTATAAAACAAAATTTCTCCGATGTTTTTTTGAGACGCGTATTTCAAGTTTAAATCTCCAAGTGACCCGTATATCGGCCAAACATCGCACAAAAGTGATATGCTATTGCTTGCAAGAAATAAAACCATCGTAAATATTAAACTAAAATGAATCCTAAGCTACCTTTTTACAAAAATTACAATCCTCTATCGTTTTTTGAGGGTTCTTGGAACGATTTCAATGTTCCCTGACAACACACAAAAGTACCTAAAGCTAATCTATAAAATTATTTACAAATGGCAGCCAACAGAATAACCATAGCTCGTAGTAAATTTCCGAAAGGAGCCAATCACCAGTTTACCCCGAAAAAAAATAATTTAAAATGTTTTTGAGAATGGCACATTAAAAAAACCAAATGGGGGAAAAAACATCATGAATTACCAAGTAATTAATCCTCACATTAAATAAAATACTTCTGAGAATCCTTTAATGTGGAAAAAGTTTGTTAAAAGCTTTTATGAAAAAAAACATAAAGTGAAAGTTTATTTGCCTAGCAACAAATAATGCATCAATTTCAAGGTAGGTACTTATGTAAAATAAACAAAGCTAGATTTCTGTGAAAAAAATAAAACAAAATAATGATGCTTTCTCAAATGAATTCTCAAAAATGCATGTACATTTTATTGATATTAAAATTTCACAGAATTTTAAATCGTCAAAGCACATTTACGCAAATGCAAAAAACAAAAAGGAAGCGACCAAAATAGTGTTAGATCACAATAGACAGAAATACAAAATGTTGAAGAAAAAATTAAATTTGGCATAAAAAATTAAAATATGACGAGGTTTCATAGCAAATGATACAAGATTTAATGATTTATTTTTCGAGCTTCTCAAAGATTGCATGTCAATTTATATTGATATAAAAATTCTATCATAATTTTTAATCGTCAAAAGGACATTACAGCAAAATGCAAAAGCAATCAAAACAAAAACAATTCACTCCAAAATCAAGGCAAGAAAACATATGACGTCATAATGAAAGCAAAAAAAATACACAAAAAAAACAGAGCTTCACAAAACAATTCCCAAAATTAAAGTTCGCAATATCGAAAGAATCCCAGTTGGATGCGCCAGTGTTATGTTAAGATTGAAAGGTATCTTCCAGGATACTTACATCCGGCTAGCTCTCATCAGCATCACTCTCAGGGCGTGGGGTTCTTTCTTTGGCATTGCTTACTTGTATCTTGGGAAGGGTTTTATAATGAAAAGATAAAGTTAACATGAACAAATAAGGGTTTATTACTGTACTAATATGGGGGGGAAAAGGGGAAATAAGGGATTGGCCAGACCTACAGGTTGTCACTAGAACACTCCCTATTCCGTTGGCTGGAGTTCTAAACGGAAGGCCTGGGGCAGCGCCCCAGACTAGCGGTGGTTCACACGTCCTCCACACGTGGGAGCCCCTGGGTGGGCGCTCCTATGTCTCTGGTCCACAAGGCGGGTGCCTTGCTGGCAGGAAATCCAAGTAGATGGGGGGGGAGGGAGCTCCATTGTAGTGCCCACTCTTGCACCGCTTGGTGCTTGGTCGCTAACGTCTTAATCGCTTGGCATCTTGCCGGGAACTAACGATGAACTCACGAGCGTGGGCCGATTGATTCGCACGGCGCAGTTCGGCCGTTTCCGTGACCGTTCGGCCCACAAACACACACTGCACACTTCGGGATTGTTTTTTTATAATATGTTATTTAAAATAACATAACAAAAGTACTAGTTAAAATCGTACATTTTCTACGTGTGGTGAGTTAGCTGTAACTGACTGTTCAGGGATAAGGATTGAAGTGTCAGAATACATTTAAAGGACTCACCAATAATCCACTGAGGTATCTGAAGGAATCTCATATTTTTCGCATTGTTTTTTCCAATTCCATTTTAAATAAAAATTGGTTCATTTTTCAGAAAAAGGCGGCAAGCGAGGCTTCTTTTGTTCATTTGAGATTGGTTTTTTATTTGTTCGTACACATGCGGCTTTTGTAAGCGTGAACTTACATATGTCTACTTACGTTCAGTTATTGTAAAGGCTTAGCTTAAACTAGATTAAACTACAATTAGTTTCACAGCTAATTACAATTTTTGGATATAAGACGAACTTATACGGGAGGTGTCAGTTCATCCTCAGTCGTCGTGCAGAGAGGGATGCCTCCCAAAGACGTTGCCTACCTCGCCAACGAAACGTCAAGAATTATTTAAGTTCTTGAATAACGGTACGTCATACAACCGAAAAAGTGTCATAAAAAACGCTGATATATTGAAACTATTTCCATGTTCTCCCGGAAGGGGTCTCATGTGGCTAGTGGAGCCTATTTATTTTTACAGATAAAAAGGCCGGTCTTACGCAACCCCCTTGAGTTGAAGTGAAAATAACCCAGCTTTAGGTCCGGTCCATAGCTCAGTGGTAACACTGCGGACTCTGAATGGGAAGGTTGTGGGTTCGATTCCCGGCGGAGCACAAAAAATATACCATTTATATTTTCAAATTTGCTCTTCGCCGGTTTGAAAAATTCATAAAACCTTTACCAATGACCGGTCACCAAAGGTCCATCCAGCCTTACAGTACCTGGGTCTTGCTTGAGAATTGGCGCTTTGTAGCGACGACGATCAAGCTCGTAAAAAGGTCGATAGCTCAATTGGTAGAATGCTTGCATTCCATGCCGAGAGCAAGGGTTCGATCTCAAAGGTTTACTCAGCCTTCACAAGAAATAAGAACCAGCCCCCCCGGAAGCTGGGAAACCCCCACTTCAACTGAAAGTGGTTGGTGTGAGGCCGGCTCCCTTACCTGTAAAAATAAATAGGTCCCGAAGCGCCACATGCGACCCCTTCGAGGATAAAGCAGGCAAGAAGTTACACTATATGTGTAGCTTAGTTGCGTAGGGGTAGGTACTAATTTCTTGCCAAGGCTGAGTAAGCCTTGCCGGTATTTTATTTTCGGTTTGAAATAAACACCGAAATGGAAAACACCCTCGGTAGGATTCGAACCCCAGCTCCCAGCATGGAATGCAAGCACTCTACCAAAGGTCAGCTATCGACTGGATAATGACCATAATTTGTAAGTTAATTGTGAAATATAAATGCTTATCTATGTATTTGAAACTTAGATTATAGGTGATAGATCCACAACTGACTTAACTGATACCTAAGAACTCTCAAGCAACGCTTTGGCTGAGTTTTAAGGCAAAGTTCCATACTGGGGATGTGTTATGTTAGCTCCCTTGTCGATTGATACGTTTTATTTGGTGGAGAACTTGTAAGATTGACCTACTTAGTTCATTTGTGCAGCTGAGAGCGACGAATAAATTGACTGACCTCGCAGTCTGCATTTGTATGAAGGAAATTATTTAAAACTATTTTACTTTTAATGAAAGTTTTGTAGAGTTTATTCCAATTATTTTATATCAAAATACTCTTACGAATATGTAGTTGTGTATTGTGTTTGTCTGTGTGAGATAATTAAGTCTCTCTAGAAATAAAGAGATGTTAGGTACTTATATAATTTGTATTTGATATTGATTTGTATTGTTCGAGATTTCTCGAGTGTTTGGTCGGATGTTCTAGTAAAGTCTCGCATGTACCAATTCTCAATGTTTCAAAATTGATCTTTATTCTTACCATAAACAAGGACGAAAGTTCTCTGTAGCTTTAGAAGTCATCTGACCGTTGTATTGTGTAGTACCTAGATGTAAAGTGAGTCTGTATCAGAACCAAATCTGAAATAAAATGTGTAAAATAATTCACCGCAGATTTAATTAAATTGAACCCACGTAAAATCATAACAATATATAAGACCTGTCAACAGTGCAGACGTGGTAAACGCTATGAATATTTGTGGGTTCGATTCTCGACGGATCACAAATACCATGTCACGAAAAATCGGTCAAAGATAACTCTTCCACGTCCACGGACAGTTCGTCCATTGAAAAATTCGTTACACGACAGTTCATCCACACGACTTTTTGGTCAACGACACTTCTCTCACAAACAGATAGTGTAAGTTCGCGCTTACAAATGCTGCATATGTACTAACAAGTTAAAATCCTAACATCAGATGAACCTTGCAACTTTTGCCGATTTTCCCTGAACTTTCCATGACAATACCATTTTTTACGTATGTGTGGTCAGCCTCAAACCAACATATAAGTCAAAGAAGTTAAGAAACAATAAAGAATAAAGCCTTTTAAAATCACAGTTTTTTTTTTAAATAAACGGGAAATTTATATGCTTGAGTTCCTACGTTTTTTTTTTTAATATAACAGAATTTATACGGATAAAATGATGATATATTTTTATCCTCGGTAAGATTTCTTCAATAAAACATTTTTTTTCTCGGAAGTAGAGAGTGTTCCGATTCAAAAATGATTTCTAGCCGGAAAAAAATTCCCCGGGCGAAATTTAAGGTAAAACCTGCTCCTTCTCGGTAAGGGGAAAGTTCGCAGAAATTTATCTCTCCTTTATTATGTAAAAAAAAGCCTCGATTAAGCAGTTTGGAAAATAATATCTGAACTGGAACAAAGATAATAAAACAAAAGGAGAATTTTGGCTTATTCAGATTGTTCCTTGCCTTAAAGGTTAGGATGAGACTAACCACCGATGTTTTAAAAAAAACATTTCCGTTTGCAATGCCACCCAAGTTACAAGGAATAGCGGCGAGAGTTGTATGTATTTGAATACTGTATATTGTATACCCTGCGTAGGGTGCACTACGTGACCAGGATTAAAAATATATACAAAGTACTTTCAAAGGAAATAATAAAAAAAATAGGTACATAAATAGTATGTTCCTTGACTTATAGGTTGGTATGCGGCTGACCACTCATACTGTAAAAAATGGTTCACTTTGTCAATGTCACCCCTGTTTCAGGGAAGGACGGCAAGAGATGCAGGGCTTATGTTCATTTGAGATTGGATTTTTATAATGTAGGTCCACATGCGGCATGTGTTAGCGCGAAATTATACATGTCTGCTTGTGGGAATGCATTTAATATAAATCTTAAATGATATATATCCTTGCAGCTTAGATTAGATTAGATTAGATTAGACATAGCATGTAATATCTCAACTAAAATACAATAAATAAAAATCAATAAGATATCTACAATCTATGTTGCAAGAATATATCAACATTTAAGGTTCATATTAAAAGCATGCTCACAAATAGACACGTTGAATTTGGGACTTACGCATGCTGCATGTATACTTAGTACTTAATAAAAACGCAATCTTAAATGAACATAATTCCTGCAACTATCCCGGGAGCGGGAGTTACATTGGCAAAGTAAATCAATTTTTACTGTATCATACAAACCTATAAGTCAAGGAAAAAAATGGTAAAATATGAAAAATTAAAAAATACATTGTAACAAAACAAGAAAATTAATAATAAAAAACAAAAGCCAGTATTATCTATCAATCGCCATTTTTTCGGTCCTTAAGTACTTGTTTTTTCTCATTAAGAATAACAACAATAATTGTAACATTATTTGGAAGATCAAGAAGTCGTAAATTGTTGATTGTTGTCGCCACGTGTGGCTGATGTTGAGTGGCCGTCAGTTTTGGCAGCCCTGTCACGTTGTATTTGGCATTTCCCTTGTAAGACGCGCAACCCACTAATTGACTTGTCATTGAGCCGACAGGGCTGTCCAAAGTAACAGACATCCGCAGGAGTAAACGGCTGTCGGCCACAACTCATGGTTTCTGATTTCGTGAACTTTGTCTTGGTTGATAGCTCAGTTGGTAAAGTGCTTGCATTCCATGCCGAGAGCTCGGGCTCGAATCCCACCGAGGGCGTCAGGAATGATTTCCCGTTTCGGTGTTTATTTCAAACCCAAAATAAAACCTTTACAAGAAATGAGTTGGGTGCTGGGAAACCCCCACTTCAACTGAACTGGTTGATGTAAGGTCGGCTTCTTCCCTGTAAAAATAAATAAGTTACACACGCCCCATGCGACCCCTTCGGGGAGAGCCCGGCAAGAGGTTACACTATATGTGTAGCTTAGTCACGTGTCTGTAGGTACCTGTGATTTACCTACTTGTAACGATTATAAAGAAATCTGTACTTTTTTTTCTGTATGAACTTGTACAATCTGTAATACCTTTCTTTTATGACCAGTCACGTATTGCACCCTCCGCGTGAGTAAGCTAGAAAAAGATTATTATTATTATTATTAAATCTAATGTCGGTATTTTTTTTCCTGAATAATGAGGTCGGAACATTTTTTAATTTGGAACTGCCGTCAACCAATAACCAAATATTTGTATGAATATCCTAGCAACCCAGCCGGGTGATGTTACAATTTTGTAAATGTCAATTCACGTGCGGACGTCATTAATATCAAACTAAAGAAAGAACTAAATAAATATCAAATTGATTAAATTGATTTCAAGAACATAAAAAGACATAAGAAAATACTTAGGTATTATTTGAAGAAAATCAGGAAATACTGAGTTCACAAATGAGGCAGAGAAAGGAGTCCTTGGAAATGTTGATTTTCAATTCGGCTCCATTAATTTGGATGTCGAATTTTCTTTTATATTATTTTCTCAAGTATGAAGCGAGAGTGTGATGAGGACACCTATTGAGCTCCAATATAATCAATAAAGTTATCTACTATTGGGAAATACCGGTCTGTAGTCGTGTGCTTACCGCGACAGACTTTTCTTTTTTTCAGCGGTATTCCAATGGTCGTGGGTTCAAGTTTTGGCGGACCACAAAAAATGTTATCATTTATTTTTCAAAAAAAAAAAGTTAACCAAAGACCGGTCACCAAAAGTCCACCTAGCCTTACAACAAGTGGGTTTTGTTTGTGTAATTGGCGCTTTCGTAAGCAACGATCAGACTTGTAGAGGGCTTTCGAGGTTAAGCCACACAAAAACAGCAGTCACCTAATAAGTAATTGTTATATTCAACTATTTATCATCTAGGAGGTAATAATAAAAAACGCCTCCAATAAGTCGCATGTGGGATGTGTAACCTATTTATTTTCAAAGGCAACGGGGCGAGCTTTACGCACATATTGAAAACTCTTCTTGGGAAAAAATTCATGCCCCCAAAAATTTCAGGGGGTGAAAAGGCTTTTAAAAGGAAATCAAAATTGAAACGTAAGGAATACATATAAAAAACCGGCCTTTAGTCTAGTGGTGTATGCCACGTACTCATAAGTGGAAGGTAATGAGTTAAATTTAAAGGGGAAAAATCAAGTAAATGAATATATTAATATACAAATAGTAAATGGCAGTATGATAAATTTTAGGGATCTTTACAGCTTCACCCCTATTAATTACCCCTTATTTCATAGCTCCACCCCCTTAATCTTTCTCCTTGCTGAATTTGTATTTATATGTAGTTATTATTGTAGTTGTAAGATTTTATGTTTTTTGTCAATTGCTTTTATGAAAATGGCGTGTTCCTCCGAAAACGCTCGAGATGTCAAACTCATCTATAATCTAAGTTGCAAGGATATATTCATTCAAAGCTCTCAGATGTATGCCCACAAACAAACACGTGTAGTTCGCGCTTACAAATGCTGATTGTGTACTTACAAATAAAATCCAAACCTCAAATGAACATAAGCCCTGCAACTCTTGCCGACATTCCCTGAAACAGGGGTGACATTGGCAAAGTGAACCATTTCTTACAGTATGGGTGGTCAGCCTCATACCAACCTATAAGTCAAGGAATAAATCTCGTGAAGAAAAACCTTATTTGGGTTTAATTTTGCTTTATTTATAGCAAACGAATCTTCACGATGTCATCACACAACCTCTTCAACATTAATAATAATTTTGAAAAGAAAGGAACGATTTATTAATTGTTAATGTTACGAGCATACTGTTTCTAACTAGGGAAAATTGTTTGGTGAAACGCATATTTCTTGTAATAAGTTTTATTTTGTATTTTTTTTTCCGCACTAATAAGACGGTGTTAGTTGACGTGAAGGACGCCTGATTAAGAGGCTTGGCACGCTCTAATTGAAACAAGTACACGACAAAGGCCCGGAGAGATTAGTGGAGACAATGCTCGGCCTTCTGACGTCACACGGCTGCTTTCTTTTCGAGTGTAGCGATGAACAATAGGGCGTTATCTCGCGTACGAGAGGGGGCGCTAGCTTGTGTCGCGGAATGGGCGGTGGGACAGCGTGTACCCTTAATGAGATCAAGTGTAGAAAAGTGTTGTTAAACTGCCCTGTAAATAAATTTGAAATGCTCAAGCTGTTTTTTCTTTGCATAAGTTACATTGTCATTTTTTCTCTGCTCAATCTTAGAAACGGTTTGAAGCAATGCTGCAATTTCTTCCTATGAAACTAAGCTTCACGTAAAGTGATACTTCCTACCACTACCACCCGAAGGTGTCCCATGCATGATGGCGTAAGCATTTTTTATTTCTAAGATAAGGGGCTCGGCCTTACGCAAGCCATTTAATTTTTCAAGTGGGAGGTTTCCAGCTCCCGATAGGATTGAATGTCATTTCTTGTGAAAGCTCAGTAAACTTTGCCGGTATTTTATTTTTGGTTTGCAATAAACATTAAAACGGCAAACCATTTCTCACACCCACTTTGGGCATTGAATCTTTATTCTCGGCTCGCAGGCATAGAATGCAATTATTCTACCAACTGAGCTATAGACCGAACTCTTTCCGATTTCTTAGCGCTTGCCAAATATGTTACTGACACTTATTTAAAGGACATTTTGATAATGCTATTTTAGGGAAGCTAATCATTAAGATACCTACAGATTGGTTCTTGCTGCCTAAGCTAAAGGCAGACCCCAAGCATAAAAACTTACGTTCAATTTACCAAAACTATGTATATCAGAATTAAAACGCTCTTTAGAGGCGCTGTTTAGTTAACATACATTTTTGGTTGAATCACTTTATATAAAATACACGTAAAATCATTCATTGACGTAGGGCGTACGTACGTTGGATAATAATGTACTGGGCTAATGGATAGAAACAGGGTTGCCACATCAATGGTTTCCGCAAACCAAAACCACAAATTATGCGTGACTCGCGCAGCTAAACGAAGCACTTATCACTAAGTGATGTTTGATATTGTATGTAATTCAACATGAGTGGGATAACAATGGAGTCGGAACAAAAATTCGGGAAAAATTGCTGCTCATCAAACAACTAACCAATCGCTCTGTATGGTATGGAGGGATGGACTCTCACGCAGGCACTGGAGAGACGAATTGAAGCATTCGAGATGTGTCTATACCGAAAAATGCTTCGGATCTCTTGGCGTGATCGAGTCACAAATGAAGAAGTCCTTCAACGAATGCGCACTACAAAGGAGCTCCTGCCTACCATTAAGCAAAGAAAGCTAATGTACTTCGGTCACATTATGAGAAATGAGAAGTACCGTCTCCTTCATCTTATCATTCAGGGTAAGATTGAGGGGAGAAGATCTCAGGGACGCCGAAGGACATCATGGCTGAAGAACCTGCGACAGTGGTTCGGCAGAAGCACCAAGGCCCTGTTTCGAGCCGCAGCATCAAAAATCAAAATAGCTATGATGATCGCCGATCTTCGTTAGAAGTGGCACAAGAAGAAGAAGAAGAAACAACTAACCAATATTTTACCTTTTCCCGGTAATAATTTGTTTAATAAGTCCGGTTGATAGCGCAGTTGGTAGAATGCTTGCGTTCCTTGCGTGATGGCTAGGGTTCAATCCCCACGAAAGTGTGTCAGAAATGAATCCCCGTTTCGGTGATTAAGTCAAACTCAAAATAAAAATACCGGCAAGGTTTACTCAGCCTTCGCAAGAAATGAGAACAGGAACTGCAAAACTCTCGTTTCTTGTTCTCTCTCCCCGAAGTTTTAATTTTTTTATTTAGACAGCTTGTCCAACAATGAACTTGTACTTAAATTGAGATTGAATTGTAATGTGACACTTCAGAAATCTTGTAATTAAAAGTGTGTCGTGCAGAGGTCATATTTTGTAATTGTTAAATAATCAGTCTCACTTGGAATTTGTAATTTTATTCATCTTCAAACATTCTTGAATCCCGGGTGCTTGTCTAAGCCCTGCTTTCCAAGATGTAACAAAGGATTTTTTGTTGGAATTAGTGATCAGGGCGTGATGGGATCCTCGTAAGATAAATGTAATTCAAGCCAAGATGGCCGCCGGGCCGGGAGACTCCAATGAATACTCGATTACTTATTACCCACATCTTTATCCGCCAGCGCGGGAATCCCTAACCTGTTTTTTATTCCCATCCCAAAAATTGGTTAATAGAAAATGTTCGACAGACTACCGCGTTATCATGTTCAAAATGATTTTAAAAAATTGAATCACCACTTTTTTATAGTTTAGTACTTTGTAGGTATATAGTTTTTAGATAAGTGTTGTCCCCAAAGGAATCACATGTGGCAACTGGAATCTATTTATATTCACAAGAAGACGGTTTGACGCCAACCATTTCACTTGCTTCCAAAGGGGCAGGTTTGCTTTTTGTAGCTGCAGTAGACCTTGCCGGTATTTGGATTTTGGGTTTGAAATAAACATCAAAACTAAAAATATTTTTTGATACGCTTTGTGGGGATTGAACTCTAGCTCTTTGGCACGGAAAGCAAGCTCTCTAACATTGTGTTATCGACCAAATATGCAGAGGAAACACTTAAAGTGGCACAGATCTGCACTACGGAACACAGTTTGGCAAGCACTGAACTTACGATTTACAACCCTGTTTCCCTCCGGGCGCCATTGTTATGCAAAAAGGATTTGTAATAAAATTTAATCCTTTAATTCGTTAATCTTTTTGCGGTTTAACAAGATAACTTAAGACTCCCTTAAGGCCGACCTTATATTAAAGCCTTGTTGGCCTTTTTTAAAGAGAAAATATTGAATGAAAAATTTGTATAAATAATTGATTGCGATCATTTGAAAAAGACTGGTACAAATTCAATTACCTTTTTCAAAACCAAAATCTGAATTTGTAAAAAAATATGATACTCCTTTTTTCTTCCTTTACCTCTACTATTAAATATCCTGACTGTTTTTTAATAATACAACTGTCTTTTTCGATGGATGTTTTTTTTTTAATTATCAGATGGCAGCCCGGACTTCCTGACCTCATGCCGTTGAACATCCGTGGGATTCGTTCATCCCACCTTCGAAGATTGTTTCTCGTGTCTCGCATAATTTCTCGTCTTTCGGACATATATCAGGGCATATGTCCCGAGTATGACACCGTCGTGCTTTGGTATTGGTCAGCAACTTCTTATCGATGCGGGCTCTGTGAAGAACACCAGCGTTGTTGACCAGGCACCAAAGGATGTCACGCATTCCTTGAATAGATCAAGGAATGCGTGACATCCTTTGGTGCCTCGACATTGCAAAAGCTTCTAACCGGTTTATTGTGCTAATTTTGAAGGTCGATACTTCCGATTCTCTGATTAAGAGTTCGTAGCATTAAATTTTTCATGCTTTTCTTGTGACATTGAACACTTATTGACATATTTGAATTAAGCTTCTAGATTAATAACACTTAACGGATATAAGACGAACGGTTATTGTACATTCGTTGTTTTTTTCGCGACGTAGCCAACGTTTCAGGAGGCATCCTTTCTGCACGACGATTGAGAATGAACATGGCAATTAACCTTAAAAGTTAATCATAATACGCATATATATCAAACGACTATAACTTTATATTTTAAGGGTATCTCTGTTAACACAGTGTATTTTTTTTAATTCAATTAGAAAAACAAAGTTTTAATTTAATTTTTTTTATTTTTTGCTCAAACGTTTTCGCCTAATAAGGAATCTTAATAAACAATTATGCTTCTGAAGATGCCTTATTAGGTGAAAACGTTAAAACAACAAAATAAATAAAAGTGAATTACTTACAACTTTGTTTTTCCAATTGAATTTAAAAAAGAAAACTATAACTTTTTAAGTAGTTTAAATTTGTCTTAACCAACTTTAACGGAATGGAAGTTTATAAAAGATATTGAACTCGTTACCATATGCTCGAAATGTGAACTCTTACATGCATACAAAATGCTGTAATGCTCTCCATATATTCTCGCAGTCTCTTCTATTTACCGTCTCACTGCACAACACGCTCCTATCTTCCTCAGTATATTCTTGTTATACCATTATTTACGTTCCGCGGAGTCTTCCGCAGGATCCTCTCCAACGCGTGACCAGAATGTGGATCCCTGAAAGCAGACCGCAACACCAAAGCCATCTCATCAACTTGCGATCCGAAAACTTTTAAACTTAACAAGGAATCTCAAATATATTATACCTCAATTAGTTCAACCATAGCAAATATGTACGGAAAGTGTAACGCCCACTTGGAGGTGCTGTGTTAGATTCTGTAGATTTTTGGGTAAACGCTTCGATTGAGTTTAAACGTGAAGTTTTTAAGTTTATGAGATATCTGAGCTAGTTTGCTAACTATTATGTAATTAAATTCAATGCGTAAGTTCGGGTTTCGTGGAGTTTCTTATGAATTGTAAATGGATTACAAAGTAGTTTTAATTTCGTAGCCTTTATTATGAAGTTCCAGCGGTTTGATGAATACCTACTGATCGTAGACAGTTATTACTCGTTAAACGCTGTTGTTGATTTGAATAGACTTGCCGTATACTTATTGACGATCTTTGGAAGGATTATTGTGGGCGTTATGTCCGGTTGATAGCTCAGTTGGTAGAGTGCTTGCATTCCAATCCGAAAGCTCGGGGTCGAATCCCACCGATGGTGTCAAAAATAATTTCCCGTTTTGGTGTTGATTTTAAACCAAAAATAAAATATTGGCAAGGCTTATTCAGTCTTCACAATAAATGATTACCATGGGAGCTCGGAAACCCCCACTTCAGTCTTCAATTGTAGAGGTTGGCGAAAGGCCTGCCCCTTTATCCCAAAAATAATTGGTTCGACTCACCACATAAAAACTTTACAGCTAGAACGTGGAAAGAAGTCACACTTTATGTGTAGTTTAGTTGTGTTAGGTATCAATTGTAAATTTTCTTAGACCTTTTACAACTTGATTAGATTAGATTAGAGAATTAAATAGGTGAACAGATTCCAATACATACTTATCTCAAGTTGGAGCATAACTCACATAGCTCTAAAAAATAACTATTCGCTCTAACAATCATCAAATAGGGTACAAAATAGGTTCGATGGGCTTCGTGTTAAAATGGAGAACTTTTAGGTTGAAGAACCTGAGGCAGTGATGGATCCTTACTCTCGGCTTGCACCGAGGGTGTCAGAAATGATTTCCCTTTTCGGTGCTATAATATATTTAAATCCAAAGTAAATACCGGCAAGGTTTACTCAGCCCTCACAAAAAATGATAACTTGCCCTCTCGAGAGCTGGGAAACCTCTACTTCAACAAAAGTGGTTGGTGTGGCCGGTCCCCCTACCTGTTAAAATAAATAGTTCCCGAATCGCCACTTCCGACTCCTCCAAGGATAACGTAGGCAAGAAGTTACACTTTATGTGCACCTTAGTTGCGTTTCTTTAAGTAGACCTTAGAGAAATTATCGTAGACCTTTTGATAAATTTTCATTGCCCTAATGTAGACCTGCCGCAGATTTAATTCGGAATTGTCGTAGACCTTTCGTTATATTCTCATTTCCTTCTTGTAGACTTGTTGTAGATCTTACTCTATGCATTGGCAATTGTCGTTAATCTGTTGTTAAAATCTCATTGCCCTGATGTGTCCCTGGCATAGTCCTTATTGGAATCTGTCTTAGACCTTTTGATAAATTCTCGTTGCCTTGATGTAGACCTGTCGTAGACTATTTAATATATTCTCATTGCCTTGATGAAATTTGTCGTAGACCTTTAAATATACTTCATTTATTCTGATATGCCCCTATCACATACCTGAATAATAATAATAATATAAGGATGATTTATTTGGTGAGCGCTGTTTTTGTGTGTATCCCACCTCAAGAGCCCTCTTCAAGCTTGATCGTCGCTGTAGAAAGCGCCAATTCTCAAGCAAGACCCAGTTGTTGTAAGGTTGGATGGACCCTTCAGTGACCGGTCTTTGGTAAAGGTGTATGAATCTTTCAACCCAGCAAAGAGCACATTTGGAAATATAAATGGTATTTTTAGTGCTCCGATGGGATTCGAGTCCACAACCTTCCATTTACCAGTTCGAAATATTGCCACTGGACTACGGACCTTATTGGGAAATGTCATAGACCTTTTGATAAATTCTTATTGCCCTAATGTAGTCTTGCCCTCCACATTATAGGAAAATATCGTTGACCTTTTAGTACATTCTAATTATTTTGATGTATCGCAATCACAGACTTTACTGAGAAATATCGAAAACTTTTGGTTAAATTGAAGAATTTTTGATAAAGAAAACCTTTCACATAGGTCAAAATATGCCAGAAGATATCTCCACATTTAGTTGTGAACTTTACATAAGGATAACAAAATTGGATCCGAAGAAGTCAATAAATTTAAGGCAGATCCTTTCTGCCTCCCCAAGTATAAATCTACAGTCAAACCTATGTATTGCGCTTTGCTAAAAATATGTAGTGAACTAAAATACTTAGTACCGGCGCTCTTTGAATTTCGGTTCATTTTTAGGTGAACGCCATGGTCGTAAACGTAAAGGAAAGTGAAGTCGGCATATTGACTTTCCAATCTCTTTTAGAGCGCGTACACCGCCTGACATAAATCCAGATATACGCTTTTAGAGCGCGTACACCGCCTGACATAAATCCAGATATACGCTTTTAGAGCGCGTACACCGCCTGACATAAATCCAGATATACGCTTTTAGAGCGCGTACACCGCCTGACATAAATCCAGATATACGCTTTTAGAGCGCGTACACCGCCTGACATAAATCCAGATATACGCTTTTAGAGCGCGTACACCGCCTGACATAAATCCAGATATACGCTTTTAGAGCGCGTACACCGCCTGACATAAATCCAGATATACGCTTTTAGAGCGCGTACACCGCCTGACATAAATCCAAATATACGCTTTTAGAGCGCGTACACCGCCTGACATAAATCCAGATATACGCTTTTAGAGCGCGTACACCGCCTGACATAAATCCAGATATACGCGTATTGTCACTACATTATCCTTCTCACGAAAGCTTCTAGACTCGGAAGGATTCTCTCAAAGCTATGATATATTTCTGTAAATATTGGCTATGCACAAAAGCGTCAACTTTGCTTTCATACTTTAAGTCGAAGATTATAATATAAAATGTTTTGCACCCTTTCAATGTGTACTTTATATTCATAATCTAAGTTGCAAAAGTATTTTCACATTTTAAAATAATATTAATTGCATGTCAACAAGGAGACAAGTGTTAGTTCACGTTTACATACTTTGTATGTGTAATACAAAATGGGAGCTCAAATTCCTAGTGAATATAAACCCTACAACTCTAGCTGGCTTTACGTAAAACAGAGTTGACATTGTAAATGTGTAGCGATTTTTACAGCATGGGTGGCCAGCCTCATATCAACCAAGAAGTGAAAGATATACAAGAGTAGTGATTGGGCACGAAGGGTCAAATGAAATAATCCCCAAGGCGAGTGGCATGGATATGCTAGACAAATTGTCTAGAAATCCACGAGACTCACCAGTATTTGATTGTCTTTCTGGTAGAGCCCAACTGACTCTCTAGTAGGGTCCTATTGGACTCTACCAGACTATAAAATAAAAAAATGGAATCTAATTTTGGATGCTCAAAATCTTGGAAGGGATTTTATTAAAATATAAAAATACAGTATCGTATGAATAAATCGATTTAAAAAAAAAGCAATGAAAAACCAATGCTTCAACGCTTATCCCTAATCTAATAAAATCTCTTCTTATAAGCAGCACATGTTCTGTTTATGAAAATTATGCAACTTTACGTTAAACTCAAGCATTGTTAAAAATGTGAGTAAACTCAAACAGCGCTCCAAGTGAGCGTTCGGCGTTTCTTACATTTTTTGTGAAACTTATATTTAAAGTTTACTATCTGTTCGTATCGATTGTCCGGCGTCTTTCTCTTCTGTCACGTTTCCCGCCAAACTCTTCAGCTGCCATATTGTCCGTCAGAACACGCGCCAAATAATTGAGTTACATACCTAGTGCTACATTCAGGCAAGCTTAGTGTTAGTTGTTGAAGTTTGGTCGACAATTTGGTTTTTTGAACGCTTTTGGTTTAGCTTCTAGAATCAATATTAGAGAAAAAAGCACAGTGTTATTTAAAAAAAAAAACACTGTTTCGTGACAATATGTCACTCCAAGTGCGTTTTAGAAATGTCTGATGTAGAAATGGGCCTTCATTCTCCTCTTTAGTACCTTAACAGTCTCTCGTCTCAGACGTTTGATGGCAGCCGATTCCAGGAACAAGTGCCAGCCACATCACAGTTGACTCACAAACGTATCTGCCTTCTGCTCCATTATCCTCTTGATTAAAATGTGTGATCCATTTCGGTGAGCATCTTTGGGACAATAGCCTTGCCAGCCAGAAACAGCTTTTGCTGTTCTAAAATGATAATTCATAATCTTTAAACAGTTTTCAATTGTTCATCTATAATCATTCTATAAAATTAATTATCAATTTATTATTAGCCAATGACAAATGTTACTTCACGGCCAAAGCTCTTGTCCAGCAGGCTAGATGGGGATCAAACTGGGCATGTTTTCATACATGGAAGGTTTGAGTGACAACGGGGTCTAAGTGGAAGGAAATCACCTTGGTTAAAGAACCTGAGACAGTGGTTTTGCAGAAGCACATGACATCTATTTCGTGCTGCAGTATCGAAGATACAATTAATGCTATGGTGATGGCGAATCAAGCCACCTAAGGATAAGAATATCATAAATTTTATTGCAGAAATAAATATTCATGTGATCGTCTTTACACGAGTACAAGTACAAGTGAGTTTATCACTAAAGACTAATATTACTAACAGTTGTTTTTGTTACTAATCTAATGCGAATGATGCATTCTCGTAGTGGTTGGGCGCCATTTTGGAAAACTCTGACTGGACAAGTTTTAAGTGACAAAAAGTGAATGAAACACTTCAGAGGATGTGAGTGGAATCTAAATTAAATTAGCAACTTTTATAAAAAAACCTAAATTCAATTTCAGCATTTTAAAAAGTTGTTGTTTGATTATTTTATTCAAAGGATTTTTTTTTGTATAGGTACCTTATGAATGTATTGTTAATTTTTTTTTTTTTTTAATTATATGTAATTTTTTAAAAGTGTTTAAGGTTTTCTTGCCTGCCAACGTTTCGTTTCTACATCCAGGAAGCAGTGTCAAGGCTGGTTATCGAAGTGGCATAGTGGCCTTTACGTCCGCTTACTATTTGTAATTGGCTGGGAATATACAAAAAAACTTGTGAATAGAACATGAGCTAACACGAATTTCATAAAAGACTTTGTCATCCAAAGCCAATCTAGAAAGTACAAATGAAAGTTGAACTCTTTATTTAATTATTTGAAGGTTTTGAAACAAAAAACAAAATATTAAGTACTACTGAAAATAAAAGATTTTGATAACATATTAATGGTTTTCGGCATATTTTTTATAAAACGTTTTGATACGCCTTTGGTGAAGCACCCGTGTTAATGTTTGTTGATAAGACAGTGGCGTGGTTACTACTAGTAGCCCCCCCCCACTAATGGAGGTGGGATTACATTGAAATTAAGATAACGGATGGTTTATTTGAAGAAAAGGGAAGTGTGAATGCTCCAGATGTCCGCTCAACAGTGGTATTCTAAAAACCTTAGCTTTCGCCGATTCTGAACACGTTAAAACAAAAATTAAATGATTTTTTTTATTTAAAATTGATTGGATGATATACTGAAAGTCTTAAGTGGTATTAACATGAATTTCTAAGTTGTGATGCACAATTTTATACCAAATTCAGTCACTTTTTATTACGAAAAAATAAAAACAAACTGAAAAGTGCAACAATTAGTCTTTTACTTTTTCCAAAGCCACTCTAGTTGCAAGAAAAAGCTGCAAGAGTTGCAGAGCTTTTATCATTTTCAATTATTTTATACTTATGTAGGTATATGCCTGCTTAAGGCAAAGAAGGCAATCTAAGATTATTTTTCTCAAGGCAAATAATCTGCACGCTTAGTGCACCTTCGTATAGTATTCGAATAAATCTCATGTGGCGTGTGGAACCTTATTATGTACCCGTATTTTCACAATTAAGGGGGCCTGCCTTTCGTCAAAACTACAATTGGAATTAGGGTTTCCCAGCTTCTGAGGTAGCCAGTTCTTATTTCTTGTGATGTAAAGACTGAGTAAACCTTATCGGTTCTATGATTTGAGGAAACCACTCTTGACAAATGGGGCACAAACCCTAGCACAGTTTTTTTATGATAATCATGTAATCGAGGCATAATAAAAAGCTTAAAATATTCGAATGACTCAGTTTTCAAAGTAATTTTGCCGAATAAATAACGATAACTGAGGTCCCGCAATATAAATGTTTACGAATAAATTAATGGACAGCCATTTCTCCGTAATATGACGAGATGAAATATCGTTCGGAGTGTTGAAGGAGAAAGAACAAAGCGGACGGCTTAGTCCTGGACGAGGCGGGAATTGAGGATTATGGTTACACGTCAAGGAAACAGAAAAAATAGAGGGCCTAATAATCATACGTTCATAATATTTAATCTTGGTTGCAAAGATATATTCATATTTTGAGGGCTTTTAAGGTGTTATACGTATGAAAGAAGTATGCAAGGATAGAAAGAAATGGCGGTTGATCTGTGATGTTGGCGGCTAGGGTTTGTTAAAGTGAATTTGGTTTTATGATTTAGTTTTTATGTCCATGTATATATTGTTATTTTTATTCATTGATTTAAAAAAAAATGTATATTTGTCATGTATGTTCCTTGACTTATAGGTTGTTATGCGGCTGACCACCCATAATATAAAAATTGGTTCACTTTGCCAATGTCACCCCTGTTTCAGGGAAGGACGGCAAGAGTTGCAAGGCTTATGTTCATTTGAGATTGGGTTTTTATATTGTAGGTCCACATGCGGCATGTAGGGATTGCAATTGCTGGATCCCTCATCCAGCAATCCAGCTGGATCCAGCGCATTTTTCGGCCTGCTGGATCCAGCCCCGGCTGCTGGATCCAGCGCTGCGGATCCGCAAGTATAAAAATTTCCAAATAATGGCGCAAAGTCTAGCTTGCCAGCATTGGCGCTTTGCTAGATGCTCTTACAGTTCGGCGAGAGCGATGTCGCCGCTCTATTATGATGACGAAGACACGGACACCAACGAAGGCTTATTAGTAATAATTCAACAAACACCAGCTGAACATGAAGTAATTCAGCGATACAGTGAACTTTTTAATAAAATGCGAAAAGTTGCAAAGACTTTTAAAAGATGAGATCCTACCAAAGATGAGATGTTTTTGCAAAAATATATAAAGGAAGCAAAGGGCAAAGAATTGAGTCTGATTATTGACTGCTGCACTAGGTGGAACAGTTTGCTCAGCATGCTGGAACGTTTTTGCTGAAAGTTGAAAAGTTTGCATCGATAAAGCCTTCATAGACACTGCCTCAGAAACTAAATTCTCAGCAGACGAGTGTTCACTAATAAGTTAGTTGATCGCCAGGACGCCAGTTTTCAACCGGTTAAGCTGGTCGTTGAAGTTATCTCCAGAAGAGAGCCGAGTTTGATAACTGCTGACACATCACACAACCCTAAAATTTGTCTTAGACAAACTAAAAAGCCAGGACATACTCTTGAGTGCAGATCTTTCTGATGCACTCCACAACAGAATCGAAGAATGGCGTCTTACCGATGTCACAGGTGTGCAGATTTATCTACAGAACCCGAAGAAGTATGACGAAGAAATTTCCAAAAAAATATGCAATGCGTCAGGAGATGAAAATATGCTGAATCGTGTAAACGCATATTTAGTGGAACCATCACCAGTGCAAGAGCAAGAAGATATAATGGAAGTAAAAAACTATGAACAGGATAAACCGGATTCACTGAATTTGAATTGAAACAAGATCTGGGGATTAAGCTAAAATGTCAGAAAGAAAACTTAACAACCTAACTTTAATTTACGACTATTAACGATAGATTACGATTATCAGAAACTAACCAACAAGCGTAGAGGCAGAAAGGGCCTTCTCTGCAGCCGGATATATATGCAGTTCATTAAGAAGCCGGTTGGGAGACAATACCATTAATACCATTTGTTTCTTGAGATCATACTAGGTACCAGAAAAAAAGATAAATTTTGTCTCCTACATAAAAAGTCAAGAAAATACTTATTTTTGTTATAACTTTTACTCTGTGTGTCTACTCTTAAAGTAAGAGTTTAAGTTATAATTTTGATTATTGTGATTTGTTATTTTGTTAAAATGTTTGATTAACACATTTCCTAAGTATTTAAAAAAAAAACAGTTCAATTTCTTCGAAAATCAATAAATTGCTGGATCCAGCTGGAATTATGTTGATCCAGCAAAAATCCAGCTGGATTGAAAATGCTGCTGGATTGCAATCCCTACATCCACCCCATGAATGCCAAAAATACGAACCAAGGTAAACATACTAGGCTGGAGAGCAAAGGTGATGGACAGGCGAAAGTGGAGGAGAATCCTGGGTTCAGTAAATGCTCATGATGATGTGAGGTGTGTGAAGCTGAGCACCCTTCTGTACAAATTGGTTCACTTTGCCAATGTCATCCGTGTTTCAGGAAAGTGCAGAAGAGTTGTATGGCTAATGTTAATTTGAGATTTGAGTTTTATGTTATAAGTTCACATGCTGCCTGTGTATGCATGAGTTTACACGTGCCTGCTTGTGGGGATACATTTAATGTGAATACTTAATATTAATACATCTTTTCAACTTAGATTAGGTATAGATTTTAAATACAGCTTCTCATTTGAGGGTGAAATTTCTTATCGCTTTTCCACGAAGTGTTATAATGGTCATGGATGTGCACAGCATTTTAGCCGTAAGTAGGTAATCTATAATCTATAATCTAAGTTGCAAGGATATATTCATTTAAAGCTCTCAGATGTATGCCCACAAACCAACAAGTGTAGTTCGCGCTTACAAATGCTGAATGTGTACTTACAAATAAAATCCAAACCTCAAATGAACATAAGCCCCACAACTTTTGCCGACCTTCCCTGAAACAGGGGTGACATTGGCAAAGTGAACCATTTCTTACAGTATGGGTGGTCAGCCTCATACCAACCTATAAGTCAAGGAATATGAATAATAAATTACATTTAAATATAAAAAAGAACAAAACCTTACAAAGAAATATGTCGTTGTAGAGGAAGACCGAGAAAGGTATGGATGGACCAAATATCCGAAATTGCGAATGAATGGAATATCCAGAGTCATAATAAAAGAAGAGCTTGTATGAAGAAGGTTGTGACTCTGGAGGAAATGAAGGAAGTATGTAAGGATAGAAAGAAATGGCGGTTGATCTGTAATGTTGGCGGCTAGGGTTTATTAAAGTGAAATTGGTTTTATGATTTAGTTTTTTGTGTCCATGTATATATTATTATTTGTTGATTTACAAAAAATTAATTTGTCATGTATGTTCCTTGACTTATAGGTTGGTATGCGGCTGACCACCCATACTGTAAAAAAAAAATAGTTCACTTTGCCAATGTCACCCCTGTTTCAGGGAAGGACGGCAAGAGTTGCAGGGCTTATGTTCATTTGAGATTGGGTTTTTATATTGTAGGCCCACATGCGGCATGCATGTGTTAGCGCGAAATTATACATGTCTGCTTGTGGGAATGCATTTAATATAAATCTTAAATGATATATATCTTTGCAGCTTAGATTAGATTAGATTAGATTAGATTAGATTAGATTAGTATTTCCCCGTCCTATAGGGGTAGGCTCTCATTTCTTGTAAAGTCAGAGTTAACCTTGCCGGTAAACTCGAATTGTTAAAAAACAGTAAAATGGAAAATCACGTCGAATACCCTTGGATTTGAACCTAAGCTTCCAAAATAGAAATCGGTTACGCTATCCAATGGCTACTCAATTTTTATAAAAAATGTTTAATTTACTTTTAAACTTATGTAGCTTCCTTACAATGTGCTATTTATTTTAAGAAACCTTAATAAAATTAAAATATTTCACTAATATTCAAAACTTTGTACCGATAGTTCAGGAGAACGCATTTTAAAATTATTTTTGTAATACCAATGTTCCCCGCTAGATGGTATCAATTTTCCGACATATTTATTTTGGACGCGAACCACTTGAGATGCAGCGTACACACTGGATTTCCAAGAGTTTTTCTTTGTTTACTCAAAGCTTGATATTTTTGCCACCAGATGTCAGGCATTATTTGGAAATATAATTAACTTTTAGTAAAAATAAGGTTACCATTTTTGTTTTATGTAAGACGTAGTCTGAAATTTGAAATTGAAAATAATAAAAAGAAAATCAATTAACAACGAAGAAAAATTATAAAAGAAAACAATGAGGTCACCACATCTGAAAACGTTAGGATTTTTAGGGAGGCTTTTTAAAAGACTAACTTATAATTTGTTATTTGTTGCTAAGTACCCTTTACATGGACTTTTCAACCCCAGAAAAAAAAAATTCAAACATCCGTGAAAAACAGTTCTCCCTATTAATTTAAAGTATGTTAATTATTCATTACAAAATATGGAAGCAAGTTAAATAAAATTTAATGTAGATTAAAACAAGACTTTCTTTTTTGGCCCTTCAAGAGAGCCCAGCAAGAAAGTAAAAAGACGATTCAGAAAAAAATGTATTCTTAAAATATTCATGATTTTTCTTACCCTCTTATTCACAAACATTTAATCCATAGATGATCCAAGGGTTGATGTTTTTTTTTGTGCACTTCAGGCGTCACATGGTTCTTGACTTATAGGTTGCTATGATGTTCTTTGACTGATAGATTGGTATGAGTCTCACCACCAATACTGTACAAACTGGCTCACTTTTCTGATGTCATTCCTATTTCATTTCACCTTCATTAACATGTATAAAGCCATTCAAAATTTGTGTTTTTGTTTTGTAAGTTCACATTCAGCATTTATAAACGCAAATTTACTCATGCCTGCTATTTATAGGTCCTTGATTTATCGAGCCATTGCTTTTAATTACGCGTGAAGGCCTTCCACCTATAATAAATAATCTATAATCTAAGTTGCAAGGATATATTCATTCAAAGCTCTCAGATGTATGCCCACAAACAAACACGTGTAGTTCGCGCTTACAAATGCTGATTGTGTACTTACAAATAAAATTCAAACCTCAATGAACATAAGCCCCACAACTTTTGCCAACCTTCCCTGAAACAGGGGTGACACTGGCAAAGTGAACTATTTTTTACAGTATGGGTGGTCAGCCTCATACCAACCTATAAGTCAAGGAATATGTATAATAAATTACATTTAAATATAAAAAAATAACAAAACCTTAAAAAGAAATCTGTGCAAAAAAAGTCAAAAATTTATTATGCAAAAAATGTAGCAAACTAATAAACCAACATTACAAATCAGCATTGCAGATTAGCCGCCACTTCTTCCTGTCCTTGCATACTTCTTTCATTTCATCCAGAGTCATAACCTTTTTCATACAAGCTCTCCTTTTATTATGATACCAATTGTAAAAATACAAAGCTTTTTATGAACGTCTACTTATGTGCTGTAGGTCTTTCTGACACATGCACACAAGACGGGTATGAGGAGGGTTTGAGCATATAATTATGTATAGTGATCTTGTGGGCACAACATTCAATATGAGATTTAAATTTTGAATTTTTTTTTGAAACTAGATATCGTGAGATGCTACATAATTGAGATTCAGATACAACTCTATGGCATGGATGTATAAAAACTTACTCAGTACCTCGAGAATAGCATCATTGTCTTTGAAATGTGGGTCTACTGTCGGGTGTTGAAGGTTTTCTGGATAAATCGAGTAAAAAATGCTGAGGTTATTTCTCGTATGGATACCAAAGCAAAACTCATGATGTCCATTAAATTGCCACAACTGATTTAATTTCGCCACATAATCAGAAATGAAATTAAAGTACTCTTAGTTAGTAAAATGAGAATACACCAGTAAAGGTAAAAATTGAGGCAAGACGAGCTCCAGGCTGAAGAAGCACATCTTGGTTAAAAAACCTGAGACTGAGGTTTGGCAGAAGCACAAGATTTCGTACTGCAATTTCGATCGTGCAAATCGCTATGATGATTGCCAATTTTCACTTGCACAGGAAGAAGAAGAAGAAGCAACTAAGATTAAAATATGAGCCATAGATTTACTGTGTATGAATCACACCGTAAGAATCCCAAAGTAAAAGGCCGCACTGGCAGATACGTAATATTTTATTCATGTTCCAAAAAAAAAGAAGTTAACTCCGCGAATTTTCCATGTTCCACGAGTCGTAATGCAAATATTATTTCATTTCACGAAATGTTAATGAGAACAAAATTTTGCAAGAATCTTGATTGATTGAACATGCCTTGAGTTTAGGGAAAATGTTTCAATTTTTCAGTACATATTTGCATACATAAATGGCTGATTTAAATCAAGCACTTAGTACCACAATATTTAATTTTGAACGAATTGTGGCGTATCTTCGTTGAAAGCTTAGCTGGTAGAATGCATGCGTTTAATGCCAGACGGTTAGGGCTCAATCCCCACCAAGAGTGTCAGAAATAATGCCCAGTTTTGGTGTTTATTCCAAACCCAAAATAAAAATAACAGCAAAATTGACTCAGTCTTCACAACAAATGAGAACCAGTCCTCTTCGGGGACATCGCGGTAAGAAGTCGCCCAACATATGCAGATTTGTTGCGTTGCGTTTTCACTTTTGGTTTTTTGTATACGGCAAGACAAATAACTGAAATACGGCTCTATAATAATATATTATCGAAGGTGCAAAGATGAATTATAATTCTCATTAAATTACAATTAAAAATATTAATAATAAATGCATGCCCACAAACAGGCACGTGTAAGTTCGCGCTTACAAATGCTGCATGTGTTCTTACAAATTAAGATCCAAACCTCAAATGAACAAATACTCGTACTCTGTAACTTTTGCCAACCCACACTGAAACAGGGGTAACATTGGAAAAAAGAATCATTTTACATTATTGGTCGTCAGCGAAAAAACAACCTACATAAGTCAAGGAATGCTCCCCTAGGTTCCTTAAATTCTTTTTAAGTATAAAATACTCTTTTTAGCAGTGAAAACTGGTTTTTAGAAATGTAAAAAGGCACTTAATACCACGCACGGTAATATTTTGTATCCAAATGTGTGACAGAGAAGCAGGTGTCAAGGGAGTTGTAAAAAATACTGTTTTTTGTTAAAATTACTGTTTTTCCACAAAAATGCGATAAACTCGTATACGTTATCATTTTTAAGTTAAACAATCATTGTACTTACTGCTTTTTTTAATCAACAATTCAAATGTATTTTTTAGGATTTTCTTGGAAAATTTTCAGCGTACAAAATTGCTAGAATCTTGCCAAGCTCCCGAGGGATGGATTTTTATGAAATAAGAATTTGTCGTTTAGTGATATTATTATTCTTATAAAAAGCCATCCTGGGAAATCAACTGAAAGACAAGGATTATTGTAATGTTTTTCTTTTTCTGAATTATGAATGGAAAATGAACAACATTTTCTTTAAAAGCTTGAGAGCTTTTTGTATTGACATTGTGAAGATTCATTTGATAATGAAAAATAAAAAAAACATAGTTTTTCTTCACGAGTTGGTTTATTGTCTGAGTACTTTCGGTGGATACACATCATGATGGTGTTGTAACACCGATCGCGCGAAGTAAGTGGAAATTTATATGTATCTACTTGTAGGCGTGCATTAGTTATTTATATTAAACGTTAATCTTTCTTTGCAACTTAGATTTTAAGTGTCTCTGAATATCTTTCGCTTACAGCAGAGCATTATTTTAATAATAATAATATGCGTTTATTCCAGCTTGGTCATGTGGAGGGTGCAATACATGACCAGCCATAAAAAAAATAATACATCAATAGAAAAAGTACATAGAAAATTACAAAAATGCAGAAACATGAAAATATGTGATGAAATATATGAGAAAAAAGAGCAAACAAAATATATAGTTAAACAGTGAAAGAAAAAGAGAAATACATGGTCATTGTACATTAGAATATCAGGAACATATTAAACAGGAAAAAAAGGCTACGTAAGCTTCAAGTTCATTGCCCAATGACGCCATATGCCCAACTCCCATTTCAGGCCTCTGATTGCTACGATCAGAGAGTTTTCGCTGGATTCAATTCAGTCTCTGAACCCAGCCATTCGGGTTCGCAGCAACCCATTCCAGGAGGGTAGTTGAGCCGCCACAAACATCCCACTCGCACTACAGCTCTTCCGCAGTCGTAACAATGCTCTGTAGCCCATGTTGTAGCAGACTCTCATCTCGTTCATGCTTTGTGCTTTATAGTCACACCACAACTCGCTGGTGTATTTTAAATAAGCATCAATGAACGATTGCTTGAAATTAATAAAATATAATTAAAAAAAAATACTATTTTTTCACTTATTGAGTTTGTATTTCTCGAGCGCTTTCGGCGGTATTAAATCATTATTTTCAAGAGAATAACTATGAAATAAAATAAAAATATTTCAAACGTATTGTTTGATTTTCAAAGGATTACGTCTTTGTTTGTTTCAGGTAGGTGTTCTCAGAAAATTCACAACAAAGTATGTGCCCGTGGTATATATATATAGCCTGACGCAAACTCACCTCGATTACGTAAATTTAAAAATGTATGAAAATTTAATCACTCTCTTGGAGTGCCGTCGTATATTTGATGCATTTGCGGTTTACGCAATCGAGGTGAGTTTAACACAAAGTTATATAATTGGGGTACATTCTCGGAACTCCATACTGGTTGTTTCGTGCTGGTAAAAGACAATGGGAGAAGATGTGAGGATTTCATTTTTCCACGTACTTTGAGAGACAAGAAGACGAATGCAAAAGTAAGTACAACTTTTATAAATTTTAAGTAAAGTGAGATATTATTCTATACAATCTGGGTCTTGCCTGAAAAAACCGCTTTCTATAACGCAAACAAATCTCGCAGAAGGCTTTTGAGGCGTGATTAAAAAAACAGCGCTTACCATATAAATCATCAATAAAAGAGCACTTCTACGTCAAATCAACAGAATTATGTCAAAAAAAATACTCAATCACCTCTGAACTTGATGAAAGTTAGTATCAAGGATATCTTTGAACTGTGTTATTCCCTAGCACTTTTAAATCAGATATTTGGTTTAAATTCTCGATTTAACCTCAATTTACAAAAAAAGGTTGTTCATAAAAACTTTATAATACAGTTGAACACTAAACGTGACTGAAAAAGATAAGTCAGTAGTGTGTTTTATTTATTTTTATTTTACTTGTGCGTATATGTATGTATTTTCAGATTTTAAACTGTAAATAACAAAGTCCGGTTGGTAGCTTACTTAGCATAACACTTGGGGCTCATGCCAGAGGGCTAGGGCTCCATCCCCATCAAGGGTGTCAGAAAGACTTTCCCGGTGCTTCTTTAAAACCCAAAATCAAAAATAGACAAGGCTTTTTCTGCCATTACAAGAAATAAAAACCAGCCATTTAGTTCCACATACCAAACGCCACTCGTTCGAGAACAAAACTGTAAGAATATTCACTATATTTGCAGCTTAGTTTCATTTGCGTTTTTTTTTTTAAATATTATGAAAATTATTTGCCCTTTCATAGTGCACGCCCCTTCCAATCAAGCTACGTGCCAGAGCATTTAATATCTTCATCTCCAATATTTTTAATCAACTCAAAAATAATCCCCTCGATTTAGTTCAAGGGCCCTCTCGACGTTGATCTCAAAAGTCAATCTACAAGGCGCAAGCAAAAATTCAAATTCACCCAACGGCACTCCAAGAGGAAAATTTAGCGCGCCAAACGCCATGTTGGATTCTGCGCAGTCCTGGGTAATATAGCTGCAACAAACGAGGTCATCTGTTAAGTGATAAGTGGGAAGTAGAAGTGTGGCAGGAAAAGAGGTAGAGTTTGGAATGAATGGGTAAAAGACTAATGGAAGTTGAAGGAGGATGTGAAAGTTAAGGTTGGTTTGAGCATGTAGAAAGAATGGATGGTGAAAGACTGACGTGTATTAACTGTATTGACTGACCGTACTGACGTGTATTGAAGTGTATTTACAGAGGAAATGTGAAAGGAAAGAGAAGAAATGTATAGCTGGAGAAGATTGGTAAAATTATGAAAGAATATGATATTCAAAGCGAATGTAAAAGAAGCAGATGTATGAAAAAGGAGATTATTATAATGAACGGAAAGAGGTATGCAAGGATAGGAAAAAAGTAGGCGTATTTACAGATACTGGCCACCCCTAGCTGAATGGCGACAGAGTTAGGTACTGTTACAGTGGGATATTGAAGTTTTACTGTACTTGTTGTAATTTTTGATTTTGTGGTAATTTTTTACTACATTTGTTTACATGAAATGCAAGCAACACCTCTGCGGCACTACACAACAAGTGTCATAGACCCCTAGAGTCTCTAGAATCTAGGGAGTCTACCGCACAGGATTTCTTAAAAAAAAAAAACAAAAAAAAAACAACAAATTTTAATGTCGGCGCCGCCTCTTCCAGATAAAGTAATGAAAATCGACGAAAGCCACCTCGGTAAAAACTTGTCATGTGTCTATACTTTGTAAATTTAAATCATGTAAAGCTATCAACTCAGCTTTCGAACACCACAGGGATCCTTTATACACAAACTTTGTAAACAGCCATCAAGGTAAATCGTGAGGCATTCAACTGGTAAATTAAGGAGCCAAAACGCGTCGTCCAACTTATCCCTCATCCCAAAGAGTACAATTTGAAAACTATACAGTCCACAGAAAACAAATTAGTGATATGTGGTAACATATAAAAGTAGGTACCTACATCTTCTGTTTCGATGCTAGGATTATTTTGTAGCAATGTTCATCTATATTTTTTGACATTTCTACCTATCCAAGGCAATACTTTACATGAATTGAGCTCGTTGTGGGAGTAACAGCACTTATCTGGCATATATCCTGTAAGAGCTCTCGGCGTGGTCGTCTTCGGGCGTTTACCCCCTCGATACAACCCTCAATGTTTCCTATCTTTTTTGCACGTCCTTGGAACACAGAGCTTGTGTCCTCCGATACTTGGAAGAACCTCACGATTTGTTACGTGGTGTTTTCAGGAAATTCCAATAAGTCTTCTGTTGAGTAACATCTCGAAAGCCTTTAATATTGGTTAATTTTGTTGGCTTATGGGGTGCAAGTTATTATCTTTTATTACTTACCTACGATTTATCAGGTAGGTATTCTCGCCTGTTCACACCTTTCAGGTGACTTACCGCGTCTCACTTGAAACTTACCACTATCCACTTGCCGAATGTCCGCGTCTGTGCAACTTTTGCCGACCACGCGCCTGGGGGGGCGTGCCCAGCATCCTTCCGCCCCCAGTTGTCAGTCTTCTGTCGCTCGGCGCGCCGCCTCTCGCCTCAGCTTGCCCGCGCGGGACCTAACCTAACAATATTTTCGCTTCGCGCCACTTTCGCGATCAGCTGTTGCCGCGCTGCCATCTTTGTTTTCATTTTTTTTTGACAGCGTCAGTTTACACATTCTATTGTTTTGAATTGTAATTTCGAATTAAATATACGTAGATTTATTGTGTGTAAAAAACATTAACTTTAATTCAATTTAAATTAGCTATTAGCAGGTTTAAAAAAACTCCTCCTTTCAACAAGTTAACTGAAGTTTATATGTTAAATTAAAAATAAAATGAAATATGTTTTAAACAAAAAAATACAAAAGCAAAAATAATTTAAAAATTATCTGTGTATGTTTACAAACTTCATAAATAAAAACTTTCAAATTAATTTATCACAAAATGAAAGCTATGTATAAGCATTAAATATAAGTTCGACGATAAAAATAAAAATAAATACAAAGTCAGATGAATGGTAATAAAATAGTAATAAACAGTGTTATTTGTAAAAGTATTACATATATTTTTTTGGAATACATTAATAGGTAAACAAACATCATTTTAACATTTTACATCCGTATTTTTTTCGTTAACTCTAGGTATAATAATGTTTATTTTATTCGTTTACTCTAAAATTGTGATTTAATTAATCTTTAGGATGTAAGAATATTTTAATCAAACTTGATCGCTCTTTTTCTAAAAAGTTTTTTGTTTTGCTATCTCCATTTTTAACGTACAACCGAACTTTTCCATTGTTTGATTACCATTGACTATTGAGAAAACCAAACAACAGTAATTGTTTAAAATTATCAAAGAGTACATACCGCAAAAGACATTTTTATTTTATTTATCGTTCCTTGACTTAGGGATTGGAATGAAGCTAACCACCCATACTGTAAAAAGTGGGCTAATTTGCCAATGTTACCCCTACTTCAGGGGAGGGCACCAAGAGTCGCAGGGCTTATGTTCGTTTGAGATTGGGTTTTTATGTCGAAATGCATGTAATATGAATCTGAAATATATTATATCTGTGCAACTTAGATTATAGATCTTTGCATAAAAAACCTGAAGGTCAAGGAACGTCAGTTTTTTTACATTTTGTAAAGTTTTCTGAAAACATTCAGGCGATGTTTTTCAGCACAAAAGAAAACTTGTTCAGCGATGTTTTTATCAGATTTAAGTTTTCAGTTTGACAACCGAAAAGTTAATGTAACAGTATTTTGATATTCAAAATTAAATTCGCTTTAATTTAGATTAGAATAAAGTTCCTATAATATAATCTTTCAGAGAATAATAACTGGTAACACTCTGAACTATACGCTCAAAAATGATTGGTCTATGAATAAGTGCGGAATAAATATATACGAGAGTAAAGGTATAACTAAGTGCAATGAGATGGTTTTGGCATCTAGAAAAAAGTACCGTGAACGACTGATGAGAAAGTATAAAGCAACGACCTAGAAAAGGACGGATTGATCAAATAAGCATAATTGCAATTGAATGAATAGGCTGAAATAAAAAAGCTTCACATATGAAACATAAATTTTTAGCGTAGTTCGGTACTGCAAATAGAAAAATATGATACAAAAAGTAAAAGTGAATTAAAACTTTGTTTTTCCATTTGAATTATACAAAAAAAAATTCACTGTGTGAATAGAGATAGGTACCTACCCTTAAAAATATTATAGAAAAATATGATGTAAAATGGAATTCTAAGTCTTACTTTTAAAAGGCTTATGCCGCAAAATCTTGCAAATAAAAAATGAAATGACGTTAGTTAGTAACCGTATCACTCGATAACACTTGAAGCAAATAGGCTGTTTTCATATTAAACAATGTTTGTAATTCAAAAAAATGGATATAAAAAGTTAAGAAATTATCGCGAAAGATTGTCAAATTCAATAAAAAGGCAAGGTCACATATTTATCACTATTTTAATGAAATACTTATCGGCTTTAAAAAAGAAAAAAACATAGATTACTTTCTAGATGAAAAGTGTGAAGTTTGATGTCAATCGGACAAACCACATCTTTTATATGAAAATATATGTCAGACGATTTTCATATCAGGGAAAACTAAACGTCCTTTCTAAATGCTTTGTTCTTGTTTAAAAAAAAATATTTCGTCCTTTTCTTACATTTTTTTTTACAAATTACTATCAAATTGATTACAATTTAGACAGACAACGCCTGTCGGGTAATCTAGTAAATAAACAAATAAATAAAAAAGATACGATATGTGTAGTATACTTTGTTTCCTGTGATAGCGACGAAAGTTAGTTTGTCCGGCCTACATACGAAATAATGAGTTTATGCTTTAAATATCGTAGCCAGCAAGTTAAATGGAGGAGCCTAGAGCCCCTCAGGGGACTGCCGACAAAATTAGCTGCAAACTGAGATTACTATACATTTACCATTTCCCCACCCCTAATATATAAACTGGATGGGGGCGAGCAACCCTTAGAGGCAAAAGAAGGTAACAAACAAAACAAAACAAAAACATTTTTTCGCGGATTCATTATACGAGTAAAAAGTGATATGTAAAAATCAGTAATTCTTCTTTAAGCTGAAAAGTTTCTGTCCTGGATCTGTTCCAGAGGTATGTCGTAGTAGGAGCTTCCGGATGTTTCACCCATTTATGCGATGGGCTTCTTCGGCGAGAAGATGATGTTGATGAAACTGTTACGAAAATTAGTTTTTCTTAAAATCATATTGTTTGATTTCTATTAAACTTCTATTGAACTTTAAAAAATCTAATAAAACACTGTTTTATTTTCACAAATATATTAATTTCATTTCAATCAATAATTACTAACGTTTTCGGTCATGCCAATCATCTTCAGGTAAGAATAACAAAAAAAAATGTTAAGTGAAGATGGATTTCGTTAATCTTTTATTTTTTTATTACTTCTTCTTAAAATCCTCGCCCACAAAATCAAATTAAAAAAATAATCTTTTGATTTTTTTTAATATTATGAAATGCTGTATTTGACTAGGCCAGATCTATTTCTGAAACCTTTATTCCTACTACATACAATCATTTGTGCCTGACATATCTGCGTGTACAACCATCATCATCAACTCTTTGACTGATCAGTTCACACCAACCTTCAAGTCAGGGAACTGCTAGACTTATTCAAATTCTTCAATGAATGGAATTTTCATACTTGTTTTTTACCGTATGTTGCCCACTTTACAGGTATCTTTGCCTGTATGGGACGCTTACCATGGAGAATTGCTAATCAATATAGAATTCGTCAATTTTGAGGAAAGTTTGTACAATATGAGATTTTTTGTGTACACCGTTTCTATAGTTACAGTGCACTCTCACGGGCATCAACAAGCCAAAAGGATCAATTATGGTTCGAATTTAAAAGTTTTTGCATGTGGGTATGCATTTAATATGAGTCCTTAATGTATGATGTCTTTGCCAGTGAGATTTAACATAGATTATGGATTAAATTACCAACAGTTAAAATTTTCTGTATAAGACTTTACTTAGGGGCTGTGAGGGTTTTTCCTCTCTGTCCTGCTGATTGACACAATTAATAATTAACAGCCACTTTAATATGTTTATTTTTATTTCTTTCACAATGTATACACAATAAACCACAGCACAATAATATTAATTATTCTTAATTACACAGGCTTGCGGCTATCCCGCCTGGCAAGCTTTTTCTCCTCTTTTCTATATTCTTTTGTTTTCCTTTTCATTCAAATTCAAATCTCATGTTCCATTTTACCTAACAAACAAATCCATCTCGTTACAATACACCTCCTTCCTCTCATAAAAAAAAAACATTCCCAATTTTTTTTTTTTCTTTTACAATGAGTAAATAATGTATCATAATGCTCAGCCGGCGCCACATATTTTGTTTTATTTTAAGGATAAATTTCAAAAATATGAAAATAAAAAAAAAAACCTGTTTCTGATACATTATTCAGTCATTAATACCTTTTTTAACAATACCAATTATTTTCATACTAAAATTAATATAATTTTTTTTAACACAAATTTCATATTCAATATTATAAACAAATATTTGTTTTTTTTTTAAATACTTAATTCAACAATTCAAAATAATCAAATAACAATACATAATAAACATTCACCAGTTTATTAATCAATTCATTAAAATAACTTTTTTTTTTTTTATATACTTAATTCAACAATTCAAAATAATCAAATAACAATACATAATAAACATTCACCAGTTTATTAATCAATTCATTAAAATAACTTTTTTTTTTTTTATATACTTAATTCAACAATTCAAAATAATCAAATAACAATACATAATAAACATTCACCAGTTAATTAATCAATTCATTAAAATAACTTTTTTTTTTTAAACATGTATCACATCTTTCCCAATATTTAAATTTATTTCAAATTTATTTTTCATAATAAATTTATCAGTCCATCAATTTTTTAAAAAACTTTACCTTCATATGTAATACTTTGTTTAATTTATGTTTCATACCTTCATTCATGCAATGTTTCATAATTCATTCTTTCACTGATCACTTTTATATCAACTTTCACCGTATCATGCATCACCTCAAATTTTTCATACACATGAAAATATGTTTTTTTTTTTTTTTTTTTAATCTAATTTGATTATGTCCTTGATGTGATATTTATTTATAACATTTGTGTCTATATCTTTTAATACATAGACTATCTTGCTAACTTTCTTTTCTATTCTGGCTTTGACAAATTTTGGAGCCAACTTTGTACAGAAGTATTTCCCTGCATTTGATTGTATGAAATTTTTACGCCATACAATATCCCCTTGATCATAGACACGATTTGATCTACCTTTATTATAATAATTTGCATTTTTATTATATGCATCCCATAAATTTTCTGTTACAATTTTGTATAATGTGTTTAATTCCTTCATTTTATCTTTATGCATATCTCTATATTTATCTAAATCTTCCTTTGATTCTATTTCATCATTTACTATTTCACCATGAATTTCACCATTTAGTACAATCTCCCTACCTCTTGCTAATACATTAGGTGTGTATCCTGTTGCTAAATTGACTGTATTATTTATTATGCTTTGTACTGAATCTAAAAAAGTATCCCATTTTCTTTGTTCATTTTTGTTTTGTCTGTATAATCACTTTTTTTATTTTTAACAAAACAATCTTTTTGTACATGCCCTGTACGCTTACATGAGTAACAGATTACTGTGTGTTTTTTAAAATTTCCATTTTTTATAAAACAATTTCTTTCCACATGTCCTCTTTTATTACAAAAGTGGCATACTATATTATTTGTGAAACTTCTACATTTATTCTGTATGTAATCTAATTTTCTATTTTTAGTCCAACAATCTATTTCATCATGTCCTAATTTATTACAAAAATTGCATTTTTGCATTACATTTTTCTCTTCTGTGTCATTCATTACATTTAAATTCTTACATTCATTAAATTTGAAAAATGATTCAAACTTGCTACATATTGTAGATAATTCCTCTGTATTTTTAATTTCAGATGTTGTCAGTAAAGTTGCATATTTTTCTGACAATCCATGAATTATTATGTCCATAAGTTCCTTATCATGCATTCTTTTATTTAATAAATTATTTTTTGATTTTACCTTTAAAATATAAACAGATGCATTATCATGCCCTTGTACCATATTTAAAATTTCTAACTTAAGATTCCTTTGAAAGTCATATTTTTCAAATTGTTGTAAGAATTTGGTTTTAAAAATTTTCCAATCAAATTCACAGTTAATTGCTCTGTACCAAGTTAACGGAAAATCTGTTAAAAATATAGGCATACACTCTACCAAATAATCTAATTTTAATTTGTAGACTTTGGCTAATTCTTCTAACCTTATTATAAATTCATTTGGTTCACTTTTACCATTAAAAGATATTTTTAATTTGAGAGGATCAAAATTTATGGACTCCATTGTGTTACTTTCTAAATCCTTTTTATTATTTATTTTTTTAGATTTCGTCATTTGCTGTATATTTTCAATTTATGCAATTAAAAAAATCATTTCATTGAAAAAAAATTTTTCATACAAATTAAATATAACACCATCTATATATATTTATCTAAACTGATTTGAAACAAACTGGTTCATATCCAATCTTCATTCTCCCGCGACGTTCGATTTTTGAATTTCCATTCTTCTGAACGTAATGTAGGTAGTTTGAATTCTCTCACCTTCAATATTTTCAAACAGCGTTTCAAATCTTGTAATTTCTTGTTGTTAATTGTATAAGTCGATGTCTTCACTAGCTTTTAAACGTGTTGATGCTTTCACAACCATAAGTCTGTCCAATTTTAATCATTTCATATATTGTATTGTTTTCAATGTCATTTGTTGAAATTGACTGTCATTTGTTTTTGTTTGTGAAAAATTTTCTTCATAGGAATTTCATGTACAGATTTTTTCTTTTACGTTGGGCGCCAAAATGTGAGGGTTTTTCCTCTCTGTCCTGCTGATTGACACAATTAATAATTAACAGCCACTTTAATATGTTTATTTTTATTTCTTTCACAATGTATACACAATAAACCACAGCACAATAATATTAATTATTCTTAATTACACAGGCTTGCGGCTATCCCGCCTGGCAAGCTTTTTCTCCTCTTTTCTATATTCTTTTGTTTTCCTTTTCATTCAAATTCAAATCTCATGTTCCATTTTACCTAACAAACAAATCCATCTCGTTACAGGGCGTACATCCCATACAGGCGCATGCGCCTAATAGGTAGGCAATATATGGTAAAAAAAACATGTAAGCTAGATATTCAGATTTAAAGTTAAAAATTTAAGTTCGATTGGATCCATCGTTAGCGCTTAAGCCAGTTTCAAATAAGTTATTTTTAAGGAATAGGAGAAAACGTTTATTCGGAAGTGTATTTGCCTATACCCTGTGCACGCGCCTATAAGACTTATTTATTCAAGAGCTTAATGCATTTCTTCGACATTCTAACAGAGTGTGTTGCGCTATGACATAAGTACAGTTTTTCGGTACATTAAATAAAGCATGTGTTCTTCCACGGTTGTAGTCGTCAGGCGCATACAACCTGTAGCTCTCCATCAGGGTGGGACAGACTATTAAGCCTTTGATGTCTTTATGACAGAGCAACATAAGAGATCTTTTCCGTTTGGTTTCAGGTTTCTAAAGTACTGGCATGTAGGTTGCATAGTGCTGTCACATGCAAAAATGACACCAATGGCTGATCGTTCATACTTTGTTTTAGCCTGAAGGCATGTTTTGTAATATTATACATGTTTCTTGGTCTTATTATAAACCGGGCCCAAGTGACTTTGAATAGCCCGGAGCGCAGTGAATATTTAATTAAGCCGAGATACTTAGTGGGGTGAGACTAGTTATGGTACACCTTTCTGAATAGCACCATATAATAATGAGATTTAAAACATAATTTCACAAAAATAAAGGCTGTTGTTTTTTGTTAACAATTTACTCTCTATAATTTATAATCTAAGTTGCTCAGTAACTAAAACATTTCAGGTTCAAATTTCACGCGTGCCCACAAGCAGACACGTGTAAGTTCGCGGTTGCACATGTCGCTTGAGTACCTACTAACAAAATATCACCCATACTGTAAAAATTGCTTCAATATGTCAATGTAGGCAACAGTTGCAGGGTTTACGTTATTTTGGGATTTGGATTTTAATTTGTAAGTAAACATGCACCATTCGTAAGCGCGAACTTACACGTGTCCGTTTGTGGGCATTCATTTAATACGAATTTAAAATGTTCGCCCCGCAACGGATCAAAACATCCGCCGCCACATCACCAACACCTCTGCAGCACTGCAACAAGTGTCATAGACCTAGATTCTACGAAATCTAGGGAGTCGTCTCTTGTACGGAATTTTTCAAAAAAAAAAACCTTTAACTTGTCGTACCTTAGAGTTTTTGTTTTACACACATATTTCACAATCACTGGATTTGAACATGCCGGAAAGCGTTCAGTAAGTTCCTTATATACGTAGGTACTAAGAATCAGGGATATACCAGCGTCTTCCAGAACGTTCCCTGATCAGATGTGGGATCAAGGTCGTGTGAGGACTTCAGATGTTATCAAATTATGGATGGACGTGCCTTGGAAAACTGATGAGCCGTATTTCTATTTCGTATGGATTCTTACAAAACGGTAAAAGAATTTGAAAAAAAAAATAAGACTTATAGTTCCTAACACTTCGTACTCTGAATGGAAGGTTGTGGGCTCGAATCCCGGCGGAGCACAAAAAAAATATCATTTATATTTACAAATTTACTCTTCGCTGGGTTAAAAAAATTCATAAACCTTAACCAATGACCGGTAACCAAGAGTCCATCCAGCCTTACAGCAACTGGGTCTTGCTTGAGAATTGGCGCTTTGTAGCGACGATGACCAATCTCGTAAAAAGGTCGATAGCTCAATTGGTAGAATGCTTGCATTTCATGCCGAGAGCAAGGGTTCGATCTCAAGGTTTACTCAGCCTTCACAAGAAATGAGAACCAGCCCCCCCGGGAGCTGGGAAATCCCCACTTCAAGTGCAAGTGGTTGGTGTGAGGCCGGACCCCTTACCCGAAAAAATAAATAGGTCCCGAATTGTCACATGCGACCCCTTTGGGGATAACGCAGGCAAGAATTTACACTATTTATGTAGATTAGCTGCATTTTTGCGTAAGGTTTTAACTCTTTTTCAAGAAAGGGTTGCTGAAGGTCTGTCGATTTTATTTCCATTTGAGATTTGTTTTTTTTTTTAATACGTAAGTGCGAGCTTACACGAGTCTAATTGTGAACATACATTCAATGTGAATCCAAAATGAAATGAGATTCTGGATTATAATCTAATCTAATCTAATCTAAGTTGTAAAATATATGTAACATTAAAGATTCGCATTATATGCACATTCACAAACAGACATGCACAAGTTCGCGCTTAAACGTGCCGCATGTGGTCCTACAATAAATATAAAAACCCGAATCTCACATGGACATACACCCTGCAATTCTTACCGACCTTCCCTGAAAACAGGGGTAACATTGGCAAAATAAACCATTTCCTACAGCATGGGTGGTCAGCCGCATACCAACCTATAAGTCAAGGAAACATACACAACAGATATTTGTTTTTTAAATTCAATAAATAAGAGGAAATAATGTTCAGGCCCCTTATCTGTGAAAAAGAAGGTTCTACTGCTTTCCCTTCACCACACACAAAACCTTTGTCTCTTTATGGTGAGGTATAAGTAACAACAATTTAATCAACAGTGTACCTAATAGATTTAAGGAAAAGATGTTCAACGAAATTATTTACGATAAAAAAAGCGTTTTCTATTTTCAAATCCTCGGTGTTTTTTTATGATAAAAAACTTTACTCTAACAAAATCACACAATGAAATATTAATTATGATTATAATTAATTAACAGGGACAAACAAAAGTCAATTATCTCTGGCATGAACTGTCAACTGTCAGCTGACATTTAATCCGGGCCTAACTGGGGGTTATCTATATCTCTATGAATACAAGCAGGATAAAATGAAACCTTGTTTCTGCCTCGTCTAGACGAGTCCAGTTTTTTGGTAGCAAGTAGCGAGTAATTAGAACCAACTCTAAAGTGTCCACTGTCCAGTATACCAACTCTATTTTTTTGTATTAAAAGTGGATGCATAGAATAAAGTTATTTTTTGTTAACAATACAATCTGTGTTTAAAGTATAAAGGTGACAATATGTAGAAATTCGAACGTGTTTATTTATCTAAATTTTAGAGTAAAAATATTTTAATCAAAATAATATTTTAAGAAACGTGTTATACGTCAATACATATTTTGGATGCTTGATGCTTTCGAAATTGAAGGATAACTATATTTTCATAATACAAAGTTGGAACAAATTTTTGATAATGTAAATAGTGTACAAAAAAAAAAATCAGAACTATTAACGACAGTTGAAATTTATGAAATAGTTACAGTTTTTTTTTACTTATAGGTTGTTATGCGGCTGACCACCCATACTGTAAAAAATGGTTCACTTTGCCAATGTCACCCCTGTTTCAGGGAAGGACGGCAAGAGTTGCAAGGCTTATGTTCATTTGAGATTGGGTTTTTATATTGTAGGTCCACATGCGGCATGTGTTAGCGAGAAATTATACATATCTGCTTGTGGGAATGCAAATAATATAAATCTTAAATGATATATATCTTTGCAGCTTAGATGAGATAAGATTCGGCGATATAATGTCATAAGTCTAAGATCTAGGTGACCAGGATTCTTAGCAACAGGTAACATATATGTTTATCGACTATTTTTTTAACGACTGTTCAATTATAACATTAGTTAAAATTGAACATTATTTTGAGAATTAATATTTCAATTCAGCATTTATTCAACATTCCACACACTTAATTTATCAGATTTTTCACTACAACAATCACATACATTACTCTGAAAATTAATGAAAGATAATATTTTCAGAAACACACACAACCAACAACTAATGCATTTGCACTTGTCCCGTGCGAACAGTGCTGGGCCAGAAGCTTGGACTAACCTGATACATTCAAAGTTAATTTGACCCTGAGCTGAATCCGGATTTTAACTATAAATTATAATAATAACAACCCTTTATTCCCGTAAAATCACGCGGGAGATGCAATACGTGACCAGTTATACGAAATATACAGATTAAAATATAATAGCACTTTAATTAAAAGTATAAAGAGAACATGAAAACGATAGAACAAAGTTCTCAATCAAAATACGTCGTTGATTTCCTAACTTCACAAAAACAGAGAACTCACATATTCGAAAAAAGAGGAACCCTTCAACATCACAATCGCACATTTGTTTTTTAAAAACACTCTAAAATGTGTTTTCAAGTAAAATTAAAAATTTTACTTTCACAAATCGTAATTAAAATCTTTACTTTTATTTCAATTTATAATTTTTGGATGAAATTTTTTAAGCAAAACACTGTTTATTTTCACTATAGACTTTATTTAAAAGATTAAAATCTTTAAAACAAAATTACGAACGTTTTCGACCTAGAAGGTCATCATCAGGTAACTCTTTACTTTTAAGTTTAAATTTTACATTTCAACTCAACCGTAGCGGTTTACCAAAAATGTATTGAAAGTAAAGCGCTCGATAGAGGTGTTATTTTAGTTTCCATTCATTTTTAGGTATGCGCAGTTGCCAAGATTAAGCGAGAGTTTATTTTTTTTTACTTGGTGTAGGTATCACGTTAATTTTGTTGCTCAGATCGTTTGTCTCTGTCGCTCCCGCATCCCGCGATGGGCTTTTTACTATCTCCCTCTCAGCTAATCAACGTCACTTTTGATCCCCATGGGAAAAGAGAAAGCTTACTGTTGCTGAAAATGTCATAGGAAATTATTGGTGTAACAAATCAGAAAAGACTTTTATAGTGGATTATTAGGAGCTAGGTTTGACCAGTCCGTAGTTGTGGTAACGCTTCTAACTCTAACTGTAAATGGAAAGCTGTGGGTTCGAATCCCGGTGGAGCACAAAAAAATACCATTTATTTTGTTCAAATATGCTCTTCGCTGGTTTTAAAAAATTAAACACATTTATCAAAGACCGGTCACCAAAGGTCCATCCAGCCTTACTGCAACTGGGTCTTGCTTGTCAATCGGCGCTTTCTATAGCGATGATCAAGCTTGGAGAAGGCTCTTGAAGTGTGATTCCCATGAAAACAGCGTTCACCTTACATATTTATTATTATTATTAGGGTAACTCATCATTGGTTATGGCTGGCCACCCATAATGTACAAAATGGTTCACTTTGCCAATGCCACCCTTGTTTCAGGCAAGGTCGGCAAGAGTTGCATGTTTTATGTATTTTGAGATTTGAGTTTTACGCTGTAAGTTCACATCCAGCATGAGTAAGTGAAAACTTACACGTGTTTGTCTGCTTGTGGGCATGAAGTTATCTTTGAATGTTAGATTACATATTATAAAGGTAGCAACCGTGTACGGTTGCGCTTACACATGCTACATGAGTACATACAAAATAAGATCCCTAACCTAAAATGAACATGACCCCCAAACTCTTGCCGACCCTCATTAAAAAAGGGGTGAAATTAGTAAAAGTCAGCAATTTTTACAGTATGTGCGGTCAAATCTTATCCTAACCTATAAGTCAAAGAGCATAAAAAATGTAATAAACTACGAGTACATACATATGTAACTATAATAATATAATCTATAATCTAAGTTGCAAGGATAAATGCTTACAAATGCTGAATGTGTACTTAAAAAAAAATCCAAACCTCAAATGAACATAAGCCCTACAACTTTTGCTGACCTTCCCTGATACAGGGGTGACATTGGCAAAGTGAACCATTTTTCACAGCATGGTATTTTTAACAAAAACTAAAAATATAGTAAGACTATAATAATCAGTCATTTTTTATTTAAAATCCTTAGCCACAATTCAAACTACATTTTTTCAAAATAACCCTTGTATTATTCCTTGACTGATAGGTTGGTATGAGGTTGACCACCCATACTGTAAAAAATGGTTCACTTTGCCAATGTCACCCCTGTTTCAGGGAAGGTCGGCAAGAGTTGCAGGGCTTATGTTCATTTGAGATTGGGTTTTTTACATTGTAGGTCCACATGCGGCATGTGTGAGCGCGAAATTATGCGTGTCTGCTTGTGGGAATGCATTTAA
Source organism: Agapetus fuscipes (assembly GCA_951799405.1). Classification (NCBI taxonomy): domain Eukaryota; kingdom Metazoa; phylum Arthropoda; class Insecta; order Trichoptera; family Glossosomatidae; genus Agapetus; species Agapetus fuscipes. The sequence goes on along the minus strand of OX637333.1, from coordinate 19,163,645 downwards.
TATGAATCTCAAATGATACATATCTTTGCAGCTTAGATTTAGATTTAGATTTAGACCACAAATCACGGAATATATTTAGACCAATGATTCAGGGCCAAACCAATCATCAAGAGCGCCGGACGGTATTTAAACCGGCGCTCTTTTATTTAAAACATACGATAGTGAAATTACTTTTTCTGCTCGGCCATAGCGTTGTCAACCACCTTATAATATGCATTATTTTATTTGTCTCGGAAACTGGAATTTGTATGGAAATCTACACAAATATATTACGCCCGAGATGTTTCATAAGTTATTATGGTCTCTCATATGAGTGACAATTAAATTAAATAGTTGTAATATCGCTCGCTAGGTGTGCTGCGACACATTCGCCGTAGGTTTCTAATTGCTAAGGCACTCATTGTATACATTTCAGTGGAGGTGTACACTGTACAGTACAGACGCCGCTCTGCTAAAAGCCTTATTTATCCTCACTTGTTTCTAAGCGTCAGATCCATTTAAGATGGCGCATCAATTCTTAAACCGGTAAAATATAGAACATTTTCAATTCGGAAAATATCTAGTTTTGCGCACTTTTTATAAAATAAAATCATAATATTAAAAGTTGAGGGTTTGTGTATTGACATTGGGAAGACTCATTTTAAATTAAATTTCGAGGAAATAAATCAACTCGCGAAGAAAAACTTTTGTTTAATTTTTAAATTAGTAAATATTTTTACATATAACGGGGGCAGTTTTACGCTAACCACTTTGATTGAAATGAGGGTTTCCCTGCTCCCAAGGGCCTGGTTTTATTTTATTGTAAAGGCTGAGTAAATATATTTTTTAATTAATGGGGCTTAAATAAACACCGAAATGGAAATCATTTCTGACAACCTTGGGACTAAATGCAAGCATTCTATAAAATAAGATATAACATCGAAAAAAATATATTTTAAATCTAAGAAATGACGATAATTTTGAATTTGGCTTAGTTTTATTTATACCGCTAATGATAATTCAAGATATCTTTCACAACTAAAAAATATGTTTTTTTTTGTGTCGCACTAAGCTGCCTTTGAAGCTTAACATCGTAGACGTATGGGTACAGGAATTTAGATACTATATAGAAGACAGATTCCGAGAAGAATGGAAGACAAAGCATCACATGTTTGTGCATTAGAGCGTCGATTATCCCAGCTAATCGGAGGACACGGGTGTTAGCAAAATCGATTTTTTATCCATCGTATCTTTGGCCATCTTCCTTTGGTCTTTTTGTGGTGGGAGTGCTAGATGCTTAATGTGGTTTGCGTCGTCCATTCTTATTATGTGGCCAGCCCACAGCAGGCTCCCTCCCTTGATGAAACTTACACATATATGAAGAGTTAGTATCTAGTACATAACCTATAATAGTATCTAGTACATAGCTACAAAAAAAAAAAAAACGCAACTAAGCTACACATATAGTGTAACTTCTTGCCGCGTTATTCCCGAAGGGGTCGCAACTTTTTTTGCCAGAGGTGCTTTACAAGTTTACATACATTTTTGTCGAATACACAATACTTCGAGTAAAGTGAAAAAACTCGTACTCAGGGTCCTGTTCTTTTGAAGAAACATAGTTTTAAGCAAATTTTTGTTCTGATTTACGTGACGATTTTCTTCTGAAAACTTTATGAGGAGATGGCGGCTATTTGGCAATGTGTTTAGCTTATCGACGTTGGGATAATCGACTCTCTACTGCACTGTACATTATAATATATTGTTACATATTGTTGTATAATGTTGTCTATTGTTACGTATTGTCGTGCGGTGTTGCGAAGGTAAATGTGGAGTAATTAAAGTAAGAATTGTCAGCGTCTAATGAGTCACAGGTATCAATGAAAACAAACAGAAAGATCTAGAAACGAAGCTCTGTATTTCAATGGAAGGCAATGGCTTACAGGCTGTCGTTCCCTATAACTTCAAAATAGTTGATTCAAGTTTCATTTGTAACTGTAGCATTTAAAACCCCCAATGAAATTCATAACTTGTTTTTCCTTTGAAGGATCTAACGCACGCCTATATAATAAATGTTTCTTGACTTACCAGTTGTTGTTGGATTATGAGATTTAATTGTTGGGTAAAATCTCTTTTACAGTGCAAAACTTATTTTTATTCACTTACTACACATAACAGTGTTACTATAAGAATACTCAGTTACAAAACAATTTACAACTATAATTTGTTCAATGCTGCTGATTATTTCTGATAGGTATTATATTTCTCTATAGATTAAATTTATATACCTAATAATTGGTATGAGGCTGACCTACCATATTGTAAAAAATGATTTACTTTTTATTGCAGGGCTTATGTTCTTATGAGGCTTTTTATTTTGTAAGTACACATGCAGCAGGGCTTAGTGATTTGAGTCGAGAGCCGACCATCTATCATTTTATCTGAAATACTTGTGGATTATTGTATTTTGTTTATACGACTTCAATGGAATTTTATTTATACAAATACCGATATTACCAAATACTTGTTATTCTAATGATTACCCTCAGTAAAGATTTCCACATCCCTTGATTTGCGTAAGGCTGACTACAAACTTTCATTGATGCGTCTCATTTTTGCATGTAGAGGATTTTAATTAAAAAAAACAAACGTTTTATAAATAAAATTCAGAACTATCGCATCTCTTTTTATTTAAAATATTTTGTACTCTGTACAGCTTTCAGCTAAGGCAAGATATTCTCCAACAGACGGCAAGCCATGCGAAAGGCACGATAGCGGTGTTAGGTACACCTGCGGGTAAAACTTAGCAACTGATTGGCAATTTTTTATAGCATCGTTAAGTAATACTAGCCACTAAGGACGCTTTTATGGGTTGAAGTTTCTCCTAAAGAAATAAACTGCCAACATTGATCTCTGTTCTCAACTTTAGAAGTAGGCTGTTCCAGCAGGATGAACCAGCCGAACTAAAATACGTATTTTCCGTTTTGCTACTTATACTCGTAGAACGATGTTCCCTGATTTAAATGTGTACTTGAATCTGACCCATTTTGTAAACTTGGTTCACTTTGCAAAGACCGGCAAAAGTTACAGAGCTTTTGTTCATTTGAGATTTGGGTTTTCAATTTGTAAGGACAAGTGCAGCACAGGTAAGCGCGAATTTACACGTGCCTGCATGTAAGTATACATGAAATATTAATCTGAAATATTAAAATATCTTAGAAACAAAGATTCTCCATTAAATATAGATCCGCCAGACTTATAACTTCACTGGAAATGTTCCGAGAATAGTATACATGTTTCCTGAAAAAAATATTCAATATGATTGAACGGCTCAGGAGTTCTTAGGAGCATACATATGTACATACATTCAATTCATAATTGTAAATATCATGCAAGTATGTTGTACGTTGAATGATTGTCTGTGAGGGGAATAAGGGATTCAAATAGAAGTGAAGTTAGCATGAATAAATAATTAGTTAAGGGTGGCCAGGGACATTTTGAATTAATTCAGTGTCTCGAGTATAAAACATCGCGTAAATTCACCTCGATTGCGTAAATCGAAAAGATCTATGAAAACTAAATCACTCTCAAGGAGTGCCGTCGAATAATCCATAAAATTTTGATTTACGCAGTCGAGGTGAGATTTACGCGATGTTTCATACTCAGGGCACTGCACAGATCCATCGCGCACAGACTTGGCAACAGTTTGAGACAGTCTTGTAAAAGTTTGACACAGATTGAGAAGCCTTGGGACTGTTTGGAATCTAGGGACAGTTTAAGATTCAACCCTTTGACTAATACGTTTGCATAATCAGTAATCTAAGTTGCAAATACATATAATTATTAGGATTCACTCTTTGTGAATGTCAATAACCGAATACGTTCTTACAAAAGAAAATTCAAAGCTTGCATGAAAATTTAATGTTGAGTATGAGATTTTGCCACGTCAATTTATAACAGGGTAAGAATCGGCAAAAGTCAACTATTTTTTAAAGTATAGGCGATCATCCTTATACCAATGTAAAAGTCAAGGAATTTTAAATCTATTTTCTATAAGTAATCTTAGTTGCAAAGATACATTATTATTTAAGATTGATATTGCATACACATCCACAAGTAAACGTAAACAAGTTTTTGTTTTGTTTTGGTTTTTGTTCTTCTTGATTCTTTTTTCTGCTGTTTATATTTATTTTAATATACCTGTATACTACATCTAACACTATGTTTTTATGTTTTTTCTGCTTCTTTGTTTCTTTTTTCTGCTTTTATGTGTTTTATATGTTTGCTATATCTTACACTATGTATTTATGTTTTTGCTGCTTTAAGTTTATTTTTTCTGCTCATACATGTTTTATCTTGTTTTTGACTTAGTTTTCATGTAATTTATTACTTTCTTCTTTGTTTTTTTTTATGCTATTATGTATCATATATTGTATTTTATTCATAAATAAATAAAAACTGTTTAAAAAAAAAAAAAACAGGTGTAAGTTCACGCTCACACATTTTGCATATTAATTATCAAAAATAAGATTCAAATTTCAAATGAAAATAATCATCACAACTCTCTGAAACAGAAGCGGAATTGGCAAAAGTAAATAATTTATTTAAGTGTGGAGTGTGACTCCCTTTTCACATGAGTTCTGCCCCGATTGTATATGATTTGTCTATAGATCACCGGACAGACCGTTTGAAAGCTTTCATACATCCATATACGCTACTAGACTTTTGACCCGATAATATTTAAATCTATAGACAAACCATATACAATCTGGGCAGAATGCAATCTCGTGTGAAAAGGCTATTACTTTCATACCAAACTATAAGTCAAGGAATGAAAGCATAACATAATGCAACGTTTTTATAAAAAAAAAGTCTTTTAAATTAATGTAGTGACGTGATGAGTTGTTTTCAAATTTTCTCAAAACTTTTTTCCTTTTGTTAAATCTTAAAATACAATTAAAAATTGAAAGGGCTACGCACGAAAATAAATTATAATTTTCACATTCAACAGCTTTGCAGGGTGAAAATCTCTTTGATCTACCCTCAGCGTCAATGTGGAGAATGCTACAGCTACAGTTTTCAAATCTGATTTGCGTTTAATTTGAGGTCGCTAGCAGGGAGCATTTTAGCTATAAACGTTTATCAAAAACAAACAAAGCAAGACCAGCTCTAGCGCAGGGCGAATGAAGGTCAAGAACTTATTTCATTATTTAAAAAAAAAGTTTTAAAAATTCTCGATGGCCAGCGTCTACCAGGTCACCCTCCCAAAAGATGATAGAACAGCTGGTCTTCTGCATCACAGGAGGGAGGTCCGCAATAAACAGATCCTAGCTCTACAACAAGAGGAAAAAGAAGTAGTGCAAAAAAATCTGATGCACATTTCTGCTTCTATAAGTGTTTTTAGGCTTTCATGGCCGGCTTCAGATGATGATGATAAGGATGTAGAATCCATCTTTGCAGGCTTGTAGACCATGTTCAATAATTCTTTTGTAGGCTACTTTATTCTTTTTGGAAGGCTGCTACGTTGTACTTAGACTAAGTACAAGCCCTGAAGAAGTCAGTCGTATGTTACTGACGAAACGTAGCATCCTTCCAAAAAAAATAAAGCAGCCTACAAAAGAATTTTTGAACATGGTCACAAGCCCGTAAAGATGGATTCTACATCCTTATCATCATCATTTTTTACTTCTGTTTTCGCTTTCTTGAATAAAAGTGATTTATGATTTATTCGACTTATTTGAACAAAATATTTGACAATTAGAACATAATACTTTTATTGTAGTGTTAGTCCTCTCAATCTATATTTCTGACTTTCTGCAATATTCGCTTTTTATAACAGTTGCGTAGACTACTTTAGAATCGATTATCACGAACGCACTTGTATATGCTATACTAATACCAGTACGTGCTTGCACTCGCGTGAAGTTTCACAAAGTCACGCACACACACACACACAAACACCCATACGGACTGGCGTGTTTGGAAAAAAAAATCTGCACCAGGAAAACCCATTCCCGTGAAAATATCGTTCTTCTACGCCAAAACAAAACTTTCTCGTTACCCTCCGTAGCACAATACCTAACGTAAAAATGGCTTCTTTTTTATTTTAGTTTATTTTCTACTGACTACTGATATTATCTTATCCGATATTTCTTGTTCACTCACTCAATATATTTAACGCAACGCAACTAACGCAACTAAGCTACACATATAGTGTAACTTCTTGCCGCGTTATCCCCGAAGGGGTCGCATGTGGCGAGTTGAACCTATTTATTTTTACAGGTAAGGGGGCCGGCCTTACGCCAACCACTTCAGTTGAAGTTGGGGTTTCCCAGCTCCCGAGAGAGCTGGTACTCATTTCTTGTGAAGGCTGAGTAAACTTTGCCGGTATTTTATTTTAGGGTTTAAAATAAACACCGAAACGGGAAATCATTTCTGACACCCTCGGTGGGATTCGAACTCGACCTCACGGGATGGAATGCAAGAACTCAACCAACTGAGCTATCGACCGGACTAACTCTTTCACAAATTCACCTATTTGATTAATAAGAGTGGAAAAAGCACAACATTTAAAAATTTTAATATATTTTTAAAAGCTCTTGGTCGTGCAGCAGTCGCTTCATAGTTGTTTTTAATTTGTTTAGCCAGCGGTCCAGAAATTTCAACGTTTGCAGGCGGAATTAAAAGTTATACTTTGTTCTGAGGACGCCAAGTATATAACATTACGCCCTAACTCAACCATCGCGTTTCCTATTAATGCATGAAAAGTAAATGGCACCTCCTGTGACTTTTGGTTAACGAGAGTTAAAACAGAAAGTATAAACTTGATGTACAAAACAATGTCTGGGTCAAAAGGAAACCTAAGTATACATGGGAATATAATTTTAAAGATTAGTATTGTGTACAAAAAGACTTACCATTCTAGTGTAGTGAGATTAAAAAAGTAATAGTGATGTTCGTTAAACAAAAAAATATGTATTAAAATACTGTATTCTGTAATAAAATTATTTGTAAAGAGGTTAAAGCCATGTATCTTTAACAAAAAGTTATTTTTAGCTATGTAAAAGCAAAGATGACCGGTCCGTAGCCCAGTGGTAACACTGCGGACTCTGAATGGGAAGGTAGTGGGTTCGAAGCCCGGCGGAGCACAAAAAATATACCATTTATATTTTCAACTTTGCTCTTCGCTGGGTTGAAAAAATCATAACACCTTTACCAATGGCCGGTCACCAAAGGTCCATCCAGCCTTACAGCAACTGGGTCTTGCTTGAGTATTGGCACTTTGTAGCGACGACCAAGCTCGTACACCTCTGCGGCACTACAACAAGTGTCATAGACCCCTAGAGTCTCTAGAATCTAGGTAGTCTCCCGCACAGGATTTCTTAGAAAAAAAAGAAAAAAAAATGTAGGTTTTTTAAAAAAATTAGGTAAATATATTAAAACGATTAGAAAATATTTTTCAAATCTCTATCTCCTGGATTGCCGCCTTTGGTTTATTATACGGCTGATTTGCTACCGGTCAGGTTGATAGCTCACTTGGTATAACAATTTTATTCAAAGTTAGAAGTTCATGGTTCGATTCCAATGAAGCTGTCAGATCAGATATTTTTTTGCAGTTAATTTTTTTAACATATCCATTGTACCGGAACGGATTACCCAGTATTCATTAAAAAATGAGAGATTACTCCTTGTAATATTTTTCAATAACACGCTGCCCAATTGTGTTCCAAATTTATTTTCAGTTTTTGATTTTTCAACCCTTAATATCAAATCAAAATTACCTGTGCAATTCTAGCCGCCTTTCTCTGACACAAGGTTGCATCAAAATATGAATAAATACAATTGTGAGGACTTCACGAATTAAGTTCCACGATTAATAGATTGGTAAGGCTGACCCTTTTGCTGTAGGTACAACTAGATTCACTTTTGCCAATGTCAACCCGTTTCATTGAAAGTCGGCAGGAGTTGCAAGTTTAATGTTCATGTGAGTTATTTTTGTAAGTCCACATACTGCGGGCCTACATTAAATATAATCCTTATACGAGTATGTATACATTTCTTTGCAATTGAATTATAGAGGATTATAATTTTAAATTTCACTAGGGCGACCATGGTTTTCTAAACTAGGTCACCTGGAGATTAATTAATCAAGTGCAAACTACTTTTATTATTAAGATTTATTTACCCGATGCATCCATCATCACCTGTACAAGGATATCTCTGATATTGATCCACGTGAAAGAGACGGAGGTAGCTGCTATGTGTGGAAGAGAAAAGGAGGGAAATATCAATTCACCTTTGGTAGGGTGACCATTGTCAATTTATGGCATGTCCTGTTTTTATTGTTTATTTGTGGCTTTATTGCCCCCCGCGTATTTTTTTTCTGTTATAAGGCTTTTTGGCTAAAATCCGAAATAAATCCATTTGTGCAGTATTCCTTTGTTTCTCTTTTATTTCATAGTTTTATTGTAATTTTTAAATGCGTCTTTGAAAAAATGAATTTTATACAAACGCAACTAATCTGAACGGTCAAATTTCTTACCGCTTTGCTTCCGAAAGGGTCGTATGTGATGTGTGGAACCTGTTTATTTTCACAGTTAAGAGAGTTGGTCTTACGTCAACCACTTATTGATTTATTTTTGCCATAAATCTTTACTCTATCATGCAAATAACAAAGGTATATGATCATTTAAGATTCGTTGTAAAATGCATACTCACAAACAGAAAAGTCGACTTTCCCTGAAACAAGGTGACATTGGCAAAGTATGGGTGGTCAGTCTCATACCATCCTATAATTCAATAAATTATAAGTTGGTATGAGGTGGCTATGCACCTTTTTACTGAAAATAATATCAAAAAAACTTTTTTACTAATTTTAACTGAATTGCTAAAAGTTAAGAATTATTTTGTCGAAGAGAATATCAAATAATATTGTGATTTTTGGTGTTTAAAGGCAGCAAATTCATGACAGCGCCTTCCTTTAGCTCTTCTCTCAAGTGCTTGTTTGGCTTATCAATTATTTGATTCAAAGATGACGTGTACATGACATTGTCCGAAGAAGCACATTCTACATAATATGAGCTAAGAAAAAAACGTATTACATGATAATTGTCATTAATATTTTCAAAACGATTTTCCAACATTCATAAAACACATGGGTCCAGTGTACAAACATTGTTCATGTGAAATTATATCTGTTGGAGATAAGAAAAACAAAGACTAAGAAGATGAGCTATCACCAATATTCGGTTTCAGCTGTGTGCATCTATAGCTAGCTATCGTAGATATGTATTCGTGTAGCTATTTGTAGCGTCTAGACACTCATAGCTTGTTTACGAATGAGCAGACAGTGGATGTAGCGATTGTCTACGATCCTAAAACCGTTATATGTAAGTGCTACGGTCTACGAGCCTAACGCTATAATATGTGCTACGGTGCCTACGCTGAAATAATGTATGAGTATTCGTAGAGTCACGCTTCGGTGAACCTTAGCCTGAGTATGAAACTTTCAATCACATACTTTTTCTTGTGCGCGTGTGGAGACTTTAAGTGCTTGATGAAGACGCTGTTTTTGTTTACGTATATTTTCTGGTAAACGCTTTGGTTGAGTTGAAACGTAAAGTTGTATACTTTGGGATCTTTTAAAGAATTTAAGAATAGTTCATACAAAATAAATATTGGTTGAGCAATAATTAAATGGCCAAGGTCAAACAATGAATCTACAGTATCAACTTTATTTAAGATAATGTAAGCCAATGTAAATAATTAATGTTTAATTAAACAAGCTTGTACATTTACGGAGGGAATTTTATTTTTAAATATGAAAAAATTACAACTTTCTATAAAAAACATAGTTTTATTGTCCCAAATTATTTGAGTTGAATTGCCTAAGCGCTATTGGACTTTGTCCTTCCATCTTTAGAGGCTGAGATGTAAACAAAAGGGTCAAAATTCAAGGTAGGTGAGAGAAAATGGGTGGTCAGTAAGCCTCTAAAGATGAACGGATAAAGTCCGATAACGCTAACGAAAACTCAAATATATTGTAAAAATATGTTTTTTCACATATTTTTTTTATTCATTTTTATTTTAAACATTTAAAAGATTTCTATAATCTTTAACTTAAGTTGCAAATTAATGTTAATGGGCACGATTTATATTGAATGCATGCCCGCAAACAGACATGCTTAAGTTCGCGCTTGCATATGTCGCAGGTGTCCTTTGGTACAAAATACAGATCCCAATCTTAATTGAACATAAGCTCTGCAACTTTTTCTGACATTCTCTGAAACAGGGGTGAGATTGGCAAAATGAAGTATTTTTACAGTAAGAGTGTTTTTTCTCGTATCAGTAATTGAACGATTCCACTTTTGTTTCATCTAAAATGTATGAGCACATTCAAAGTCTTGCTTGTCACAAGTTACACAGTATGTATGTATGTAACTCGGCCTCGTAGCGTTACACAGAAAGACAATAAACTATCGTGGATGTATGTACTTCTGCCTTACCTGTGTCCAATAAAAGACTCTGTACTGTTTACATAAGGTTCTGCTCTTCAGTAATGAAACATCCAACCTACATATTATGTATGTACATACAAATACTGTGTAGTTATCTGTATAGTGTGTACTTTCTGTTACACCAAATAAAGATACATTGAACAAAAATGCCATCTGATATATTTATGCCTATGATATTAGCGTTTAAATGCAACTATTCGCTTATGTGATGAATATGTTTTTATAGTGGTACACTAAATACCCTATACAGTTAATCCTCAATAGTCGTGTAGAAAGGGTTTCTCGTGAAGACTTTGGCTACGTCGCCAATGACACATTGAGAATGCAAGTTCTTCCATAACTCTTCGTCTAATATCCGAGAAGAGTAATTATTCTTGAAAGCTCGATTATCCGAGCATATCGTTTGTAAAACAGCCTTGCCTAAGCTAGTAAGTATTAATCGACGCTCTACTGTACATATCTGAAGCGCACAGTATATGTCCTCTGTTTTAATAGAACATTAGCTTTGTTGAAAGAATATAATCTGTATTTAAACGACATCATATATTGTAATACAGTATCTACGTTTTCTTGAATTATTTCTGTCGTTTAGCACCAGATTAATGATTTCGTTAATATTTTTTGCTGTTTCGCAAAAAACGATTAGTGTTGCTTAAAAATCATTACTTCTTTTCCACTGAGAAAATTCCGTCCAATAAAATATTTCAACTTTGACTATAAAAATGTATGACTAATTTAAATCTGATAATAGGTTCAAATAAATTTTCTAATGTTTGCACAAGGGTAGACGACAACTAATGGCTCTTGAAACTCTAGAAATTCAAAAACATTTGAGCCATGTTGTTAATAAACAAATACCTACTCCTTCTCCTCTTCTAACAAAGCCCACATTTTACAAAAACCCACCCACTTTCTCCTCTCTAAATAAATACGCATTCCTTTCTAACAATACCTACCTACTTAAAAAACCCACTTTCTCTTCCCAAAATGTATTTGTTCTAACCCTTGTATTTTAATTTTAAAAACTTCAGTTAGCCTCTGATGATGAACCGAGCAGGTTCGACAGCGCTTAGGCAGTATAACTCATATGTGAAAATAAAAACTATGTGTTTTTTAAATAAAAAAGTTTTTTAATTATTAAATTAAAAAAGGTTCAAATAACTACATTTATTTTCATTTATCTTGTTCCTTGGCCTATGATGCTGACCACACATACTGTAAAAAAATGTTCTCTTAGCCGATATCATCCCTGTTTAAGGAACGACCGGCAAAAGTTTCAGGGCTTGATGTTTATTTCAGATTTGGGATTTTATTTTTTAAGTGCACATGCAGCATGAATAAACGCGAAGTAATTCACATTTGTCTGCTGGAGGGCATGCATTTACTATGAATCTTATACGTTAAAGTATTGTTTTTGTAAATCAGATTTAAGACGATGACTCTATCTGCTTAACAAATACTGTCGAAATCTGTTAACATTGATACTGTTAACCAATCTTCCACGCATTACTTCTGTTTCTTTAACACAAAGACTGCCCAATAAATTCCCTTCACTCAACATTTTTCTGGATACAATTATTGAAAACAGTGAAAACCTTACAAACAGCTTTATCTGAGTATTATTTGTTTGTGTACCCTTTAGTGGTGTTGTAAGTCAGGGTTGTCCACGCCCTCTATTACTGCTGTCTTGGTCCTGTCCAGGGCCCACTAAATCACCGGCACGCCTCCCTCTCTGGGGCAACCCTGAAAGACACTTTCAGAACACTTACACAACATAATATATTGTAATATATTTATCTCTGAGCTTGCTTTGTTTTGTTTTATGATTCTACTTTGGTTTCTTTTAAAGATGTTTCTCCCTCAATTTCCTTTACTACGAAGGATATCGTTTTCCATTTTAAAGGCCCTGCAATTCTTTGAAGGCGCTGAGAAGGACCTTTTAGATATAACATAGTTCTTAAAAAGTAACCTCGGATATATGTTAGTTACTTATAAGGGAATATTGTACACATGAAAGGTCCATGAAAATAATTTATTTCATGTTCCGGTAGATAGTTCAATTCATAGAATACTTGTCTCCCAGGAGTAGAGAAACCTCCATGTTAAGTGAGGTGTAAGGCCGGCTCCCTTTCCTGTAAAATTAATTGATTCCACTTACCGCATGCAACCCTTTTGGGTCCAGCGTGGTAAGCAGTTATACTTAATATGCAGCTGAGTTACGTAAAAGATAAGCATATTTTACATAGGCTATAAGGGAAATACTTATAAGGGAACGTTGCACATTATGTACATATTAAAAAGGCCCAGCCGAATATGAAGAAGGCCCTAATTTTTAGTGCTCTCAGATTGCTTAAGGTTATTTGTCAGCACTTAGGGCCCGTAAGACATTTTGTGGGCGCTAGAAGGACCCTTTGTTTTATAACTTTATGGGTGCTACCAGAGGCCTTTTAAATATTTATACAGGAAGGGTTGGTAATTTGATGAAGGATTCTTTTTTTTATACGTAGGTTACCTACAAACACACTTGTTTTACAAAAGACCACTGTATATTAGACAGGCCCTAAAAAAGGCCCATGGAGTATTTTGTAGGCGTTAAAACGTACCCGTTTCATATTTTATAGGTGCTAATAATGGCTTGTTAAATATTTTGTAGTTCTACCATGGCCCGCTGGAAATCATGTAGATGCTATGAAGGCCATCTTTTATATTTACTTTTTATTTGATGTTACGACAATCCGTTGGAAAATTTATAGATGATGTGAAGGGCTATTGGATGTATTAACTGTGCTACGAAGAGTCCGTTGGAAATTTTATAGATGCTATGACAGGCTATCTATAATAATCTATAATCTAAGTTGCAAGCATATTATATTCATTTAAAGCTCTCAGATGTATGCCCACAAACCAACACGTGTAGTTCGCGCTTACAAATGCTGAATGCGTACTTACAAATAAATCCAAACCTCAAATGAACATAAGCCCCACAACTTTTGCCGACCTTCCCTGAAACAGGGGTGACATTGGCAAAGTGAACCATTTTTTACAGTATGGGTGGTCAGCCTCATACCAACCTATAAGTATACGGATACATTAAATGTGCTACGAAGAATCCGTTATAAATTTTATAGATGCTATGACGGGCTATCGGATACATTAAATGTGCTACGAAGAATCCGTTATAAATTTTATAGATGCTATGACGGGCTATCGGATACATTAAATGTGCTACGAAGAATCCGTTATAAATTTTATAGATGCTATGACGGGCTATCGGATACATTAAATGTGCTACGAAGAGTCCGTTGGAAATTCTATAGATGCTATCACGGGTTATCGGATACATTAAATGTGCTACGAAGGGGGCGTAGGAAATTATATTGTTGTAGATGCTTTGACGAGATATTGGATATTTTATATGTGCTACAAAGAGTGCGTAGTAAAGTATATAGATGCTATGACGAGGTATTGGAAATTTTATATGTTCTATGAAGGGTGCGAAGTAAAATATATTGTTGTTGATGCTTTGACGAGATATTGGATATTTTATATGTGCTACGAAGGGTGCGTAGTAAAGTATATAGATGCTATGACGAGTTATTGGAAATTTTATATGTGCTATGATGGGTGCGAAGTAAAATATATTGTTGTAGATGCTTTGATGAGCTATTGGATATTTTATATGTGCTACGAAGGGTGCGTAGTAAAGTATATAGATGCTATGACGAGTTATTGGAAATTTTATATGTGCTATGATGGGTGCGAAGTAAAATATATTGTTGTAGATGCTTTGACGAGCTATTGGATATTTTATATGTGCTACGAAGCGCGCGTAGTAAAGTATATAGATACTATGACGAGTTATTGGATATTCTATAGGTGCTACGAAGGACCTGTTGGAAATTGAATAGATGCTATGAGAGATGGGACCAAAGGCTCATAGGAAAGTCTTTAGATGCTACGGACATTTTTGAAAAAATCATATATACTACAAAGTTCGATAACAGTAGCTTAAAAATGTATGTATGTTGAACCTTTTGCTGTCAATGTTAAGTGCCTTATGATATTTTGCAGATACTACAAATTGGAATATGCAATATTTAATAAGTGCTTAAAATTCTCAGCTAATTTAAAATTTATTCCATTTTTATGATAATAAAATACATTTTTAAAAACCCCCAAGGAAAAAACATTAACATAAGCTTCAAAAAGAAATAAATTAAAAACATTCCTAGTTCAATATCCAAGCCACGGAAAAACATTTTAAATCTGAGGATTTTCTTTTATGAAAAATCGCTTTGTGATGCATCTAACATACAAAGCCTATACAAAGCCTCTTCGTGCAGAAATAAAGAATAAAATAAAGACACAGTATCCTCAGTATTAAGTATATATTTTAAACTGAACCATAACGTTTGTCAAAGAAATCGTGGAAATGAAAACACCGCGTGCTGGGAGTGTTTTGGTTTCTTTGCGTTTTCGGCAAAACTTTATAGCTTAGTTTAAACGTAAAACTGTATTCTTGGGAAGCAGTTCATTATAACAGCGAGATGGGAAGTGGATATTTTTATATAAACTGCAACTTTTGTTCGGGACCGGCAGATTGTTAGTGGAATAATAGTCCATAGAAACTTGAGACAACTTTTGCGCCGAAGAACTTCTCAAATTGCTTGTGAATTATTGGCTAGGAAGCCTGTTGTGCTGAATAAATAATAATCGGTCTGTGGTTTAATGTTAACATTTCGGGTTCGATTCCAGGCGAAGCAAAAAAAAGGCATTTTTCAAAAATGCTTTTTGCTAGGTGGAAAAATTAATCTGTTTTTATTACAGGCCAATCATCAAAATACCATCCAACCTTACAGACTTGCTTGAGAATTGGTGCTTTCCGAAGCGACGAACAAGCTCGCAAAGGGTTCTTGATGTGATTCCTACAAAAACAGCGCTTACCAAATAAATCATCCTACTGTGTATTAATTATTTGTCTCTGTAAAGTTGATTATTAAAAATATTTTTGTCCGAAGAATTAGCAGGTGAAGAAGGTAGCCGTACGAAAAAACAAGACTGATTTTTTAACAAATAGAATATACAAAACAAATGCTTCCACACCTGGCTAAATCACTCCTCAGATTTTGTCAAAATTTTCAGGAAACGTGTAAATCCCCTTCCAAATTATTCATAAGAACTTTAATGCCGATTGGAATACAAACAAAAAAAAATGATAGAAAACTCGTTGGGTACTTCGGGTACTTTATAAAATGCTTTATCATCACCAAAAAATCTCATAAGACAAAGGAAGTATAATATAGTATACTACAAAGTCCAAGGTCCTGTGAGTTCTTTGACCCCAATGACCTTGTCAACAATTTTCATTTTTCACTCCAGTATATTTTTTGCGACTTTTCTCGCTCAGTTAATGTAGCGTCTCCCTATAAAAGACGGTCATTGTAACAGACAATATTGTTTCTAATGCGCCATTTTTGTCAAGCTTTTTTTGGCAAAAGAAAAAAATAAATAAAAGTTAATATTATTACGTGATGAGGATTTTGCGTATTAGAAACAAAGTTTAACTTCTTAGCTTTATAATCCTTAGGTGTGTTATATCGAAAATATCTTCGCAATTTTAACACGAATGTAAAGGAATAATTTATGAGTGTGCTGGTGTTTTTTTGTTTCGTACTTCCAGTCCCACCAATAGTAGTCGTTTTGGTAACCAGCCTTGAAAATGCTTTCAGCTGGTCAAAGCGAAACGTCGGCAGATACAAAACTGGAATAAAAACATGTCCTAAGTCATCAGAATTTCAAAATAATTTTACATTTAAATACAATTTCTCCTTCTTTTAGTGCCTTTTCTAACGAAGATCGGCAATTATCATGGCTATTTTCATTTAAGATGCTGCGGATCAAAATAGGGGCTTGGTGATTTTTACTACACCCACTGGTTAATCAGACACTGTAAGCTTAGAAACATTTCAAGTCGTGTACTATTTCAAAAAACTTGAAACCTGGTGCAACAGATGTCTTTGTAATTGATTGTCATTATCATCATAATTAAATTTATTGTCAAAAAAAGAATGGAATATGCATTGATGCTGTTAAAACTTGTTTCTGGCCATGCAAAAAATGTGGGTGAATTGTTCTTCTTCACAAATTAAAAAAAAATGAACTTACCTAACCTTATAACACGATATATCGCTAACATGGGTTCCTCAGATAACACGATATATCGCTAGCATGGGTTCCTCAGATAAATGCACCTGTTTCCACACTGTTTTCCACAAGATTAAAAAAAACACTACAAAAATGTTAAAGTTCTGTAATTTAGAAGCTTGCCATGAGTATTTTCTTATAACTGTTTCACTAACTATCAGAAGTTACACTGAATAAAATGTTATATCTTCTTAAATCAGTGAATCAGCACTAAT
Organism: Agapetus fuscipes; assembly: GCA_951799405.1. Taxonomy (NCBI): domain Eukaryota; kingdom Metazoa; phylum Arthropoda; class Insecta; order Trichoptera; family Glossosomatidae; genus Agapetus; species Agapetus fuscipes. Next base: position 19,146,733 of record OX637333.1, on the reverse strand, counting down.
TCAGTTTTAACTTTAAGATGCGATATGTGGTAAAATTGAATTCAGCCACATAGTGAGCACAGAGGAAACAGATAAAAATGCCATTTTTCAAAAAACTGCAACCGAGCAGGTTTTCTCCGGTAATCTGACAAGGTGATGGATGGCTGGATCAATTCTGCAGTGCCATCTACATCGCTCACAAAGAGATGTTACATCAATAGCTCGAAGCAACTTATGCTTACAACAAAAGGAAATTCAACCCAAAAGTTGTGAAATAGGATTTTTTTATAATGCAACTGTAGGGAGTCTCAAAATAATGCGTATGTTTGGTAAATTGATACACGTTTTTGTCAAAAATTACAAATTCATCGTTTTTAAGGTAAATTAATAACAAAATTTATTTCTTAAAATTCCGTGCACACTTTGTTCACTTGTTCCACTGACACGCGCGTTTCGGGGAAAGAAGGCAAGAGTTTATTTTGGTAAGCACGAAGCATAAAGCATACATAAGTACGAACTTACAAGCTTGCATAATAAAATATAAAGCATACATGGGTGTCTGGTTGTAGTTTGTGCATTAAAAATGAGTCTGAATTGGCAACTAAGATAGATTATAGATTTGCAAGATTAAAACAAATACCGAATAGGAATTTCACAAGGAATGTGTATCTACTTTATTTTGTCCTTGCACACTTGTTTCATCTGCTCGACATTCATCATTCTCTACATGCATGATTTTCTGTTTTTCGCACACAGTACGCTGCCTTAGTTCTTGTTTATCGTATACGCCATTGAGATAATTTTCCATGAGCAATGTTTGCATGTGAACTGGACCAATGTGTCTTATGAAAACAAGAAATTTATTTAAAATATATTTAAAAGAACTCTCACATTATCGAGTTTTACGGGTTTTCTTAGCTCAGATTGTGTAGAATTTGATTCGTAAGACAACTGCATGAAAAAGTCATATTTGACAAGATTGGCGTATACGGTAAACAAGAACTGGGGGAGTGAGTAGGCTCCATTCGTTTACAATATCGTTTATTTGATCAATCTATTCGTTCTTGGTTTTTCTTCTTCCACGTTCACCTTTGACATTTCCTCTGTAAACCCTTGCAGTTGATCTTACATTCTTTTTTTACATGCCCGGACTATCACATTGTACTCAGACACAATACTAACCATATATTTTTGTTAAAAAAGTTGTATAGTGAAATCCATGCATCTTTCCATTGAACCCATTCTGATTGTCAGTCATTGGCCCGCCTCTCGCTCGATTAGGTTTCCTTCCAATGTCTGCCCTTTGCTGGTATTGGCTGCGCACATCGATACCTCTGTAACGTCTTATATCCGAGAAGGAACGGTGATTTCCCTCGGGAGGCTGACTGCTCATGCCTGCCCGCCGGTACTTTATACCTCACCACGGGGATACCAAGCAAAAAGACTCACCCCCGTATTCACCAGTCTTACTCACACTGCCCTAAGATTGACGAAATTCGTATAAAAATGAATAAGTTGCTATAGCTGTATAAATAAAATATAAACATAAACAAATATTCAGTAAAGACGACAAACATTTTAAACAATGCATCGTTGCAAACAAACATAATATGAAAGATCATAGCTCCTGAGAATGCCTTTTTAGACGAAAACTTTTGAGCTTATAAAAAAATGTATAAGGTCTGGTATTTTCAACGTAAGCTTATAATAATAATGTTAGGCTGATTTATTTGGAGTGTTTTAGTGTGAGTCACACCTCAAGAGCCCTTTGCGAGCTGGCTCGCCACTACAAAGTGTCAATTCTCAAGCAAGACCCAGTTGCTGTGCGACTGGATGTAACTTTGGTGACCGGTCTTTCGTAAAGGTTTATGAATTTTTCACCCTAGCAAAAGCATATTTGAAAATATAAATGTCATATTTTTGTGCTCCCCCGGGATCAGAGCCCACAATCTTTCATTTACGAGTCCGAAGTGATACCACTGGATTTCGGACCGGTCAAAGCTTATGTGATTAAAAAAAACTACCACACGATTGATATAAGTGCGTCATTTTCACTCAGTATAAAGCCGTTATGCTAACGTTGAAAGTACTGGGACTACGCAAATTAAGACGGAGTATTTTTACAAAATTACATTTGATATTTAAAATTAATTTACAACATGTCAAAAAATTTCATCCGTAAGGAGAATCAAGTAACGCTGATAGTCCGAGAATTGAAACTGAACAATTGCAGAACAGGACTCTTTCTCCGGCCAATGACAACGCTATAGTATTTCACTGTAGCAAGTGGCAGTATTAGTTTTGATTGTGAAACAAATGCTTTGTTATAAATGTCAGTTCCTTAGGGAAGTGTCGCACTTGACTTAGGTTAGTATTATTACTAATGGGAGTGTTGGCTGTGAATACGGGAGTATTATTTTCCTACTACCGCTTTCTGTCGCAAAAGTTACATCATATTTTGTTATAACATTACTCGTGCTTTCATATTTTTTAGAAATCATATTATTGTAGATTTTGAGTTTCTGTTAGGTCCAATCAATAGCTCAATTGGTAAAATGCTTACGTTCCATGCGAGATAGCTAGGGTTCAATCCCCACCAAGTGTATCAGAAGTTATTTCCTGTTTCAGTGTGTATTTCAAACTCAAAATAAAACACCAAAAAGGCTTACAGACTTCACAAGAAATAAGAAACAGTCTTATCGAGAGCTGGAATACCCTGACCTCAAGACCTAAGTTGTTGACGTAAGCACATTAGCTGAGAAAATAAGAAGGTTCTAAACGCCATATGTGACGAAAGTTTTGTTGGAGTTTTTTGATCAAGGAGAACAAGGCTCGACAATCAGGGTTTGATGATGATGATGATTATAACAATGTTTGTTAAATTATTGAATATGAACTTCAAGTGTATTTTTTAATTTTTATATTTCAAGTCGCAACATTCTTAGTGAAAATAGATATGATCTAAATCTAAATCTAAGCTGCAAAGATATGTATCATTTGAGATTTATATTTAATGTATTCCCACAAGCAGACACACATAATTTCGCGCTTACACATGCCGCATGTGGACCTATAATATAAAAAACCAAATCTCAAATGAACATAAGCCCTTCAACTCTTGCCGACCTTCTCTGAACCTGCTTCAGTGACATTGGCAAAGTGAACCATTTTTTACAGTATGGGACGATGATCGCCGATATTCGTTAGAAGTGGCACTGAAAGTATAAGAAGCAGAATGTCATAAAAAACTGATTGTATAAACTATAGTGTAGAAAATTACGCGATATTTAAGGTTCCCCTGAGTTTTATCCGACGTCATCAGGAGAAGTATTTTTTTACCCCAAAAAGGCGCCAACTGAACTGTCACAATAAGTTTTCGTTCGTGATTGGAGATTGTAGCTTCATACAGACCCACCCCGGTTTGTCCTGTCATTGATGTTGAATCAGACAAACAAAATTGTCGAGTACAATTTATGAAAGTTGCTGTAATGAATATTCGTGTTTCCTTTCATGTTCAGCCACTTTCATTCCGGTCACTTTCAAATCTTCAGACGTAACTTTCGTTCCCGTAACTTTTTTCATTCCTCTCTCCTTCTGGAGAACTCTCATATAACGTAATGCGAAAGGACATTTTTATTACGTTACAGTACGTTTGAAAGTACCAGTAATATAATATAATACTGTTAAGATATTATTTTCAAAGGAATTTCTCACTCGAGTTGTCTGTACGGTGTATTTTGTGTGACTCTGAAAATAGAGTGGCTTAAAGATGATTTTACGCCCACGGCAAAAACTTCTTGTGTATTTTTTGTAAGAATTAAGAAAATTTATACATCCCTAATGCAATATTGAATTGTCAGTAATTGACAATGACACTGACCATTATTCTAAATTGTATTATTTTTCATTTCAACTACTGGTATAATCTTTAATTGAGGTTGTGAGGATATTTTATCATTTATGATCTCAAATTTCAGATTCATAATAAATGCATGACAACAATAAAAAATGTGTACGATCACGCTTACGCATGCTGTATTGTCTTTACAAAATAAAGACCCAAATATCAAACGAACATAAGTGCTGCAATTGTCAACCTTCCCTGAAATAGGGGTGAGATTGTCAGAGTGAATTATTTTTACAGTATGAGTGCTCAGCCTCACCCCAGTTTAAAACTCAAGGAACAAGGCCAATGACTGATAATATAAAGTACTGGTTGAGCAGAATAATGCAGTGATTTTATTGTATTTATTACAAGAAATTTAATAATATGGCTTGGACATTATGGAAAGAATATAAGACGAAGAAAATGGTGATTATTTTATTTTTACAGATAATAATTTATACACGAGAAGTCTTCTTACAACGACTATATTTGTTGCTTGCTTTCTTTTTAATATAATCGATCAATTAAAAACATTTTTCCCATGGCAGCTGCTAAAATCATCTTACCTTTTAACAGCCCTGGTAGCACTGCCGGTAAGTAACATAATATAAGGAGGTACATTAGTTCTTCATACAATCGTTCGGTATTTCTGTCCATCGGAAGTGTTTTCTCTAGGCAGAGAGCGTTCTAGGAGAAGTGAAAACCTTTTAGTTGTCTCTATCACAAAGCGCACTCACTTTTTCATGTAGATAGGTATAGTCAGAGTAACTTCACACTATCTGCCATTGAATCAATGAAGAAAACGATGGAATAAGGTACGAACATTAATTTTATTGATGTACACAAAGTTGTGACTGACGCACAACCGGGTTGTTAGGGAAAACGCAAAATATATTTTTAAAGATTTTTGTGAAACGCTGTGGAAAGACATTCCTAAAAGGTGTTGTCATTTTGGTGTTATTATAAGAGGTGTTTTTATTAAACCAGAAGCGTTAATAAAGACTCAAAAAATAACAATGAAAATGAAATAAAGCTCCTGGTGATTTATTTACATTAACACCTTTTAAAAAGCTAAATGTACTTTACCAGTTTGACAAATAGATATACTCGTACTCGTACTTCCTTGGCCAATAATTTGGTACAAGTCTATGGTATGGAGTACTGTGAAATGTATTCTATATATCTCCATACTGTAAAAACTTGGTTCACTTTGGCCAATGCCATCCCGTTTCAAGGAAAAGCGACAGGAGAGGTTTATGTTCAAGTGAGTTTTTTTTTTGTAAATACACATAGAACAAGCTTTTGTTGTATGAATAAAAACAATAAGCTTTTCTGAATTTCATCCCAAATTATTTTTTTATGATTAAGTTTTAAGAAAACAAAAATATGGTTATGTAATTTAATTATGAAATTAATCAAAACATTATGATTTAATTAAATTGTACAACATCTGTAAGTCGCATGGCATTTATTATTAAGATGAATAATAATAATGATAATAGGAGTCATAAAGTAGAGATAAACAAAACAAGCGGGAAATGGATAAATTAATGAACTCTGGGACGAGAATGACGGCCCGGATATATTTATGACTTATTTTCAACAAATTTATTTAAGCAAATTTTAATTTGATAGATTAATTGTGAAATTATTTTTGAATTTTGGCATTTAAACAAACCATTTAAATTACTTTTGATTAAAAACAACTTAAGTTGTTTTGTTGTCGTACAAAGTAATCTTTAATCTTCATAAATAGCAAAGATATATTAAAATTTCATATTGAATGTACGATTCGGTGTTATGGCCGAGGGTCTAGTCGCTTTTCTTGACTAGAGTATTTATTTATTTATTTATTCGTTGACGGCGCATTGTGCCTTTTACATGTATACATAAATAAAAACATTACATACATAATAATATCAAAATAAAACAGATTACAACAAAATAAAGCGAGTATAAAAGTTGAAAATCTGAATGCAAAAAGTAAAACATAAGAGCAAAGAGCATATTATAGCATATAGAGCAATAATAGCATAATCCCTTATCTTTATAAAATGCAACGGCCTCCCCATACAAAATAGTTGTGCGTTAATGGCATTCAAACTGAAGAACTCCTAAACAGATGCACGTCATATTCACAACAAATATTGTTCAGGACTTGGGATGTGCTTCCTCATCATTAGTAGATTTTAAATTGTTGTTTTTTAAATAAATAAACATGATCAATCACAACACCTTTTTATGTAAAACCTATGCGAGAAACAAAACTCATTTTGACATTCGAATTTCAAATAAATTGCCAGCACTTCAACATAGGCTTCAAAGTTGCCATCGTTGCCATTGCCAAGTCGATTCTTTTTCGGTTGAATTCCGTTGAGTACCTACCTATATTCTTTATTTATTTCAAAATTATACTTCAACCAGTTATAACATGTATTTTTTAGAAATAATGACGATCGATTCGGTCAACCTTTTATATGAAACCGTACTTATTGCGGCATTTAATTTTTTTAAAGTATTATTACAATATACAATCTAAGTTGCATAGACGCATTAACATTTATAATTCATATTCAATGCACTCCTCTTCGGAGACACGAGTGAGTTTGCGCTTACAAATGCTGCATGTGTATTTACAAATAAAAATTTCAGCCTCTCATGACCATAAGCCCTGCAACTTTTGCTGACCTTTTCAGAAACAGGGGACACATTTGTTAAGTGAACCCATTTATGCGATATGGGTGGTAAGCCTCATACTAACCCTTAAGTCAAGGAATTTGAGTTTGAAAAATCCTTAAACAACGGTAATCTTAATTTATAATCTAAAGTTGCAAAAAAAGTTATTTGATGATTCAAATTGAATGCACGCCCACAAACTGGCAAATGTCATTTCACGCTAACATATAGTTGTGGCGCTTGATTTTTTTTAAATATTAGAATATATAATCTAAGTTGCACAGATACAATAACTTTTATAATTCATATTCAATGCATGCCCCCCTGGAGACACGAGTGGGTACGCGCTTATTAATGCTGCATGTGAACTTACAAATTAAAATTAAGGCCTCTAATGAACATAAGCCCTGCAACTTTGGCCAACCTTTTCAAAAACAGGGGGAACATTTGTCAAGTGAACCATTTTTTTCGATATGGGTATTCAAGCTCATACTTACCTATCCGTCAAGGATTTGAGTTTGAAAAATCCTTCAACAACGTTAATTTTAATTTATAATCTAAAGTTGCAAAAAAAGTTATTTGATGATTCAAATTGAATGCACGCCCACAAACTGGCAAATGTCATTTCACGCTAACATATAGTTGTGGCACTTGATTTTTTTTTAAATATTAGAATATATAATCTAAGTTGCACAGATACAATCTATAATAATTATAATCTAAGTTGCAAGGATATATTCATTTAAAGCTCTCAGATGTATGCCCACAAACCAACAAGTGTAGTTCGCGCTTACAAATGCTGAATGTGTACTTACAAATAAAATCCAAACCTCAAATGAACATAAGCCCCACAACTTTTGCCGACCTTCCCTGAAACAGGGGTGACATTGGCAAAGTGAACCATTTTTTACAGTATGGGTGGTCAGCCTCATACCAACCTATATATTACAATAACTTTTATAATTCATATTCAATGCATGCCCCCCTGGAGACATGAGTGGGTTCGCGCTTATAAATGCTGCATGTTAACTTACAAATTAAAATTAAGGCCTCTAATGAACATAAGCCCTGCAACTTTTGCCAACCTTTTCAAAAACAGGGGAAACATTTGTCAAGTGAACCATTTTTTGCGATATGGGTATTCAAGCTCATACTTACCTATCCGTCAAGGATTTGAGTTTAAAAAATCCTTCAACAATGTTAAATTTAATTTATAATCTAAAGTTGCAAAAAAAGTTATTTGATGATTCAAATTGAATGCACGCCCACAAACTGGCAAATGTCATTTCACGCTAACATTTAATTGTGGCACTTGATGTTTTTAATTTTAGAATATAAATCTAAGTTGCATACATACATTTTATAATTCATATTCAATGCATGCCCCCAAGCAGACATGAGTGACTTTGCGCTTACAAATGCTGCATGTGTAATTACAAATAAAAATTTCAGCCTCTCATAACCATAAGCCATGCAACTTTTGCCGACCTATTCAGAAACACGGGGAACATTAGTTAAGTGAACCCATTTATGCGATATGGGTGGTAAGCCTCATACTAACCCTTAGGTCAAGGAGTTTGGGTTTGAAAAATCCTTAAACAACGGTTATCTTAATTTATAATCTTAAGTTGCAAAAAGAGTTTTGATGATTCAAATACAATGCACACCCACAAGCTGGCAAATGTTCTTTCACGCTAACATATAATTGTGGCACTTGATGTTTTTAATTTTAGAATATAAATCTAAGTTGCATACATACATTTTATAATTCATATTGAATGCATGCCCCCAAGCAGACATGAGTGAGTTTGCGCTTACAAACGCTGCATGTGTAATTACAAATAAAAATTTCAGCCTCTCTTGACCATAAGCCCTGCAATTTTGCCGACCTTTTCAGGAACAGAGAAACATTCGTTCAGTGAACATTTTTTTAGGTATGGGAGGTCAGCCTCATACCTCATGCTTCATACAAGATACTCAGAACATGAAAGAACTAAATAACCCTTTTACCGCAATTTTTTTTTCAAATTACTTCTTCAAGCATTTAATTACTATGAAGGAGGTGTGAGGAAAAATTATTGCGAAGCCAGACTTACACTGCCCGAAGGGCCTAGCAGACAACCGTGCGCAGCACGGTCAGTCTGCTAGTCAAGTTATAAAATCAAATAAAAAATAAATGGAACAGAATAACGCTTTTTCGAACCACGTCTGGCCCATTTGACCATAACTTCGACCCTGATTTAACAGATGCCATTGCATGCACACAAGCTTCTGCTTTCGCATGAAGACAACTGGCCAGGCAAAATAGGTTGGTGAATTGCATTTCTCTTCACAAATATATTTAAAAAAATGCTTACAAGAGGATACGCATAAGTTTGCGCTTAAAGACTTTACACTAAAAACCTAAATATCCAATAAGCATAAGCCTTGCAACTCTTGCCTGCTTTCCTTCAAACAGGGAACACATTGGCAAAGTGAAACATTTTTAACAGTGTGGGTGGTTAGTTTCATACCTACATACCTATTAAGCTAAGGAAAGTAATTGCATTATTTATGGTTGTGTATCAACACTGAAAATTCATTATTATTTTTTATTTAATTCTGAAGGATTTTTTTTCTGTTCACAATTTATTTTCACTCTTATTTTGTTAAAAAAACTTCAGTGTTGCAACTACTTAACTTGTTTTGTTTCTTTAAATTATGAAAACTGAAAACGTTATTTTTAAAAATAAATACAGAAATTTTACAGTGCTACGAATAATGTAAAACTGTTTTTCTTTATATTTATTTAAAAAAAAGTAGAATTTTCACAAAATAAGATTTGACTATTTGACATTTGACAAATGACTTAAATCAAATTTGCCTGTAGTAAAGGTGGAAATGAAGCACTAAATATGACAGGAAAAAATCTTTGAGAGATAGTTAAGAATAGATGGGTAAAAAATAAATGCAAGCATAAAGATTTCTTGAAGGTGAAGGTATAAAATAATATAATGATTTGGTTTGGACATCTAAAAAGGGAGAATGATGAAAAGCTGAGAAAGTGTATAAATTCAAAGAAAATATGAAAAAAAATTAGGAGCTGGAAGACCAAGCTTTAGAAATGAGCTTGTGTTCAATTGAAGTTCAGATTTTGTTCTACTTTCGAAGATCGGTGGTCATCATACCAATTTTTATGAAGTCATTCGGTATTTTATGTTCTATGGATGAATGTAGGCGCACTTAAAAATTGTATGGATGAAGAAATAAACATAATTAATAGAGAAAATGGGACAGTACTCGATGTCTCAATGGTGCTCAACTGAAACAAGCTTCATAGAAAAATGAATCTATGTAGCACTTTTACAGGGTTGCACAAAATTGAATTCCAGGTAAACCGCAAGTGACAAACTTATATGATCCCCAAGTTTTTGTGATTGATTATAACATAAATACTTAACTTTTGTGTTGACAGAATTTTTTTAAATTATAAATACGAAAACTGTCCCTAGAGGCGCTGTTGTATCTTACGTACATTTTTTTTTCTGTTTATACGTCTTGCATATTATTTTCAACGCGTTGTTTCCTTTGAGGCCAACGCGCGAAATATGACGTGTGGAACCTGTTTTTTTCGGAGGTAAGGGGGCTAGCCTTACGTCAACCCCTTCAGTTGTGGTTAGCGTAAGGCGATACAAGTGGGATTTTCCTAGCTCTCAAGAAGGCTGGTTCTCATTTTGTGAGAAGGCTGAATATTTTTTTCCGGTATTCAGCTTTCGAATTTGGAATTAATATTTAAATGAAATATCATTTCTTACACTCTTTTTAGGGATTATACCCTAGTCCTCTGTAATGGTATGCTAGAATTCTACCAACAAAGAAATAATAAATTAGACAAATTTTGTGTAAACAAGACAAACGAATTTCAAATCAAACTGTATTGTAGTTCAGTCATTGGTTTGTAAATATAATGCACATTGTGTTTTTTAATTGTATATATTCCGGGATACAAATAATTATATAGCTTAGCAGTGGGCAGCCCTGTTGCATTATGCTTCGTCCAGCGTTCGCAAAGAAGGAGGTTAATCCCGGCTTTTGCAAACTTTAATATAACTTCTAAATGAAGCATATTACTGGAACATCAGAGTACCTACAAGTACATGTATAAGGAAGACATCTTGCAGCCTTCTTATATTACTGATTGTTTTTCGTACTTTTTGTTTCGCTTATGCCAACTCTTATTTACAACCTACTTTTTTCTTGCTGCTTGTGGTGTCTGTACTTATTTTTGTCACATTGCATCTACAAATTAAATGTCACTTTTTGAAATGCCGTTTTGTAAACTCACTGCAAAGGCACTTCGATTCAGATACAGTCATAGCATTTCCTGAATACATTTTCTGTCAAATTTGCTTAGATACATTTGCGCTCTTCAGCGCATTCAACTTGTGCGGTAAGGCATTTCACAAGAGAGAGTCATCAACGCAAAAGGCACGATCCAAATAATTGGCAACTTTGAGCACTGAGCTTATTGATAGCTGTGCTGCGTGCAGATCTCAGAGTTCAGAGAGAGAAATATAGAGTGGTTCAATGTTTTGTGTAGACTTTATATAATTTAACCTAATTCGATTGCCAAAATTTAATATACCAAGTCTTAATAATATTGATTTGATTATTATAGTTGACAAATCTTTATAAATAACACTGTTTATCACTAAGATATTCCCTTATCATAATATTTTGTAGACGTGAATTTTCTCATTTTAAAGCTTGACTGGATGTTACAGTTTTTGTTGAACGTTATTACCAAACAATGCCAAAAATATTGTTTTTATAAAGTGACGGATTTTCTTTCAAGAAAAAATATATTAAAACCAAGAACCAACATTTCATCAACGAAGATCGAACGAGATATTTTTGAAAAAAGTGTTGAAAGACAAAACAATTTGAAGTTTTGAAAACTGATTTTTTGACTGCTTACCAGATAAAAAGGGGCCAATAGAAACAAACCAATACAACCAAAATAATAATTGTATATTTACATAATACCAAAAACCTTTTACATAAATAAAACCAAAAAAAAAATATTTTTGTAGTTCCCTGTCTAATTTATAACCATTTGGATTTTAAAAACATTAAAAAATATATTTGATAAGAATTTAAAGCAAAAAAACGGCATACCGGATGAGCTTTTGAAAAAGCCAAGAGACTGTTAAAACATGGATAAATTTTTTTGATGAAAATATTAATAACATTAAAAACATATCAAATAGAAAAGCGTTATGCGTTAAACTAATATTCGTTTAAAATTGAAACCATGATAAATTTCACTGAATTAAAAATGAGTGGAGTGTGTAATGTAGTCAATTGGAGCTGGGAAATTATGTGATTGATTTCATCATTTGGTCGCTCGGAACATTAATTTCATCAGTGATGTAAATTGGGGAATGGATTTTATTGATTCGCCGGCCCAACTGGATTCTATGACAGATTGCTCGGATATTATATTATGCTTTTGTGGTAAAATGACAGTGAGCGATTGGATGCATTTATAAATAAAATTAGATGTATGGTTGAATTCAATTAATGTCATTCAAATTTATTTAAATAAAACTGGAAAAGTAATTTAAATTTTAATGCAGTGGTTTTATATTTTGTATACAAAAAAACACATAAATATCTTATGGGCCATTAAAATAAAGACTGAAATAAATGCACATTTGTAAAAAAGATTGAGTTTTAAAATCATTTGTTGAACATTATTGCATTATTGCATGTTAAAAAAACTGACAAACTTCATCGTGTGAACAAATTGTGGAGATTTATATTAATTTATGAAAAAAATATCACGTATCTTAAATTGATTAATGAACTAAAAAATAAATGAAATGAATCATGTCATAAAAACTAAAACAACTTATAAAGCAAAAATCATGTTGTGATTGTAAAAACGCAGTGATTTGGGATATTTTATCACACTTATGGTATATTTCATCAATAACTAAACGCAACTAAAAAAAACTCAGATTCGTACATCGAATGAAAATGTGACTATCAACGCCACTATGACATATTTTATCAATGATGAAAAGTACCATAATTTTCTACAAATGTGACTAAAGCAGTGCTAAAATAAACATGCTGCTTTGATTAACTTTGAAACTGTGAGATTTCTATCGCATCATAATGGATTACATCAAAGTGCTTCGTTTCATCGCTGTGTGATTTCATCTTCATTATAATAAACCACATCAAATATGCTTTGTATGATTCTTTCGTGATGAACTGCAAAAAAATCTAACGAATCTCTTATTTTTAAAAGTAAAACTGTGTGATTTCATCAGTGTACTACGCCTCTTCGCAGAGTACTTAAACATTGCTTTGATATATTACTTCACACACAATAAACTCTTTCAATTTACCACGAATAAAACTGTGTGATTTCATCATCGTATGATTGATTTCATCAGTCTGTTTCGCGTCATCACTGTTTAATAAATAATGAATTTGATACATAACATGAGCTCACAATGACCTGCACAATAAAACTGTGTGATTTCCTTCATCAGTTTGTTTAGCGTCATCACTGTTTAATAAATCATTTGTTTGATGCATGACGCCATCTTACAATAACCTGCACAGTAAGACTGCGTGATTTTACCATCGCCATGGGAGACTTCATCAGTGTGCTTCGCGTCATCATCCCGCGATGAACTGCCAGCTCCCCCGGGCGGGGGGCAGCGGGGGCGATGTGGTCGCCGCCCCCGTGGCCACCATCAGCGGCCAGGAGGGGGAGATGGACGCGCTGCTCCTGGGAAGAACCAGCGTCAGGCAGATCGAGCACTACAGAGATGTAAGTTATAAATATCTGATTGAATTCATCACTCTAGAAAAATGATAAATTTTAATTAATTTTACAAATAAAAAATAAATAAATGTTTAATTTCGACCCTTTCCCCAATGAATCATTATTTTTTTTACCTTTATCATCCATACCATATCAAGGCTCTCGAATGCTTTTATTTGATTCCCCATCTCTCCAACAAAGACACTGAGTATTGGTTCATTCGATGGAACTAAGAGCTGGACGCTTTTGGGCGTAAAGTGTTTTATGCCATCTTCATTCCTTCGATACTAAAATTTACTCCAAGACTATCAAATATGGATCAAGGATCGTACATATTAAGTATATTTTTGGTTTTATTATTTTTTTATGATGATTGAACCATTTATCTGTATTTTATGGCAATCAATTGATTAGCTCAGGTAATAAATTTAACATATAAATTAATCCACAGAAACATTTTGAGAAAGACGAAATTATTTATAGGATAACTGAGCTGAGAATTACGAGATTATATTACATTATGATACTGACGCCAGTGTATGGAGGTGAAACATGGACGGTAAACGATAGTGAAATGTAGAAGTTTTGTACAGGCTCGATGTGTAGAAAACCTGAGAAGAATAACAGGAATTTTTTTAGAGGATAGAATAAGGAATGAAAGTGTGTAAAAATAATATAATCTGTAAGAGCATGTGAGAAGAAAGGTTTAAAATAATATCATGAGTTGGTTTGAGCATTTAGAAAGAATGAATGATGAACTCTTGACAAACAGTATCTATAGACGTAATGTAAGAGGCAAGAGACGAAGGAGAAAACTAAGAAAAAAAAAATTTGGTCAAAATTGTGACATTGTGAAGGCATGGGATATACAAAGCAGTGGCGAAGGGTGCCATACAAGCCGGTTTCCATCGGCTTCCCTTTTAAAATGATGTAACAAAGTAGTTAAAAAATATAGGCACAAAGTAAAAAAACACATTTAAAACCAAAAATACATTTTTCCCCATTGAAACCATGCAGTCTACTTAATTATCATTTCTGCCTCATTTTAAACGGAAAAACGATGGGAACCGGCTTGTATGGCACCCTTCGCCACTGATACAAAGCGAATGTAAAAGAAGAAAATGTAGAAAAAAGTGATAGATATGAATGAACTAAGTGAAGTATGTCAAGATAAGTATAAGTGGAGGAGAATCTGCAGAGGCACTGGATACCTTTAGTAGAAAGACGACAGAATTACAGTTACAGTTATAAACGCTAGCAGTAACTTTGACACCATTTCGCTTGTCATTAATGGAGCCTCTGCAAAGAGTTGTCTAAATTTAGATGGACGATTTTTTGCCAGGTTGTGATTGGCGATCTAGCTGAATTTGTACATAAACTCGAAACCTGAACAATCTAAATTGACTCAATGTTAAATTATAAATGCATGAAAGTTTTGAACAGCATTTTTCAGTTGGTTTTATATTGCCTACCCAGCAGGCGCTACAAAATGCATATATCATGAGCGTAAATATTTCATAGAAAAAAAAAAGTGACAAAATAGTCCACTTTGTCAAATGCCACCCATTTTTCAGGAAAAACCAGCAAAAGTTGCAAGGCTCAAGTTCATTTGAGGATTTTCTTTTGTCAGTTAGCTTATGGACGTGGGTGAAGCGTAAACTTTGAATATTAATGTAAATTTCTTTTTACATATAAATTAAACAAAAATACGTTATTTATTTTGTGTACAGGCCTATCATTATTATTCAATAATCATGTCCCTAATCTCTAAGTACCTCGGACGTGAAATTTAAACATTTTTCGAGCAAAGCAAATATATGTTGGTGAATTGCACGCGTCTTTAAAAAAATATTTTAAAAAAATCTACACCTTGACAACTGTTTCGATATAAAGATAAACATTTGATAATTGATAGCTTATCGTATACACATATTAAAGTACGTAGCTTCTTTACATCATCGGCAGACTAATCTACCCTCCTTGTAGGATAAGGGCGCCACATCTACAGCCTCATTATCCCATCTCAGCGCGCACACTTGTGAAGGAATCGAACTCAAACTTTGGAAGCAGGCGAGAACTTAAGACCGCTTTAATGTCAACGCTTTCCACGGTTCTAACGGTATCATTTTTTATAACTTAAAATTTAAATGAAAAAAAGGATGGTACTTAATTTGCCCTTGAAATTATGTCTTAATTTTTCCTTTTACTGTTAGTGCCACTTTCATCAAAGATATCAATAATATTTTTGGAAGAACCTAAAAAAAATTAAAACTTCTACGAATCCATTGTTTCATCAAGACCGTATGATCATTACGCTAAAGAAGCTCATCATTTTTTTTTCTGCCTGTCAATAGCTCAGTTTGAAAAATGATTGCTTTCCATGTCAGAATGCTAGGGTTAGACCCCTTTCAAGGGTGCCAGAAATTATTTCCCAAGGGCCGTGTTCATTTTAAACACAAAGTAAAAGTACCCGCAATGTTTGATCAGCCTCAACAATAAATAAATTGAATAAACTAAAAAGAACGTGGTTGCCATCGCTAAATGTTTTACACCGGAGTATTTTTACATCAAATATTTAAGCCACGCTTCCTTTTTTTGCAATAACCATCAATAGTTGTCAATAATACAGATTCAATAACTTAATAGCAGATCTCGGAGAAACTCTCTCACAACATTGTAACGAAACGTAAAAAAAGAAAGGGAAAATATGAAAAAAGCAATGGTCCAAGGCCAAGAAACGAAAGAACAGTTTCAAGCAAATCATTTCAAGTAAAGATACACTCGTAAATCATAGATCCACTAAATCCATCACTTCCTCTAACAATAATTTTAGATTTCAAAGCATTCGAGTTTGATCCTGGTCTCATACATTCCCAATTTTCGATTCCCCTCAGTTCAAATTAACGGAAAGCGTAGATGTAATTTTCTCGCAATTAAAAATAGATCCTTCCACCCCATGGGCTCGCCTACAGTATACAAGTACATACATATAAGTTACCGTAGAACGTATTACGGGTAAATGAGGCCAATAACCTGTAATAGATATGTAAGCTAAAAATACTCTAATGATAATCATCGATTACTCTTCTGTAACTGTAACTTTGCTGCCTTTTCCTTACGATCGATATGAGGATTAGTGGTGAAGCTAAGATTGTTGCCATTAAATATTAGATAGGACTGGTTGTAAATTTTTAGATTCTTCGGCAGAGTCGCAGACCATCCAGGAGTTAAAAATGATAAGAAAGGAGTCACCGAATTCCAGTACTGATCTGCTTCAAGTTTTTTTTTAATTTTTGCCTATATCATGCGTCGAAGATGACAGTTTTCGGGACAATTTGCTTCTGTCCCTGTCACAGATGAACTGTAGTACTTTGCAAGTATTGTTGCATTATTGTTAATAAGTGATAAGGAAGAGCAACGCTAATTAAGGCAAAATGATGGGTACAGGAATTTAATGGTGACTCACAGACAAACCTACCTTATAACTCGCTCAAACAATAAGAAAAATAATTGAATCATTAAAGAGACGCAAGAGTCCGGTTGATAGCTCAATGAATTATGCATGAACGAACAGTTTCTCCGATTACTTAATTTTGCCTACAATCAGGCACTTCAAATTGCCTATATCGCAGGCGTACAAATTTCAAAGAAAAAATCTTCAAAGGTACTGAAAAAATACTCACTTTTGCCAATTCTACCCTTTTTTAAAGGGAAAACAGCCAGAGTTACAGAGTTGAATGCTCATTTGAAATTTGTATTTTCTTATGTCGATTGGTAGAAAAATAAATACGTAGGTTCCACTCGCCACATGTGACTACTTTGAGTAAAAAGTGTAAGAAGTTGCCGTGTATGTGCAGTTTAGTTCAGTTTATGTTTCATTTTTTTATTAGTAATCCTATGCTGAACAATTCTTTGAGATGAGTACATGGAAACACAGGTAAAAATTGTGTAAATATTTTTGTAAATTTATCTCGTTTTCGGAAAAAATACTAGATTATCGTCTATGGTTCTTTACGACTCTCATTTTGAATGTAAAAAGTTAAATGGGTGTTTAGACTCATTCTGCAGGATGAGTCCGTTGGTAACACGTTTTATCAGCTTTGAAATTGAGATTTACAGTTCACCTCTTGTACGTGGTCGCCTCGGAGGCATAGCTCAACCGTAGATAGCATCAGACAGCTGAAACAAGGTCCAGCCCTCCGTATTTAAGTGTAAACATAACCATAGCGTTAACCATAAATTGTACGAGAACTAAAGCAACACATCCAGTTAAGGTTTTAGGATACATGCATTTTTTGTAAAACTTATGGCTGAGTTTAAAAATATATATATATACGTGCGAGTATAGACCAGCGTGCTACGAAGAAATAAGTATACTGAATGATAATAAAATAATAGCTAACACGGTTGCATTTGTAGTTCGCTTTCGGAATGGGGTCATATATGACTTTTTTCTGTGGGTAAACGTCGCACGTCTATACAACTTGGATCTTTAGTAACTTATAATCCATAATCTAAATTGCAACGACAAGTTTACGATTTTAAATACTGCATGTAGGCTTACACAATAACATTCCAATCTCCAATGGACATGAATTTCGGCGAAATTTCCTAAAAAAGTAAACCATTTTTACAGTAGGTACCTATAGGTGGTCTGCCTCTTACCAACCCATAAGTAAAGAGACAAAAATCATACAATAATTTCATTATACGCTGTTGGAAAATGGTAACGAAGAGAAGAAAACATATTTACAAGTATCATTGTAACTATTGAAGTGAGACGGCATAGCTCAAAAACTTGAAACAAACAAACAAGAAAACCACAAAAATTGTGCATACCTACATATTTTTCATACAACCGGCCGTGTGACTTGTTAATTTTTGTTTTTATTATGAAATTTGCTCACATCATAGTAAAGTACACTTAAATCATTGGATGAAATTGTACTTGCACTGTGTGAACAATCAAACCCAAAAAATACATTTATAGCAAAACAAAACATGCGTCTATCATATAAAATATTTCTTCACCTTTCATTCAAAAAAACATGACCCACTTCTTACTCTCCGCAATCCAATCAAATATTATATCCACCTCCTCATATTTCGCCGCTGGTTATCTCGAAATAAAAAAGGCGCTACATTTCTTTGAATGGTCCGTCTTTTTCACACGCTCCCAATTACACTGTAGGCAATTTGCTCAGGCGTCTTAAAACATCGATTTCCAATCCTCTCCAAGACTTGGACACTTTATTCAAGTATTTTAGGACCGCTGTTAAGTAATACGTTAATTACATACTAACTTCTAAAATCTAAGCTGCAAAGATATGTTAACATTTAAGACTCATATTAAATGCATGTCCACAGACAGGCACATGTAGGTTCGCGCCTACACATTCTGCATTTGTGCATACAAATTAACAACACCTCACATAAACATAAACTTTGCAACTCCTGCCGCCTTTCCTTAAAACCGGAGTAGAATTGGCAAAAGTGATTTTTACATTTTTTTACAGCACGGAGAGTCAGCCTCATTCCAACCTTACTTAAATGCATAAACTAAGCTCATAAGCCTTGAAGGCCCAGGGCTTCCTGCACTAGAATCCTCCAGGACTCTCTGTCTTGTGATGCTTCCCTTCATGGTCCCCTTTCTAGCAAGACCTCTGCGGCAACCACGACATTGTCTGCTCACCGCATCCTGGGACGTCCACATGGTCTGACACCAGAGGGGGCACCATACAAGATATTTCTGATTGTGCAGTCTTCGCAAATTAGGAATATATCGTCATATTAAAGCAGCACTGAAAGCGCATCTTTTTGGGTTAAGGAGGGCTCTTGAGGGGTGACAGACACAAAACAGTGCTCTTTTCTGAGGAACCCTGTGCGGGAGACTAGACCTAGATTCAAGAGACTCTACTTGTACACTTGTTGTAGTGCCACAGAGGTGTTGATAGTGTGGCAGTTGATGTCCTTATCAAGTTGCAGGGGTGTTAGCTCCGCAGTGCTGTGGTGGGTGTTGCGTTGCGTGTAACAATAAATAAATGAACCATCTTTTCTTATTTATTTAAATACAATTTCTACCTTACTACCTTAAGCCAACTGTCCGCTTCTAATCGGTCTTATACTTGCACACTTTTCCTCAGGCTTGTTTTTAGATATTCCTTCCCACGCCCACGCACACATATTTTTTACACCCTCTCATGTCCTCAGGGAAGTATTCTGAAATATAACATATGCTGATTTCGAATTCGCCGATTACTT
The DNA here is from genome assembly GCA_951799405.1 of Agapetus fuscipes. NCBI lineage: Eukaryota > Metazoa > Arthropoda > Insecta > Trichoptera > Glossosomatidae > Agapetus > Agapetus fuscipes. Next base: position 19,127,108 of record OX637333.1, on the reverse strand, counting down.
CTTTTTAAAATATTCCAAAATTTCTCCAAAGATTCCAATTTTTTTTTTGGAACAATTTTTCCCCTTTATTTGAAACACGCTAAGGTGATGTCTGATTGGTAGTTATTTATTTTATTTAACGCATTTACTTTAATGTCCTTTCTCATTTTTTGCAATTCTTTGTAGGTTAATTCTTAAAATGAGCTGCGAAAATATGTTTATTAAGAGTTTTTATTTCATTTTACTTATAATGAGATTCGCACGTGAATTGGCAGACAAAAATGTGTCGTCGCCTGTCTGGGTTGCTAACGAAAAGGCCTGCAAATATGTTGTTATTTGGTTTGCTAAGAACGGCAGTCTCACACAAGATTGGCGTTTGCTGGCCTAAGAAAAAGTTCCTAATTCCAAAATGTTCCGACCTCATTTAGATTTTTGTGAGTCAAAAAGTACGGAATTGGCACAAAATTCTACATAAGAATTTTTGTTGGTTTACAAACGTCACAGTTCTGTGTACATCGGGTCCTTAACAAATAATGACAAAATATTAGTTTATCTTTTTCCTAGCAAGTGTATGAAGTGGCTATGGAATTTGTGCCAAATCCATTAAATGATCTTTGTTATTGATCAAGTATAATTCATTGATTTTTTCAAGACGCATACAATGCTACCACATTTCTTTTCAAAAGAGTTGTTTCACTGAAATCGAATCGACTTTCAATTCGATCTGAAATTTTCGAGCGGTAAAAATGCAAGAAGGAACTGTCTGATGTAATTGCGAACTTCAACTTCTCTCTATTCAGCTCTACCTCTTCTATCCCGCGCCTTCCTCCCTTTGATTGGGATAATTCATCGGGATTTGCATGGGCGGATAGGCCTTCGAAACGGAACCAGTAACGACAAGACAAAATGGAACATCTATGAACATCAGAATATACGAATAGGTAGGAGTATATCACAATTTGATGTTTTATAAAAATCTACATAATTTATAATATACCAGGACTATTCACAGCACGTTTGATCCGTAGCTGATGTATGGATTATCGTTTTTTTGTTTGGGAAATTCACGTTCGATGGCGGTTGAGCTATGGAGTTGCAAGGTTTATGTTCATTTGAGTTTTTTTAGTACCTACATATGCCAACATGAGCATGAATTTATACGTATCTGCCTGTGTCCGTGCATTAAATATAGGCCTTAAATGTCAATATATACTTGCAACTTAGATTATAGATAAACTTTTCGACACTGTGATGGTCCTCTTTCTGAGTGTGTCTCAGCCTAGTAGTCTGCTAACAGTGCTAACGTTGTACACCAAAAAAGCTCTTCTACTAAAATAATAAACGTAATTATTTTTAAATATAAGCAATAAACATGGGTTTCTATTTTTACTCATTTTCTCGGTTTTACAGAGGTTTAAGGTTGAACGTAACAGATGAATTTTAAGTAGTAACGCCGGCAGTCGTTTCCTTGTCGCAGCTTAGCGGCGCCCCCGCAAGATGTCATTGCCAGTTATTTAATTACAGCTGTTAGCTTACTGCCTCGCCCTTAAGCAGGCAGCTGACAGCTCGGCAAGTTGGGGAATGTTATGATTTCGACAGCTAAAATGTGTGCCTCCTAAAATTCATTGTTCGTTTGATTTTTTTTCAACGTAATTATATCCGAGACCTTCAGATTACGCTACGTTACGCTATTAAACTCCATATATAATGTGACTTCTTACCGCGTGCTCTTCGAAAAGTCGCATGCGGCGAGTAAAAATTACTTATTTTTATAGGTAAGGGGCCAACCTTACGCCAACCACTTCAGTTGAAGTGGAATTGTTTTATTCAAGAAAGGCAGCAAAAATACACATTGTCCATTCACTGGTTTTGTTTGTTATGTTGTAAGTTTCATTATCTTTGATTTAGTCATGCACTATTGATTCTGAGATGAAAACGTCCTTGTATCTTCCCACCTTGTGAGAGGTTTTCCATCTTAGGCATTTCATTAGCAACGATATGTATGGGCCATTGATGACTCATTCCGGAGAAAGGATCTCTCCAAAATCGCTTCCTGGACCTGCTCCATCTCACTATGTTTTATATTTTACAAGCTTTTCGTATGTTGTCATTGAGGGTGTGATCTCACAATGTTCTGCCTGTCATCATTCCAAGACCATTCATTTCGGATGTCCCGAGCTAATTCTTTGCTTCGTCTCATGAACTCGTAGATATTGGAAACTTATTCTGATAAAAATACACAAACCAATAAAATACTATCGATTGATTGATTGATGATGGATAATTCATTTTCTGTGGTGCCATTTAATGGTCCAGGATCATCTCAAGGGCACCAATTGGACAAAATTTAACAATATTTACGTACTTACAATATTTTGCGACAAAAACTGTAACATACCTACTCGTAAATGAGACATCAGTGGCCATCTAATCTAATCTAATCTAAATTGCAAAGATATGTTACATTGCAAATTCACATTACATGCATTCTCACAACCAGACACGTACAAGTTCGCGCTTGCACATGCCTCATGTGAACCTACAACATAAAAACCAAATCTCAAATGGACATACACCCTGCAACTCTTGCCGTCCTTTCCTGAGACAGGGGTGACATTGGCAAAGTGAACCATTTTTACAGCATGGGTGGTCAGCCGCATACCAACCTATAAGTCAAGGAACATACACGACAAATTACATTTTATACACCACTAAATAATAATATATATGGACAACAAATATAAAACAAATTCCAATTTAATAAACCCTAGCCGCCAACATTACAGATCAACCGCCATTTCTTTCTGTCCTTACATACTTATTTCATTTCCTCCAGAGTCATAACCTTCTTCATAAAGGCTCTTCTTTTATTATGACTCTGGATATTCCATTCATTCGCAATTTCGGATATTCGGTCCATCCATATCTTTCTCGGTCTTCCTCTACCACGACATCCATCTATTCTACCAACATATACTTTCTTCGTCAGTCTTTCCTCATTCATTCTCTCCATATGCCCAAACCATCTTAACAAACTTCTTTTAATCTTCACTTTCACACTTTCTCTTGCACCACATTCTTCTCTTACAAAATCATTCCTCACCCTGTCATTCCGTTTTGTCCCATCATGTATGAATTAAGGATTTTCCTATACTCCCACCAGTCCATCGCCTTTACTCTTCGGCTACATAAGTTTACCTTGGCTGCATCTGCGTTGACACCCTCTATTTATCGCAATTTTGGTCTTTTAGGTCTCCTTCGGCCTTGTGATGCTAAAAGTGTTCGGCATTTAGTGTAGTTGGCGTCGTCCATTCTAACTATGTGACCAACCCACAACAGGAACTGGTCACATCAGATTCTCCGTAGGTGTCACAGAGTTTTTTGTTCTCCTAACGACGCCAACTACTCGTCAGCCAGTAATAAAATTGTAAATTAAATAACATTTTAATGGGACTATCTTCTAGTAATAAACATTAAAGATCTGACATTCTTGCATGTTGAGTAGAGCTTTCCAAGGAACTGTCCATGCAAATTATTAAGTGGTAAAGTGCCACTGCGTTGGTGTGAAAATATCAAACCCCTTACTAATCACATAATAGCACAAGTCATTTCGCAAGCAAGCAGGCTTCAGGGTGGCTGCCTTTGCAAGTAATTTAGGTACAAGTTGCTACTGTCTCGGTTTGTGAAAGCCAAACCCTTCATAAATCAAATTATAGGTTGGGAAAGACAAGTTGTTTAGAAAGTAAGTAGAGGTTTTAACCTGTCTCAAGTATTTTTCTATCACGTCATTCCTTCAGTTATCTGAAATGTGAGTTACTAAGCAAGAGGAAAAAAACGTGGCAAAACTGTTCATGTAATGGATTTTTTATAGTTTGCATGTGGCGTGTGAGACTTGTCTATTTTTACAGTTAAGGAGGCCGATCTTACGCCTACCACTTCACTTGAAATGGGGATTTTCTGGCTGCTCAGGGATCTGTTTGTTATTTCTGGTGAAGGCTGAATTATTTGACTGTGACTGGTATTTGTATTTTGGGTTTGGAATAAACACCAAAACGGGAAATCATTTCTGACACCCTTGTTGTATATCAAACCCTAGCTGTCTGTATGGAATGCAAGCATTCTACCAACTTAACTATCGACCAGACAGGGAAAAAGTAACCATTTAAGACGCGACTGGCTCTATATGTATATTATTTTCTTCTCAGTGATTAGATTATCAGTCACAAGACAGTAGGTTACTGAGCAAGTGTGCACGTCTGTGATTTACTTTCAAACTGCGACTGTCTCAGTGTGAAGACACCTAACCTTTCCTAACCAAACGAAATATATTGAAAGGCAAGATGCTTTTTCTGCCATTATTTTTTTGTTAAATATCAAGAAAACATATGACTTTCCAATCAGAACAAATCTTTATATGTAGGTTTTGTGAACTGCGAAAAATTTCAGTTTCGCTAGTTGTAATTCTTTCCAGCAATCTCACGCACCAACCATTCTAGTACATTCGATATCCACGTTTATTTATTACTTATTTTCATCATTCATAACAGTTAATACTGTATTCAAAAAAATCTTTTGTTTGTCAATGAATGCAAGTTGCTTTGCTTTCTAGGCAATTTGTCACTGGCTCGGTGTGAAGACACCAGGCTCCCAACTAATCAGATTATAATGCGGTCTCCCCGGGGTACCGACTGCCGAGCCACAATTGAATTTGGCTAAATTTTAAACGCTGTACATTTGCTAAACTAATTACTCGACTTATCATCTACGGCTGTCTTGGTACTGCCACGGTGTGGTTAGTGCTTAATTGAGCTAACTCACTTAATAAAATGTTCGTTTGCACAAAGCAAATGGACCGGTCCGTAGTCTAGTGGTTTACATAACGAATATTGAGGTCATGAGTTTGATTCCCGGCGGAGCTTCGGTGTTTATTTCAAACTCAAAATAAAATATCGGCTAGTTTTACTCAGCCTTCACAAGAAATGAGTACCAGCGCCCTTGGGTGCAGGGAAATCCTCAACTTCAACTGACGTGGTTGGCGTAACCGACCTCCTAACTTGTAACAATAAATAGGCGCCACACGACACATGCGACCCTTTTGGGGATAACGTGACAAGAAGTTTAACTATATGTAAAGCTCGGTTGTGCATTGTGTAGGTATGTATATGAGGTAGCCTTTGTTGATTCTTCGACAGATATATTTTTTAAGATTTAACAGATGCCTCATTTTTTTTCTCAATTTTATAAAAGCTGATCTTAAAATAGGATTCTTTTTAACACCGATTACATTTCTCAGAAAACATAAAGGTGAAAAATCCATATCATTTTCAGAAAAATAAAAACCGTATTGTGTTGACCAAATAATAAAGTCCCAAAAAAAGGTAGCGTGAAGTTGGTCCGGGGACAGGCTCTCAGCTGTGCAAATAAACAGGTGGGGAATATTGTGAAGGGCGAGGAAAAAATGTAAGGTAAACAGAAAACAGACTGGGAAATGAAAATGTCCAGAAAATATTCTAAGAAGTTTTCGTTCGGATGAAAAAAATAGAAAAAAAAATTCCATGAAAAACCATCTCCATTTCAGTCAGGCGCGTGATCTGTTAAGAGGCAAACACATTTTAGAATAAATAATTTGGACTTTTACTAAGCAAGGCAAATTAAGACTAGGCATGAACTTTGAAATTACGTCACAAACGTCACAGGTATATGTGATTAGAATCATTAGCAACCAATAAAAGATAATAGTTTGTTTTTTACTAGCAGCCCGGTTGTGGGATACCAATTTTTTAATGTTTGTAATTTGTACCAAAGGCATTCACGTAAGTGAGAAAAATAAATGAAATATATTTTTTATTGAAATATAAGTGATTGGCTGGTTCCTTTAAAACTAAGAACATTTATTATTCACACGAAAAACGCGATCTTTTTAGGGACAGCCCGGTAGAAAACTATATGTTGAGCTTATATCCGTACTTACATGCTTACTAAAAACTTATTGACTAAAAAGCGAAATTGACGTAAAAACAGACGATTAATAATAGCGCAAGCCTGAAATTGAAAGTTAACTGGCAGCTTTTCACACAAAAACATCATTTTAACTCCTTTACCGAGTACACAACACTACGTAAGCTCCCCTCGACTGCGTAAATCGAAGAACAACATAAAAGCTAAATCACACACTAGGATTGCCGTCGTATATTCCATAGACTTTCGTTGTACGAAATTAAGGAGAGTTATACAATCTTTTATACTTCGGATACAGCAGCAAAACATTATTTTGTACCTACCCCTTAGTACGTACAAGACTATTTCAACATTAACATAGCGTTTATCAAAAGTGCATCGAAACAAAAGTGTTTACTAGGGGCGCTGTCTTGGTTGCGATGCATTTTTGTGTAAAACGCTATGGTTGAGTTGAAGCGTTAAGTTTTATACAGAAGATATTTCTTGACGATATTTTCTACAACCTGCTCTCAAGTTTCACTCCAACTAATAGAAACAAGTCTTCTCAGAGAAACAAGACGATGTTTGTGAATCTTTTTCATGTTTCATGCTATTATTCTCACAATGTTATTACAACGCATGTTGTTTATTTTTTAAGTGGACCTTATTCCTGATTTCGTTTATGTACTGGTTTACTCTAATGAGAACATTTTGATTTTTTAAAGTTTTTTTGGTTCACTTTGCCAATGTGACATTGGCAAAGTGAACCAAAACGTGGGCAATGCCACTCCTGTTTCAGGGAAAGTCGGCAAAAGTTGCAGGGTTTACGTTGATTAAAGGTTTTGATTTTAATTTATAAGTTCACATTCAGCATTTATAATCTCACACTTGTAAGTTTCCTTTCCGTGTCTATTTGTGGGCATTTGAAATGAATTTTAAAGTTTATATATCTCGTTGCAACTTAGATTATAGATTATAGTTTCGTGATTTATTACACTATTAGAACTGATAATAAGGTGCGCACATTTGACAACGATAAATGAGTTGTAACGTCGCAGAACCGTGTTGCTAAGGAGAAGGAAAACAAAATATGTTTTCAAGTTTGCTAAGGACCCTGATTTTATAAACGTGTAAAGTTTGTCCGTCGAGAAAATTTTATATTTAGAATATCCATGCGGATCCGAACGGAAACGCCGATAAAGCATAATTTTGTAGGCGTTTGAGCGAGTTTTTGGGTAGATTTGTCTATGATCAGACTTTTTCTTCCTTCTCACCTACCTAGCATCCAACAATATAAAGAACATGTGGTTCATCACCAACAATGACAATAGAACGATACCAATTCTCCTAAAGCTCTTGTGAACCGATCAGAAGTGAAAAACAGTCGCAAAATACAGCATATTCAAGCAGATCATATCAGAAAATTGGTGAGCCCTTTTATATTCCATCCTAGAATCCAATCCTAATTTAAGGATGGTCTGTGATTGTGGCAAATTTGCTTTGATTACTTATTTGGTGGAATCAAACTTGGCTCTACCACTAGCCATGTCTCTTTACCTGTGAAAATAAATACATCTCAATTAAATGTATAAATAATTCCTTTAAATTGTTATCATTTGTAATTTAAAAATTATATAGAGCAACCATACAGAAAAAAATATAACATGATATAAAATCCGATATTTTTTTATCCTTCTGAAGAAAGACGGCACATCTTTTATTTGTATAAGCGCCGCTGGATACAAAGAAATGTTTTCGTCGGTACATATTTCATGACAGTCAGCCATAACTTCTCGTTACATTATTAAGTCTGCCGTGAAACCTTCAGATAACCTTAAAAGTTTGACTTACGATGTAGATACTTTTCTTGAAATTTTTGTCAAAACTGGATTCCTCTTTGTTTTATAGCTTTTATTTTTTTATTAAAAAATACAATCATGACAAGAAATGTAATTCACTAACATATAATTTCCTGGCCAGAAACAGGTATCAGTATTATAATAAGGAAAACTAGCTATACCCGGCTCAGTCTAGTTTCTGTCACTGTATCAACCCGCTATTCTGCCAGTATCTCCGCACATGCGTCTCCAATGTGCTCTGTCTTAAAGATTAAGAAGGCCACTTAGAGGGTTACAAAATTCAGAAACATTGCTTTTCAACATGTCTACTTAAAAATGTATTGTTATGTAAATATAAATATTGAAATAAGTATGGGTAGTTATAGTTATAAGAGTCCTCATAGGTACAGGTAGGTAGGATCGATAATTGTGTATAAGTGTAGAATTCTCTAGGCTAAGTAGGTACTTGTTATAATTATAGGAATTCTGTATTACATTTGTAGGTAGGATTTTGGTTGTATCTCTAGGTAGTACGTGAAGCGTCGAGAAGTAATAATTACTCTGGAACCGTCTGGCGACTTTAGTTCTGGATCATACTGCTCTGAAGAGTATAAAGGTGCGAATGGCCTGCAGAGCGGGCCAGTATCATAGCGACTAACAAACACATCGAAGCCATCTGATCAGTGAACCGAAACCGATGGAATAATCGAGAAAGTAGTGTGAAAATAAATTTTGTAACTGTGTAAAATAAATAACTATTGAAGAAGACCTGTGTATTTTTAATTTGAAGACAATTGAACCCTAATTTCGTAACAATTGGCGTCAGGTGCGGAATTGTCAAGAAAAATTAAGATCTTCTTCCTAAAAATAAATAAAATAAATTAAATAGTGTTAAAATGAACTTTAGTCAAATTGAACTTTGTGTGAACTGACTTTTGTGAAAACAAGTGTTTAAATAATTTTTTGTTAAAAGAAAAGACGCAAAAAGCAAGTTCAAAAAAAATTCTGGAACATCATATGGAACATAATTCTGGACATAACATAATGACTATTTTACCGCATTGAGAAAGTCATCAAATTGGACCATAGTTTTTTTTTTTTATTATTGTGTGTGATTAAAAAATAAAATAAATAAATAAAAATCTTGAAAAATATTACAAAAGAACGTTCCAGATTCATCGAGAAAAAGTTTTTGAATAACTGCCCTTCGTTTACAAGTGTGTGAATGTACATTAAGTACCTACCTGTGTGTTTGAAAGACTTGAGACGAAATAAATAATTATGTACTATCAGACATTATTATGTAAAAAAAATATTGGTGAATTAAAAATAAATATTAAAAGACAGTACCTACTCACAGTGTAATCAGATAAATTATTATTTTTGCTAAAGTACGTATTCAAAACAGCTATATATATAAAACTCAAAACTTGTATTAAATAAATTTGAAAATATTTTTGTTTTGACGTAAATTTTGAAAAAAAAATGGCAACTAAAGTGAACGTCAAGGACCTCAAAGTCACTGAGCTTAAAAATGAGCTTCTGGAGAGGGACCTGGAGACCTCAGGAGGAAAGGCAGCCTTACAAGCACGCCTCAAAGAGGCCTTGGAACAGTCAGGCGAAGACCCGGCATATTTTGTCATGGCGTCTGGAGGGGACCGCGCCTTGGACGAGCTAAATATCAGCATCAACAGTAACCTGACAGGACTGAAGACTGAGATGGCTGACAACGCCAAGACTCTGGAGGAGAAGATGGCTGACAACGCCAAGACCCTGGAGGAGAAGATGACCAGTAACCTGACAGGACTGAAAGTGGAGATGGCTGACAACGCCAAGACCCTGAAGGAGGACCTGGCAACCATGGAGGAGAAGATGACCAGCAACCTGACCGGGCTGGAGGAGAAGATGACTGGGCTGGAGGAGAAGATGACCAGCAACCTAGCCGGGCTGGAGAAGAAAGTGGCAGAAAGCTCGCGAGCAATGTCGGAGATTGAGGCCCGTGTGGCAAGCCTGGAGGATCGTCTGCGTGCCGAGCTGGCTGACAAGTGCCAGATGGAGTCCACCAGAATATCCCCCAAAGACGGCCTTCACGAAGAGACCGACCAGGGATGCTCAACTCCAACCAGGGTCACTAGAGGGGATGACGACCCTTCGCTGGCGAAGCACAACCTTCCGACCTTCGACGGGAAGACGTCGTGGGAGGAGTATTTGACCCTCTTTGAGACGGCTGCCATGATGGGAGCCTGGAGCCAGCAGAAGAAGGCTTCGGTTCTCAGCCTGTCGCTCCGAGGAGACGCTCTCAGGGTTCTGCAGGCCATACCCCTGGACAACCGTGGTGACTTTGGGCAGCTGAAGCAGCGCTTGGATATGCGCTATGGCCACAAGTGCCTGGAGCAGCTGTACAAGTCGCAGCTGAACACAAGGGTGCAGAAGCCCAACGAGAGCCTCCAGGAGTTTGAGATGGACATCGTCCACCTAGTACGAGACGCTTACCCGACATTCCCTGATGACATCTGCGAGAGCTTGGCAGTGGACAAGTTCCTGAACGGATTGAGAGAATGGGAGACGCAGCAAGCAGTGAAGCTGGCTCTTCCGAAGACGTTGAACGAGGCGCTAAGCCGAGCTCTCGAATTTGAGGCTGTCAAACAGTCCATCAGGGGCCACGCCAGGGTTTGTGCAATCAAGGCAGAGGAGGTCAAACTACCTACAACCGAGGAAATAATAGAAAAAGTGCTGCAGCAACTTGAGCCAACGAGACAGAAGGCGCACTGCTGGACGTGTGGCCAGCAAGGACACCTGAGCGCGAGGTGCCCAAAGTCTCAAGGACCGGAGAAATTGGAAGACGACCGCAAGGATGTAGAGACCACCATGGAGATGAACAAACGGCTGAGGAAACAGCTCCAGGATGCCGAGAGAAAGGTCAAAGTCATGGAGACGGAGAACAGGCAGCTGACGAAGAACTTGGCCAGCAGTGAAAGGGTCCGGCGAACAGCGGAGGCCGAGAGGGACGAGTTGCACGAGACTGTGCTGAGCCTGGAGAGACAGAACAAGGGGCTTAAGACTAAGCTCCAGCAGCTGGAAGCTGGGCAGGGGCCCAGGACGAAGGACACCATCGCCAACCTGGAGTCCAAGATTAGCAACACCAAGGAGGCGGGAGCTCGAATGAAGGATAACCACCGGCCAACTCAAAGAGCAAAGTGGTCAAACAATGACCAGCCCGCCCAGAGAGTACAAAAATGCGTCGCATCCAAAGAAGCGCCCCTGTTTGAGACGTTCTGGAGCAAGGTGCAAGAGGGACAGAAGATTCGCCATGGGGTGACCACAGAAGTCCACAAGGACTTATTTGAGGTCACTGGGGACCACACACTGGCATGCAGTGTACCGGAAGATCTAGATATGTCTAGAGGAATTGCACGGGTCTTCCGATACAAATTCGGAGAACCGCAACCCTCGAGCAGCCCGCAAGGAAGAGCTCTGAGACTACCGAAGGGGCGTCAACAAGCATACTGCCTGGTTGTCCCGGATTCCAGCAACCTGGAAGAGGACTACAAGGCATTGTGGGACGGCCTTGTTGAGCTGCGTGACTACATGTTGGAGGATCAGCAGGCGCGTCTGGCAATACCGAAGATGGGTGGCGGCCGCGCTAATCGAGACTGGCGGATAATCCGGAGTATGATTGAAGCAGTGTTCTCGGGAGTCGGCATCAGCGTCACGGTGTGCTGCGAGCAAGCGCAGCCGAGAGCCAGTGGGGAGAAATCCGTGGACTGCCACTTCTTCCTGATCACAGGGTGTCGACATGGATCAGCATGCCCCTACCTACACAGAGTCAAGACTGTTCCGGGACGAAACAGTCTAGGTGGGGGGTAGTGTTATGTAAATATAAATATTGAAATAAGTATGGGTAGTTATAGTTATAAGAGTCCTCATAGATATAGGTAGGTAGGATCGATAATTGTGTATAAGTGTAGAATTCTCTAGGCTAAGTAGGTACTTGTTATAATTATAGGAATTCTGTATTACATTTGTAGGTAGGATTTTGGTTGTATCTCTAGGTAGTACGTGAAGCGTCGAGAAGTAATAATTACTCTGGAACCGTCTGGCGACTTTAGTTCTGGATCATACTGCTCTGAAGAGTATAAAGGTGCGAATGGCCTGCAGAGCGGGCCAGTATCATAGCGACTAACAAACACATCGAAGCCATCTGATCAGTGAACCGAAACCGATGGAATAATCGAGAAAGTAGTGTGAAAATAAATTTTGTAACTGTGTAAAATAAATAACTATTGAAGAAGACCTGTGTATTTTTAATTTGAAGACAATTGAACCCTTATTTCGTAACAGTATATTAAATGCGTACATGACAGCTTCGTGCATGGTAGCATTCATGTTTATATTTTAATATTTGATGGTTTTCTATTGTTGGGGGCTTCAAAATTTACCAACCGCATTGTTGTTACATCAAGAAAAACGTAATGTTTTTTATTCAACCGACTAAATTTCACAGAAACTATCCTTAGAATATTATACAGGTTTCCTGAAAAAATCGGATAAGTGGCGTAGGAGTCCATGAGAAACATACTGGTTTTGTTTTTACGCTGGTTGTATTTAATAAAAACTGCGGTTTACTTATTTTGCACAATTTATTTTATCACTTTCAGTTCAGAGCTACATTTACACAGTATGGTATGACGGTCGAATAATTTTGAAGACGCCAAAGGAATGAAGCCAAATGGAATTTCGGTACTCAATTTATACTTAAAATAAAGATCATTCTCGAAACATGGAGAATCACCACTTGCTAGATTTTACCAGAACATTCGATTCAACCAATCTCCAGCAAATAAAAATTATTATCAAACACAAATTATTCACCCAAACGTCTATTTACTTGTAGAGAGACTTATTGTTACACTAACACAGACAAACACATCTACTCATATTCGTAGCAATACATCCACACATCCTATTTTACACATACAGATAATAATGGTAGGTGGATAGTCTTTAAGTAAAAGATCTCACCCTTCCTTTGGTAGAACATATCGTAGGCTCACATTTCTGAAGGCGCGCACACTGAAGGGGGGCTCGAGAAGCGTCTTGTGTGGTCCGCCAAGCCTGAAAGCTTAATTCATCCTCGAGAAAAGAAATAGGCGAGGCAAAAGTTGCGATTTCATATGTTTTTTCAACTATATTTCTCTTTAATATACTCTCAAAGCACCTTGTCTTATAGGTTGGAATAACATTGGCTCCATTTATTTAAAAAAATGGTTCACTTAAACAATGTAACTCCTGTTTCAGGGAAAGATGTTGCACGGCTTAGGTTTATTTAAGAATTAGGTTTTTATTTCCACCATGTTTACCCCCATGTACCACGCTACTCATCTGTCCAATCGTAAAAAACAAAAGTGCTGACATAATGTCAATAGACAATTACAGGCCGATAGCTGTTGCCACGACAGCAGCTAAACTCATAGAGTCTATCATGATGGAGAAAGCCAATCAGAAATTAACAACATCCGATAATCAATTTGGATTTAAAAGTGGCTCTGGTACTGAAATGACGAGTTTTGTACTGAAAAATATAGTCAGGAGGTATAATGATAAGAAAACGCCCATATATGCATGTTTCACGGACTTGAAAAAAGCATACGACACGGTGAGTCACAACATAATGCAAAATGTATTACAGGAGGTCAAAAACCTGCCGAAGGAGGTTGGTGAAATGTGTCAAACATTGAACAACCATCTTTTATACAGAGTAAAATGGGGATCAGCTATATCGGACAAATTTAAAGCCAAAAGAGGCTTAAGCAAGGTGGAATATCCTCACCATGCTTATTTAATTTGTATATCGACCCGTTGCATGAAAGGCTGATAAATACTAGAGTGGGCTGCTTCATGGATGGAAAGCTCATCAACTCTATATCATATGCAGACGACATGGTGCTGATGGCACCCTCCTTGGCAGGGCTGCGTAAGCTCGTGGTGGTCTGTGAAGAGTTCGCCAATGAAAGACGGCTAATATATAATGAAAAAATATGCGAAGTATTAGTGTTCAAGCCAAAGGGGTGGAACCTTCATGTACCCTCAGTCAGTGTCAATGGCAGAGAGATGAAACGAGTGCGGGAGTTTACATATTTAGGCCACGTGCTTAATGAAACGTTAACTGATGACAATGACATCAAACGACAACTACGCTCGCACTGCAGGAAAGCTAATATGTTAGCCTGGCGGTTCGCACAATGCTCGGATATCGTTAAAAACAGGCTCTTCCTCGTTCTATGTACGCAACAATACACCAGCGAGTTGTGGTGTGACTATAAAGCACAAAGCATGAACGAGATGAGAGTCTGCTACAACATGGGCTACAGAGCATTGTTACGACTGCGGAAGAGCTGTAGTGCGAGTGGGATGTTTGTGGCGGCTCAACTACCCTCCTGGAATGGGTTGCTGCGAACCCGAATGGCTGGGTTCAGAGACAGAATTGAATCCAGCGAAAACTCTCTGATCGTAGCAATCAGAGGCCTGAAATGGGAGTTGGGCATATGGCGTCATTGGGCAAGGAGCCTTTACGTAGCCTTTTTTCCCTGTTTAATATGTCCCTGATATTCCAATGTACAATGACCATGTATTTCTCTTTTCTTTCACTGTTTAACTATATATTTTGTTTGCTCTTTTTTCTCATATATTTCATCACATATTTTCATGTTTCTACATTTTTGTAATTTTCTATGTACTTTTTCTATTGATGTATTATTTTTTTATGGCTGGTCATGTATTGCACTCTCCACATGACTAAGCTGGAATAAACGCATATTATTATTATTATTATTGCTTTTACTGTATACATTAATAAGAGTTTATACATACTCTCAATTGTGCTCTATGTCATGGAAGTACCTCGAGAAGAAAGTCGCTAGTTTTGAGATGTGGGTGGCTAAAAAATCTCCTGGATGTAGCAAAAATTTAATCAACAATGTTATTTGTCGGTGTTATGGCTGAGGGGTAGAGGCGTATTTGGAACCGGATAAAGTTTGTTCGAATCTTGCGTCTGGCTAACTTGACCATAACTTCGACCCTGGTTCAACAGATGCCGTTGCATGCACACAAGCTTCTGCTTTCGCATGAAGACAACTGGCCAGGCAAAATAGGTAGGTGGATTGCATTCCTTTCCACAAATCTATTAAAAAAAAAAGAATTTTTTTAGGATTTTTTTTCAAATAAAAAAGGGTGTGTCCAATATGTTCTGTCTTATTGACAAAAGTTGCCTAGACAAAGGAAACACAAGGAAAACAAGTAGTTTTAATCAGATATGCAAGATATTCGCTCTTTCATCTGATCATACAGGGAATAATAAAGACAGGTTCCAGGTCGGAGGAGAATATCTTGGTTAAAAAAATTGTGATTTTTTTTTGCCAGAAGCGCCAGGTAAATCTTCCTTGCAGCAGCTGATTGCAGCAGCTATGATCATCGCTAATATCGCCTGTAAAAACACAAATAGAAAAAAAAATCTACCCTTTTAAGATAACTGTGAGGCTTAGATCGGACTAACGGTCGTTTGACATTTTTAACAATAATATAATAATATCTACACAGTTAAAAGCCTTTCAAGATAGTCTACGTTTCTTTGTATTAACTATTTTATTCACTTATGTTAAATATTTGTGCCATTGTATTTAATGTCAAAAATCTGTGTTCACTTATTTTTCTTTTCGACAAAACTGTAGCTTTATTTTCGAGTACTAAAATGAAAAGATACATTACGAGTATTATGATGCCAACCAGTGTACATACTTTTCACGGTTAGTTTAATCTCTAAAGGAAAACGCTGAAACTAAGTACTAAGCCCCAAGCACATACACGCAGGTACTTTAAGTACATCAATAATGCAGAATACATAAAATGTGCTTTGTCTGTTTTCCAATTTTCCACAGCAATCTTTCAATTGTTGTATAAATGAAACCATGCCATACATATTTATTTATGGTTTAAAGATTTCTCTGTTTATTGTTTTACAAATCAGAACATGTCTACTGAATTATTTTTTATTGACTATTTTTTTTTTTTAAGAAATCCTGTGCGAGAGACTCCCTAGATTCTAAAGACTCTAGGGGTCTATGACACTTGTTGTAGTGCCGCAGAGGTGTACGAGCTTGGTCGTCGCTACAAAGCGCCAATACTCAAGCAAGACCCAGTTGCTGTAAGGCTGGATGGACCTTTGGTGACCGGTCATTGGTAAAGGTTACGAATTTTTCAACCCAGCGAAGAGCACATTCGAAATATAAATGGTATATTTTTGTGCTCCGCCGGGATCCAAATCCACAAGCTTCCATTTACGAGTCCGAAGTGTTGCCGCTACGGACTACGGACCGGTCCAATATAGACTATATTCTATTCACCGTTTTGACATTTCACCAGCAGGAAGCATTTTCAAGGCTGATAATCAAAGTGACGTGGTTGTTTTTGCGTTTGCTTACTGTTGGTAAGTGTCTTGCAGTATCTGGAATGCGACGTCTTTGTTTTTCATTTTAATATTGTTTTAAAAGTTTACTACAGTTTTCGGATATTAGACGATTTTTAATGGGAAAACTTACATAATTCTCGACGTATCGCTGGTGACGTAGCCCATATCTTCAGGAGGTATCTTTTTTGAAGGACGATTAAGGATGAATTATTGTACAAAAAAAATGAAGATGTTAGTGAAGACTTGTACACATCGTAGCTACTGAGATGGCAAATCAACATCTAGCTGGAAAAACCCCTTTAACGTGGAAAGATAGCTGGATCTTCTCAACTCAAGATCCATGAGCCGATATTAAGTTTATAGTTAGGTTTAAGTTAGAATTACGGTCGTTTGACATTTTGACAATTATATTAATTTTCGGATATTTATCAGTTCATCCTCAGTCGCCGTACAGATAGGATGTTCTCTTGAAGACGTCGGCTACGTCGCTGACGAAACGTAGAGAATAATGTAAGTTCTCACCGAACGGTTCGTTAAATATCCGAAAATTAATATAATTGTCAATATGAAGTTTTCTGTGAATTACATATCGAAAGATCTTAAAAATAAAAATAGAAGAAACGGTTAAAGCTTAATACTTGGAATACCTACTGTACGAAATGGCAAAGCATCATTTTATACAACATTACCAATAAAAAAGTAAATGAATAATAATTTTATTATCATTCTTAATAAGAGTGGCAGTAGAAGGGTTTTATTGCCTATGTAAAATTTAACAACACGTAAAGAGTAGAATGCTATGAAAAGTTTAACGTAGCGAAATATGTAAGATAACGAATGTTCAGCCTCTTTGTATCAATAAATTTATAAATAGACAAAATGTGGTCCATAGTCTAGTGATTAACACTTTGGACTCGTTATTGAAAGGTAGAGGGTTCAGATCCCGGCGGAGTATTAAAAAATATTTCATTTTTTAAACATTTTCTTTGCAGGGTTGAAAAAATTAAATACCCTTACCAAAGTCCGGTCGCCATACATCTAGCCTTACACCAACTGGATGTTGCTTAAGAGTTGGCGCTTTCTACAGCAATGACCAAGCTCGCAGAGGGCTTTTGAAGTGTGTTTCTCACAAAAACAGCGCTCAAAAAATAAATCATCCTAATAAATACCCACTTCATTAAAAAATATGTAAGCCAGTTACTGATTACAATTTCATTTTTCTTTTCTTAAACTGATTCTCATATTATAAATAAAATAAAATAAAAGAGAAATCAAATGCGCCTGATGGATAGGCAATCTAGATGTTGTAATAAAACCAATTATTTTCTGGCACTTGAAAACAGTGATTCATTAAAACGACTTAAAACCTTTATTTCTTTTTGACAGGCATCTTTCTTGAAATGATGGAAACAGAATTCAGGTGTTTTTTTTTATGGAATAACCTTAAGATGTTAAATATATTTTTGTTTTATCTTTAGATAACATTACGCTCCCCCAGTTCTTGTTTATCGTATACGCCAATCTTGTCAAATATGACTTTTTCATGCAGTTGTCTTATGAATAAAATTCTACACAATCTGAGCTAAGAAAAACCGTACAACTCGATAATTTGAGAGTTCTTTTAAATATTTTTTAAATAAATTTATTGTTTTCATAAGACATATTGGTCCAGTACACATGCAAACATTGCTCATGTAAAATTTTCTCAATGGCGTATACGATAAACAAGAACCAAGGCAGCGATTAGTTAATCAAGACGGATGAATTGAATGAAACTACTGTCGTTTCATTAACAATTGTTTATCATAGCCGAAAGTGTTAAAAATAAGGAAAGAATGATAAATATTTATTTCACGCTTTTTAAATTTTTATTATGTAAACGAGTATTGCTTTTGTTATAGTATTTGGTGACGCACAATTGAGCGTCATCTGTTTTATTTTTAATTAATTAGTCTAAGAAGCGAATTTCATGTTGGTCTTTCACAATCTGAAAAAAGTGCGGATAAAAATCGCAAGATGTCGGTATCAACTTTTTTGACATCTGAGCAACGTGAGATTAGCAAGAATTGATGACTTCCATTTCCGTCGTTGTTCGCAGTAGACACGTTTTTATATGTCTCTCGACCGATTTGAAATGTAACCGTAAAATCTGTGAGTGAGTGTGGTTGTTTTACATATAACTTGCAAGTGTGGCAGTTTGTGAACAGAGCTCAGTACCACAGGATCCTGAGAAAACGAGCATCATCTTGGACCAGCGGCACAATTTGAGGTGAGTGCGGTCCTGTGATTTTCGCTTCTTTGGTACGGGAAAGTCGTCCAAAATTGAAAGCCACCTATTGAAGGTTGGCTTTTGTTTGAGCGAGAAAATACCATTGGCATTAGATCTGTGTATTTTATATCTCGCATTGGAGAATACGTTGCAGTTTTCTCTATTTGTTGTTTTTTTGTATTTATATACTCCCTGAGGGGCAAAACTTACACCTTGCCCCTACAGTATTAATGGACCTATTTTTACCATTGTTAAAGAGTTTTTTTGTCAACTTATTTAAGTAAAAAGAGAAATCCGCTCTTTTATCGATAGATACAAAGTTGTGACGTCACATGGCCGATGGGTTATGGCAAAAGTTAGCTAATATTAAATTGTAATTGGTGTCTAACGGCTCTAGTCCCATAGACCTGTGGCTTTTTTCCGCTGAGAAAAATCTAATTTCGAACTGTGACGTTTTAACAGGTTCTGTTATACCATATACCAGGGGTGCAAATACTTTTTCTTGAGGAGATCGACCTAGCAAAAAATTATGAATAGGAAATCGACATTTTAACTGTTTATCCCACCAAATATAACTCATAATGTATAAATATTTATTAAGAAAAAAATTAGCATAAGTAAAACTACATTGAGTGCAAAATGTCAAATAAGTTTTCAGGTCGATCACTGAAATTTAGCTATGTTCGGCGATCGACCTTAAAACCTCCCGCAATCGACCGTATGGGCACCTCTGCCATACACCAACATATTTTTTTTCTGTTCATCCACTTTATTACACTTTTCAATGACGTCACTTATGATTATTATTATTTTTTAAATAATTTGAATTAAATAAACAAACCATATAAAAAATTGTAAAATTAAATTAAATTTATAAATGTATAAAATGAAATTATACAATACCTATAATTTTAAATAAAATTTAATATATCAACTATAATTAAAATCAAATACCTTCAAATATTCCACCTAAAACATTTAAGTATTTTAAATAGAATACATGTTTTTTCGCACTTATTCGGTCAATAATGTTTTCCCCCTGTTCGGCAATCCCCCGGGTATAACCGCTTTCCGGTCTTTATTGTTGTCATGTTGACGGCTGGGTTGTACGTGTGGCCGGTCCTCAAACATCGACAATGTCAAAATATTTGCAAAGCTCGCCCACGTATGGACGAATGTGTCAGGGGCGGTCTACAAAGAGGGTTACAGAGTATTTGCAAACCCTGGTACATGCAAAAAATTAATGTTAATAAAAAATCTTGTCTCAAACTTATAGGTTGGTATTAGGTCGACCACCTATTCTGTACAAATTGTAGGTAAGTAAAAGACACATTTGTAAAAGTCATCCATGTTTTAGCGAAGAGTTGCTTTAGAGCCCAGGTAACTTCTGATGAAATGATGATGAAGAGTTATTTTCGTATATTTATTGCTCTTGTGATAAAAAATAATGTGGCTTGAATAAGTAGTGTAAAAGAATTCCGTTTCATGTTGTTTCAGTCCAAAAGAGGCTTGTGCAAGCGCGATCTTATACGTGAGCAGTTGTCTGCATAAGCAGACACGTTTATGGTCGCGCTTGCACAAGCCTCACGTGGACTGAAACATATTACATGCATTCCCTATCTATCGTGCTAAATGCAACTTGTAAGTGTTTTAATAAAAAAAAATTATGTAAAAAAAATAATGAATAATGTAAAGGGATTTTTTACAATACAGCGCTAAAGAAAATTGTCCAATAAATGAAATAAATGAAATAAATATATACATATTTTCGATTTGCATTATAGACTATATAAATCCTATGCAGAAGTTCTATCAACTTTTGGATTTTCTCAAAGTTAAAATATCATTACAAAATTCCAACGATTTTTTTTTCACGTATCGAAAATACCGTAATCTTGCATTACTCCTAGAGCCGCCCCTGGTATGTACAACACTCCAGTAGATTGTAACCAAGCTAGCTCTGAATAATAATGAACTGGGGAATAAATATTCAAACATTTATACCACGCAACTAAGCCACGCATATAGTGTAACTTCTTGCCGCGTTCTTTCCGAAGGGGTCGAATGTGGCGAGTGAAACTATTTCCTTTTACAGGTAAAGGGGTCGCCCTTACGCCATCCCCTTTTCTTGAATTTTTACTTTCTTTGCATCCAGGTAGCTGGTTTTCATATCCTCTTGTGGCTACGCAATAAATATAAGCCTTAATTATAATAATAATAATAATAAAAATAATATTAGGATGATTTATTTGGTGATCGCTGTTTTTGTCTGTATCACACCTCAAGAGCCCTCTTAAGTATCAGTTGTCAGCATATTTTTGTCATAAGTTCTATTATAGATTGCTTAGTTGTTGGAACGATTGTGGTTACAGCCAGAAGACTAGGATTCGAACCCCGAAAAGGATGACATATATGATTAACCATCTCCGTGTTTTCTTCTTACCCAAACTATGGTACCGGCAAGGTTCACTTCATCCTTCTCAAGAAATGAGAACAGGAGTAACAAGATGACGAATTCAAAATTAATTGTTTGACGTAAGACTGCCTTCCTTATCTGAAAAATAAATACTTTCATTTGTCCCACTCAAACCTTCGAAGATAATGCAGTAACAAGTTGCACTATACGTGAAATGTACCTTTGTGTAATTATTCTCAAAACAAAAAAGAAATTCTATAATACACGGAAACAAATATTTTGCCTATCCACAAGGCGCTTTTTTTTGCGTGGCGCTTTTTTTTGCGTAACACCAATTTGTTAACAGCTTTTTTTGAATAAACAAATTTAGCATAAATTAGCAATCCATATAAATTTATGCATTGAATTTTATTATGTTTCAATATTCTACAAAGTATCTTCGTTGAATTATAGAATTTTAAAAATAACTGCATAATATGTACATACTGTTGGTAATGTTGCAACGTACTGCCATCTGTGATTGTTTTCCCAAAGTTTGCAGACCGGGAAGGATTACGTGCTGAAAATATTACTAAGCAGTTCCTGAAAATTTAGCTAAGACACAAACCACATGTGTAGAATGTAATTTATACTTTTTGTCATTGCAAAAAGATGGTACTCATCTAGGAACTGTTCATTTTTTTTCTTCTCTTTCTAATTTTTGAATTGTTTTTCAGCAAGAAATTTTGAATAAAAAATAATGTACTGTTCTAATTGTGTACATATGTTTTTCAACTTGTTCCTTGACTTATAGTTCGGTATGAGGCTGACCACGTACAGAAAAAAATGTCTCACTTTAGCAATGTCACCTCTGTTTCAGAGAATGTCAACCAGAGCTAAAGGGCTTATTCACATTTAAGGTTTCAGTTTTATTTTTATTTTCTAAGTTCACATGCTTCATACATAAGTACGTATTTATACGGGTGTGCTTGTAGGCATGCATTTGATATGAATCTTAAATATTCTTTGTAACTCTGCTTATAGATTATTTTAGATGAATACATATACCTTAACAAAAAAATATTTAATTTTCTCTGTTTCGATATACTGTTTTTTTTTAAATTATGTGTAGCGCAAACTTACATGTGCTTACTTGTGGGGATGCATTCAATATGAGCTTAAAAGCCAATATATCTTTGCAATTAAGAGTATAGATTATATGTTGCTAAGGACGGTAGTCGCATAGACGACTGACGTTTGCTATCGAAAAAAGTTCAAATTTAAAAAAAACCGACGTCATTAATGTGCTGAGTCCGTTTAACAAGAGCATCTATTTGGAAATGCTTTTATTTTGAAAGCGCGTTTACTCCGTTGCTATGGAAACGAGTTGACTTCGTTGTCATGGCAACCAGTCTCCCGGGATGACTGTTTTCTTGCGCAGAAGCATGGAGTCCTTATAAATCCATGCGCAGAAGGGTGGTTTTAAAGAATTCCATGAAAGTCGGGGGTGTTGTTCTAATTCTGTGCTACCATTGGAACCTCAGGATACTCGTATATTTTTTTAAATGAAGATTTAAAAAAAGTAAATTATATGTAAAAATTAATGATGTGAGTTTATTATAATTTCTAATCTAAAATCTAAGTTGTAAGTATGTCTAAACGCTCATATTAAATGCATGCAAATAAGCAGACACGCGTAAGTTTGCGCTTGCACTTGCTGCATGTATACTTAGACAAGCATCAACCCTGCAAATCCGTCTGCCTTTTTCTGAAGCAGCAATGACATTACCACAGTTAACCATTTTTTACAGCATGGATGTTCTGTCTCATGCTTACCTATAAGCCAAAAAATAACCCAGTGGATGAGTTTCAAAATACATTTATTTTTTATTAATCGATAGGATGTTTTCTTTGAACCCCTCCATCGAAAAAATATCAGGCTGACAGCAATTCGTACCTGATGATATGAACGTATTTTTTAAAATGTTAAACAGGTAGTAAATGAATAAACTGTCCTCTTAGTCACTTAGTTACGTGTTCTAATCTCTGGGTTAAAAAGATTATCTTTACCAAGAAACGGTCACCATAATATGTCCATGCAGTTTCATGCCAACTGTGTCTTGCTTGAATATTGGCGCTGTCTATAGCGACCATAAAGCTTGCAGAGATATTATTCACAAAGAAACAGTGATTAACAAATAAATCGTCCAAATATTATTATTATTAATTTATTATAATATTGTTCCTTAACCTGTATGATACTGATCAGCCATGCTGTAAAAAAAATCAGGGAAGATCGGCAAGATATGCAGAGCTTATGTTCATTTGAAATTTTTATTTATAAGTCGTAATATCACGTCATGCGGCATGTAAAGCGCGAACTTATACGTGTCGGCTTGTGGGCATACGTGTAATATGAAACCTAAATGTAACACATATTTACAACTAAGATTATACATAGATAACAATGGAGTACTTCGCTACGTTAACATAACTAGCGCCCTTGGAGTGCGCCTTGCAATAATCGTTAACGGTACTATTCGAAATCATCAAAATCATCATGATTGCGTTTGTTCATGAAACTGGTAATACTTCAATAAATTGTACCTTCACATCGTTAAGCGATTTATATTTATAATTTTAAAGTTTGTTTTACATTTATTTTAATTAAAATTTAGCTTTAACCTTTTGAATTACATTTGCATCAAACAACTTTGTTCCCTCGTGTATGAAAGCTGAATTAAACTGTAACTTTGTTTCTTATTATTATTATTATTTCTCAAAGGAGCTTTGATGGCTCATCCCGGCGCTATGAGCAACAAGGCAATCTTTATTCATACAGATATTTTGCATAGCACGAGAAGCGAACACACAAGGACGGAGGCTAATTAGGAGACTGGCAGGAGAGCTCAAGGAAGCCGACTTATAATACTAAAAGTTGAAGGTGGAAAATGTGGCCGGTTTATTCAAGAAAATGCAGAACCTTCAATGTATTAATCTTCATATTTAAAACCGATCCATGGTATGGTGATAGCGCTTCAGACTGGCGTTGAACTAATGACCTAATTCCGAGGCCATGAGTTCAAGTCCTGGCGGAGCTCACAATAATATTTACATTATAAAAAGTGCTTCTCGCTGGGTTGAAAAACTTATTGACCTTACAGTCAAATCAGTTTAAGCAATTGGGTTTTGCTTGAGAATTGGAACTTTGTAGCGACGACCAAGCTCGTACAAAGTCCGATTGATAGCTCAGTTGGAATTATACTTGCATTCCATGGAAAGAGAGCAAGGGTGTCAATATTGGCGTCACCCAAAAGTGGATAAATAGACCCCACGAGGGAAGAAAAGCCACAGTTGAACCTATACTATCTTCCCTTCAGCATCTTCTGTCCGTAGATTATCCAGATTCAGGGTCGAAATGGTAAATAAGTTTCAAAACTTGTCTGGATTCTTCTTCTTCGTAATGGCGGTTTTCGCGATGAGCGCGGCGCCGTTGTCGGGTATTATAATCATGGGTGAATTCAAGGTTTCATTCAGGAAATTCAAAATTCAATAATATTTTGTAAGATTGTCTAATTTTTTAATTATACATACATTATGTTAACCCTATTTTTTGTTATTTATAAAGAAAACGACAAAACGTATACATTGTAAATGTTAATATGCCTTTGCAGCTTCGATAAAGATTTTGGCTACTATAATATATCAATGGTATCAAATTATTTGAAAATAAAATATATTAGTTAACACCTGATATTTTTGACCCATCACTACAACAGTTTGTATTAAGTACCTTGTGGCAGCGTTAGACAGCGTCGGGTAGATTTTTAAAATATGTTGTTTCCTAATTTATTTAACTTTCAATTTAACGCAAAATTATAACATAATTATAACATTTTTCATGCATTTTCTTCTTTTACGCTCACTTTGTATATCCCATTCTTTCACAATCTCCTCAATCTGATCACTCCATACTTTTCTCAGTCGTCCCTTCCCTCTTTTTCCTTTCACACTTTCTTTGTATACATACTTTGTCAGTCTATCATCATTCATTCTTTCCACATGCCCAAACCATCTCATCACATTCTTTTGTACCTTAACTTTCACATCCTCTTTCAAATTACATTCTTTTTTTACCCATTCATTCCTAACTCTATCCCTCAGAGTTTTTCCTGTCATGCTTCTCAAATGCTTCATTTCCACCGTACATACTTTACTCATTTCGCTATCGTTCACTGTCCATGCTTCACTTCCATACATCAAAGTCGGTAACAATATGCCATTGTGTACCGCCATTCTCAGATCCATCGTCAATCGCTTGTTCTTTGCTATTCTTCCTATTGCACCGACCACTTGCTTTCCCTTGCACACCCTATTCTCAAGTTCTCTTGTCATCTTTCCATTCTTCTCAAACATACTTCCCAAGTATCTAAATTCATCCACAATTTCAACTTTCGTACCACTCAACATAAACGTGCATTCTTCATTTTCATCCGTTCATGATTTTCATCCGACATGATGATTTATTTTTAAACAGCACTATAACAAACCTGTTTTTGCATTAATTACAGCACTTTATTACAGTATTATTTAAAAAAGTACAATGTAATTACATTTAAATAAATACATTGTTATTTTACACTTGAGAAAACAAGGAATTAGAATTTTCGTTCTACGGAGCCTTCAGGACTCTGAGTGCCAAACTTTCCATGTAAACTCAACCAGAGAGTTTGCCAAAAGATGTGTGAAAACTAAACAGTACCTCTAGTGAGCGCTTAAGTTAACATGGATTTTTGATAAACCTCTATGGTAGGGCTTAAACGTTAAGTTTGGAAACAGGATTTTCCAGGTTTCAGTTGGCCCGCAGCCTTTGGGCCGGTAGGTCGTGCTCTGAATCTACGCTCGGATCTCTACTTAAAGTAAATAAAAGGATTTTGAACGCGAAAGGTACTTTTTTGGGTTGTTTGGTGACTCAGTGAAGGATTTAAAAAGTATGTGAGGTCTGTGTGATCAATAAAAAAATATTTTAAAATAAAAATAAAGTGAAATAAAATTTAAAGTGACCATAAGATAATAATAGGTTTGATTGCATGTTTTTAAGTTTTGATTGAATTTTCTAAAATAACTATTATACTTATTGTGTAAGGTAAATGTGTTTTTTTATCTTTAATTTGTTAAAAACAAAATAAGAGCATTGCTATTTGGAATCTAACAATTAAAATTAATTTCCAACAGACTTTATTTTAAGGATGAAAAAACGGTTAAACAAAATTAAATAAAAGATTTTCGCCAGTTTTTTTGAATAAGGTAAAATCGTCCTTTTATCAGAGCACCTAAGTGTTATTTTGAATTATTTTAGAAAAATCATTTGAATGTAAATGAATTAAAATAATAAAATAAACAAATAGAAAACAATTTTAATAGAATATGGCCACACGTATTATAACAGTGGCATCGTTAATGTTACATGAATAACAAATCCAGGTGTTTATATCCATGCATATGATGTCGGCGGCGCTATGGCTGAGGGGATATGGGGTGGGAAATTTGACTGGAGTAGGGTAACAAAAATACAACTACGATTTGAATCTCATTTAGATCTCCTGACGATGTATTTGATCCTGAGACAGGATTTGTCATTGCATCAATTGAAATGTATTTGTTAATGAAATTAATTGTTTGTTTGCAGCAAAAAATGCTGGGGGATTATAGATACATGAAAAGATCATTTGAGGTTTGGGTTTTCATTTTGTGAATACACATGCAGCATATGTTCTCACGAACGTGTCTACTTGTGGGCGTGCAAATATGAGTCTTAAATATTCATATAATATTGTTACGAACTATGAGTTTGTGTGTACATGTACCTAGTCACGTAGTTTGCTGGTGTGCGTAACTGGAGTAGTGTCGAACAGCTAGTATAATGATGAAATGGATAGTGGTAGACTGCTCTGGTATGATCCATTATAGGAGTGTTGGTACGTGAGCTAAGCACGTTGAGTGTGTGTGTGTGTGTGGAACAATCCACTAAAGAAGAATCTGGAATACGCAAGAATTATCTCTTTCTTTCCTATATATACGAGCAAGGATCCTGCATAGAACCAGGTCGCTTGAAATATAGTGACGTGAAGTCAATATAGACAGAGCAAGAAAAGTAATCAGTACATTGGAAGCCGATATAGTGCAAAATAAATCCAGTTAAATAAATAAATCGCAGTTCAATTCAAGAGAAACCAAGTAAAATCATAACAACATCTTTGCAACTTAGATTATAGGTTGTAAAATATTATAAGTGGAATCTTCAAGTGCAAAAATACATGTTTGGAAATTTGATAAATCTTTTTGCACATCCCATTTGAGCATGTCCCACTTTCCCGATGTGGACTAAATAAACTTGTCAAGCACACTCCAGAATATATATTTTTTCGATCAGATTTTTCCATACTTCACATTCGAATTTTGTCCAAGCCGATATGTATTATATTTGGCAGAGCACTGAGCTTTAAATTTTTCTTTTCATATTATCAGTAAAGCACAGAATAAATTCTCATAATACTAGTTCTCTGCTTTTGGTTGGTATGAGGCTGACTCACCATATTGTAACATTTGGCTTACTTTGCCAATGTCACTTTTTAAATAAGTTTAATTTTGTTAATGCACAGGCTTTTATTTTATAAACGCGAATTTACACGTGTCTGCTTGTGGGCATGCAATTTACATGAATCTCTTATTGCTTACATATTTTGCAACATGGATTATAGGTTGTTCACATATCGAAGTCGCTGAAACATGGCTGGAGCGTGCATCCCATACAGGCACACGTACCTATAAGTTAGGCAACGTATGATAATAATGCATTTAACCGATAAATTATAATTTTAAATGAAAAGTTATGGTTCAATCAGAATCATTGTAATAGCTCACATTTCTACTGTGTTATTGCATAGAAAAGAAAAAATATATACACATAGGCCCTTAGCAAAAAATAACAATCAGTTTGCCGTTTCCCAAGTACAACGTCACAATTTTGTTGCCTATGGATTTTGTGTCGAGTCCATTGTATATTTGATAACAATCACGGTAACGATTTAGCTAAGGGCTTTATTTACAATTTGAGTGTTAAAAAATGGCTAAATAAATTTTAACCCGAGGAATTCGAAGAAATTATTTTGACACGCATATTATAGGTGTTTACTGTACAACGATATTTAAATTCCAAGATAACACTGTCAAGTTCAGATTCAAGGCGATTGAATAACAGACCGTGTAAAAGTATTTTCACACAGAATGAATTCTGTCCGGTGTGTCTATGGTTTTTTCTCTCCGTCGGAAGTCTAGTACCTATGTATGAAAACCTTCACAAAGTTTGTCCGGTTATCCCATCCGAAACCATAAACAAACCGGTCAAAAAAGAGATCGAAAGGCTCATGAAAGTAAATTAAAAAAGGTTACAAAGCTTAAATTTATCGAGTATCGCAGTTTCAGAGAAATGGACTGAAATTTGAAATAAGATTTATTATCTTGACTGGCAAATGTCACACGTCTATTTAACAAGGGTTCTTAGCTGTAAAATACACATTAACAAGGTTGAAATTGAAGAAAATAATAATTGCGATAAAGTTCTTAAAGCTGAGTTTCTTGCATATCAGTACGTAAATATTTGTCGGGGTTATAGCCGCGGGGGCCAAGAGGGCTGATCTTTCTAGCGTGTTTCGAATGGAACAACGTTGGTTCGATCCCCGCTTGGGTCACTTGACTTTAACTTTGACCCTGGTTCAACAGATGTTATTGGGTAATTATTATTTAATAATTCATTAATAATTAACAAGAATGAATTATTAAATTATGATGTTAATACCTGTTTCTGGCCAGGCAGAATAGGTTGGTGAATTGCATTCCTCTTCACAAATCTATTTTTTTTTAAATTTAAAAAATTAAAAAAAAAAATATGTCAAATCGAAGCAGATAGTTGAATAATTTTAAATTGATTTGTATTTATTTGACCCAAGTAAAATTGCATACTATTTCAATTATTTTTCAGATTTAATCAATTAGTGCAAAGCTGTCTTTATTTTGTTTGCATTAAAGAGCCAAAGGCAAAGAAAATATACCTAACCTAAAAGTGAGCTGTCATTGTCAAATGCTTTTGTATGTGTGACAGCGTCAGGACGTTGTTGGTCAGACTCTGAACAACCGACGAAGATCCGGCCGAGTGTCATCACTTTTTTCCATGACATTCTTTTTCGCCACGCATTTTAAATTTTCCGAGTTATTATTACTGTTTTCGTACCAAGTTTTTATAGCATGGGCTTAGCCCTATACAAACCTATTACTCAAGGAACAAAAAAAAAGTGGGCAGTAGGTAGGTAAGGAATAGAGGATCATTAAAAGAAGTTTAATTAGCAGCTTTATTATTTAGCCCTAGCAACAAACATTGCAGATTATTATTTGCCTATTTTGTTATCAGTATTTAATGGGTGGTCTATGTTATCTGAAATGGTCTCACGTGTCGCATGCAAAGTTTTCAGGATCTGATAAAAGGGACTTAAGAATATACCACAGCTGGTCAGGTATTTAATACATAAAGGCCCGTTGTAGCATAGACTGGGCATTTAATAAAAGGCCCAAGGTACACTGGTGACCTGTTCTTTAGTACATTTTAGGACCTTGGATTACAGATCTGACCTGCAACCCACTTTACGGAATGCGACAGTAACTAAATAGTTCTGTAGTCCGAGTATAAAACATTACGTAAATCAATGCAAGCTCCTTGATTGCGTAGATCAAAAAATAAATGAAAACTAAATCGCTCACACGGAGCGCCATCGTATATCCCATACATTTTCGATTTACGTGATCGTGGTGTGAGTTTACGCAATGTTTCATATTCGGGCTACTGTAAGCGTACAAAACAAAAGTCCGCACTTTTGGTCATTGTAATTTGTATTTTGTATTTGCATTGTAGATTATTAGAATGAGAGATAAATCGTATAGAACGTAAAACAGAAATGTCACTTTATTTCTATAAAATAACATAAATATACGGAAGCAAAGGAAATAGCAATTTATTTATTGTTCTAAGTTGCAAAGATATGACAACATTTAAGATTAAAATTTAATGCATGTTCATAAGAAAACACTCGTTTGTTTGCGGTTACTAATATTGCAATAGGTACATTTGCAAAATGAAAACTCAAACCATAAACATTATTCCAACTTTACCTGAAACAGGGGTGACGTTAGCAAAAGCTTTCATCGAGGAACAGTTTAATTTAACCATATAAAAACAGGCAATAAATGGAAAAATATATATGAAATACACTAAAGCAGGAAAAAATTTAATGTAAAAGCGTCAGCCACCTATATTGCAAATAAACCGCTACTACCGCTACGAAACCCCTCCCTTCTTTCATTACGTCTCTTTCTAGCATTTTAATAAATAAAATACTTTAAGTTAAACCTTATTTGATGGTTAAGGTTTTTAACGTTTCGAAATGCGCATTTTCAGTTCGTGCTTTGCAGCCATTTGCAGAAAAATAATATAATATATGTGCAGGAAGGGGGAGGGAAAAAAATTATCTTAATTTTGTGGAAATTGTATGCCGGCGAAACCATAACAATTAAAAGTAATATGAAGCGTTTCGTTTTCGGCTCTCTAGCATACGGCCACTCCCTCCACCATATTTAATCTCTTTATTAGACAGTTAGAACATTTCATTAGAATTTTTAATTAGTATAATTTCAATGCAAAATAGAAAGAATTTCCCCCCAAAACAATACTTTATTTTTAGCCCTTCGGAGTCTCAGGAAATTAAAAATATTTGGACTCGGACTATTTGGTGTTTCCACATTTTATGACTTTCGTAATCGAATGGTTAACACTGCAGACTCGTAATAGAAAGGTAGTAGATTCGATTCCTGGCGGAAAACAATAAACTTATCAATTAACTTTCAAGTTGTGTTATTTGTTGGGTTGAAAAAAATATATGCCTATAACAAAGACCGGTCAGCAATGGGCTACACATCGTGTTTGAGCAATTGACGCTTTGTATGGTGACGACTAAGCTCACAGACGTCTCTTGAGGTTTGATTCACACAAAAACAAAACAATATATTTATTTCTGTTCCCTTTTTATACATTATCTTTTCCTTGATTAAGATTTTTCGATTGATGATTCACAAACTGTAACCACATAGACTCATGGATCCTGGGTTGATGACGTCTAGTTTTGTTTTAATGACATTTCATAAGCTACTATGTGTGCGAGTCTTTCATACCTCATTCTAGATACATGATCTCTCTAAAATCCTGGCTCTGTTCCATCTCACTATGTCCTCTATTTCTCATTTTTTCCGTATGTGGTCATTAATGATGCTATTTTGCAATGTTCTGCCTGTGATTATTTTCAGAACTTTCATTTCGAATATCTACATTTTAAAAATCCAACTGTCCGTACTTGTCTTCTTTAACCACATATTATTTGGTGAGCGCTGTTTTTGTGTGAAACATACCTCAAGAGCCCTCTGCGAGCTTGTTCGTCGCTATAGAAAGCGCCAATTCTCAAGTAAGAGCCAATAGCTGTAAGGCTAAATGGGCCTTTGGTAAACGGTCTTCGGTACTGGCAAATTATTTGTTCAACGAAGCAAAGAAAAACTTTGAAAAGAAATGCATGTATTATTGCGCTCCACCGAGAATAGAACTCAAGACGATCCGATTACGAGTCCGTTACATTAATCGTTAGTTGCGTCGCGTTAGTTATTAGCAACGGTCAAACAATAAACAAAATATATCCTATACATTTGTCTTAGGCAGGTATTTGAAAATTGCAAGAAATTTTACCATGCGAAAGCTTTCAAAAGCTCGACATGTGGTACTGTAGCGATTTGCAACGAGGCAGAAATGTCGTCCTCTTTCGTAAAAAATTTGCAAGCATTATTGGATTTTTAAGCCAGCAGCGTCGCTGAGAGTTTTGTCAAAGTACGAAGAATTGAACGGATTGTTGTTTATTTTCACGAGAATTGTAAATATTTTATTTGCTGTCGAGAATCTTTAATCCAAGTTGAAAAGATATCCTATTGACATTTTATTCTCTAAAACTCATATAGAATACATTGCTACAAAAAGGCACATTTAAGTTCGCGCTTACACATACTGTATTACATACAAAATAAACCAAACCTTAATAATAGTACTTATAAGTATAAGGCTTACTCTCATGCTATGAAAACTTGGTTTACTTTGGCCAATGTTACCCGGTTTCAGGGAAAGGTGGCAGGAGTTGCAAGGTGGAGAATAAAATACAATTTTATTGTTTTGCGTTATGTAGAATTTGTGTGGATTTTATTTAATTCGAAAGTAATGGCCGATGTTATAGAAGGCAAAAACACCGCAACTAAACAGCACAAATAGTGAAATCAAACCGCGTCGTTTATGAAGGTACTCGTATAACATGTGATGCGTGGAACTTATTTTATTTCACAAGTAAGGGGGCCGGCCTTAAAATTAAAAATTAGGCTGATTTATTTGGTGAGCGCTGTTTTTGGGTTTATCACCCCTCAAAAGCCCTCTGCGAGCTTGGTCGTGGCTGTAGAAAGCGCCAATTCTCAAGCACGACCCAGTTGTTGTAAGGCTGGATGGACTTTTTGATGACCGGTCTTTTGTAAAGGTTTATGAATTTTTCAACCCAGCGAAGAGCAAATTTGAAAATATAAATAGTATTTTTTTTGTGCTACGTCGGGATTCGAACCCACAAGCTTGTTTTGTAAAGGCTAAATATTTCGGCTTTTAAATAAAACCCGTCACGGGTAATCATTTCTGACACCGTCGTTGAGAACTAACCCCAGGCATAGAATGCAAGCATTCCATCAATTGAGCTTTTGACTGGACTTATACAGACAAAAAAGTATCTCATAATAATAGGTAGGTACGTCAAAAAGAAAAAAACTTTTTTTTGTACTTTTACCGATTTTTTTTAATAAAAAGATTTTAATTACAACGTCTAACCAAAACTTTAAAGCAGTTCTGTATACAAAATATCTCTGCATATTACGGGACAGAGGAACTATGGGAAAAACTGGAAGTAAAGAGAGCAAACAAATACTTATGTGACCCATCGACCCTGAGGGCTTAAGAAAAATGCTTTATAATATTACAAGTTTAACGTTTAACCAAAAATGTACGAAAACTTAAAAAACACCTTTAGCGAGCGTTTTAGTTGTCTTACATTTTTGGTATCGCTCTACGATTGACTTTAAATGTAAAGCTTTACACTTATAGTCAAGGAAATCTGGCTGGAGGTAGTTGTAGGAATGTAGCTTAGTTGAAAAGACGCTGAAATATGCTTTCAAAATGATGGTGTGCATGACATAGTATTTCTCGACAATAACTTGACTTATTTGTTGGTCTGAGTCTGCAAAAATCAAGAACATAAACCTTGTAACTCCTGCTGCCCTTCCCTGAAACTAGGGGGGCTTAAGTAAAATTGAGTCACGTTTTTACAGCATGAGGGTCAGCCTCATACCAAACTATTATCCAATGATTTGATACCACACTATCTGTCAAAGGAGCGCATACCAACCTATAAGTCATGGAATGCAATGAATAAATATGAACAATGAATGGTCATATTTATTTTTAATAAGAAAACAGTTAAGATTCATTGAAAAATCCTTACATTTATTTGTAAACAGAATTTATTCTACAACTTATGGTAACCTTCTAATTGTATGGCGTCTTTGTAAACTCTCCTGTCCCACGGAAAACTCGTCCTTTTTATAGGCTTATTCCTTCTGCCAAAAAGGTCAATTTAGTTTGTTCCTGGATATTGTTAAAAAGCTTAAGATTATTCCGGTTTATCGATGCATTATTATTCTACTTATCTTTTCAAATAAGTCTCTTCTTCTTCTTCTTTTGTGCCACTTCTATCGAAGATCGGCGATCATCACGGCTATTTTTAACTTGAATGCGGCAGCTCGAAACAGAGACTTGGTGCTTTCGTTAAACCATTGTCGCAGGATTTTCAGCTACAAAGTTCTTCGGCGTCATTGAGTTCTTCTCCCCTCAATCTTATCCTGTATGATAAGATAGAGAAGGCGGTATTTCTGATTTCTCAAAACATGACCGAGGTATATGAGCTTTCTCTGCTTAATTCTTGGCAGATGTTTCTTTATGGTGCGCATACTCATATTGACTTATTACTCAAGAAAACTTACACTAAATTAAAAAAAAAAAACGTCATGACATAACTGCCAGCTTGGATCTGTCAGTTGAAGCATGTATGTAAACAAACTTACTGAATTCCATTGTACCATTTTCAGCGTCCCAAGTCTGTCATCGCCTCAGGACTTTTGGTACGCAGCGTCGCATCTCCCGCCAAAGAGATGCCGCGTGGAATTCAACAGGAATTCCAAACAAACATGATATATTACATATTTTTGTACATTTTTTGCATTCCCATAGGGATTTTATTTATGTTCTTTTATGTTTAAAATAACAAAACCAAAATAAACAACGTCTTAACAAAATAAAAGGATTTTATTTAAGTTTTTATTTGTGTTCGTTGACTTACAGGTTGGTATGAAGCTAACCACCCATACTTTTAGCAAAGTCTCGCCCCCTCTGTTCAGGAAAGGTTGGCAGGAGTTGTAGAGTGTATGTATGTTTATTTGAGATTTGTTTTATTTATTTTGTAAGTACACAAGCGGCATTTGTGAGCGCGACTTGTCGTACACGTGTCCGGTTGTGGGTAAATATTAAGTATGAATATTAATATGTCTCTGCAACTTAGATTATAGTTAAAGACTTGGAATCGAAATGTTGTGGTTTTTTAGCAGCGCAAAAAAATAAGTTTCAACATTTGAACAAAAGTTTTATTTTCTGGATGGAAAATTAATTAATTTCCTTTTCAAAATACCAGTCCCCAAAGGTTTATTCAGCGAATAGGTCCTGCTTAAGAATTGGCGTTTTGTATAGCTATGAACAAGCTCGCAGCGGGCTCTTGTAATGTGATTCACTCAAAAATAGCTCCTCACCAAATAAATCATCCTAATGTAAGTAATATGTATTTACATTTTTGTTAAGACTTTCCTAGGTCCTTAATCCCTTCCCCATCAACCTTTTATTGGATCATACCGCAAGTATTAGACATTGCATTGGTAAACTCCTTTGATCGTGTCAATTAAGAAATGCTTAAAAAATAAATCACTCATTGAGGGTACTGTTGTATCTTTCATACATTTTTCTATTTACGCAATCGAGGGGAGCTTATGTAAAATGTTTTACTTTTTTTACAACCAAGATTATGTTCAATCAGAATTCTAACGAATAACTTTTTCGATGGAATCTTGCAATTTTGTTATTCTGAGAAATTTCTTAGCAAATTTACATAATATTAGCGTAACAAATTTAATACGTTAAATTCTTGGTTTGTTTTTAACATTCGAAAAATCGTTTCTTCAAAATTAATACCAAACTTATACATTTCTAGGATTTTTTTTTACGGTTAAAAAGGGTTTTGGCGTTTCATTTTGAGTGGTCCGTAGTCTAGTGGTTAATGCTACGGACTTGTAATCGGAACATCGGAAGAGCACAAAAAAAGTATTTATGTGTTCTTCACTGGGTTAAAAAAATCATCTGCCCTTACCAAATTCCAGTCACCAGAAAGTCTATTCAGACTTTCAGCAAATAGGCCTTGTTTGAGAATTGGCGTTTTCTAAAGCGACAATCAAGCTCGCTGAGGGCTTTTCATTATAAAGAAACCGCCAACTCATCATCATCATCATCATTTGAGGTCTGATTCACACGAAAACAGCGCTTACCAAATAAATAATCCTTTTCTTTTTTGTTTCATCTAAAATGCAAACTTTTAAGCTCAGCTTCCTCAAAACGGAACTAAACCTTTTACAACAGATTTATTTGCAAGCAAAGTGCTCCATTCGCGCTGCACTGCTGCAAGCAAAAAAAAAGGTTCAGCCATTTCACGGGTCGGTAAATATTTTGGCATAATGATGGAGCACACAGTGGATGGTGTAAAACAAAACGAGGAATAAAAGGTCAGGATCTAGGTCAGTGCATTTGGCCGGAGAGGCGGTGGTCTGTTAGTTGATCCAGTGATTCCCTAAGTGGCCCGCGTGGTCGCAACGCGAAACGCAAGTAAACTGCACAGAAGTGTTACTTCTTCCTGCGTTATTTCCAAAGCTTGCGACAAGTGGAATCTCTTTGATTTTAAAAATAGCGAGCCCTGGTTTTGGCAATATTTATGACTTGTAGAGCGCCATTTCTGACACTGCAAGGTTGACGCGGCAAAAAAGTGTGTCTTGATTCTCTGTTTGAAGGATTCAACACTTTTTCTGGCACGCACGTCTGGAGGTAGCTGATTTCAGGTGAACGGTCCTGCAACGGAGAATACGCGGTCACTAAACAATGTGGTCAATTTTCTGGACGGTAAGGTGACAATTTATAAGTACGTATCCCAGACACGGCAGAGTGAGCTCCCTCTTGGATTTCTTTAGATGGCCAGTTCCTGCAAGTGCTTTGTGGCAAACCTTGCAGTATGTTGTGTAACTTCGCCAACAATTTAACCAAAACGTTCCCCTGTCTCCAAGCAAGAAACTTCTCATTTCTTCAGAAGAACTTGACGGTAGAATAATTTGAAATTGAAGAAAATGCCAAGGGAAAATTAGTCTTGATCTTAGGTCGCGAATATTTAAAAAAATTGTCACATGGCATGTAAAAGCCTAAATAACCCTGATAATCTTTCGATTACTGAGAGTCGGAAGGTTATACAGTTACACGTTGATTTTTAACTTAGTTGTTCGATTTAGAAGGTTAAAAAGTTTACCGTTTTTTTTTTCGGAAAACAATATCTGTACAGCAATATAACATTACGTGTATGAAAAAAATGTACGGAATATACAACAGCTCTCTTAGTTTTAGTGTCGTATTTTTTGTATTTACTGGTTGAGTATAAACGCAAAGTTCGCTAATCTGTACCCTTAGTACGAGTTGCAAAACTTGAGAAAAGTAAAGTGTACGGAAAATATTAAAGAGTGATTTCTCCCAAAATCTGCCGTTATTGTTTCTTACTCGTCTTAGCAAAAGAGTTACAGTGATGAAGAAAATCAAGTTCAAGCAAACAAAAACGGCAGATTTTGGGGGAAATCACTCTTTAATAATTGCCGTACACTTTACATTACTCAAGTTTTGCAACTCGTACTAAGGGTACAGTTACAGAGTTTTGAACCGGCTCAGTATAGAGATTGATAATGTAGGATAGTTCAAAGTCAAAGATCAATAAAAAACATAACATCTATATCCCTTCTGATCTCACAAATGAATGAAGAAAAAAAATATTACAATGAATTGAGAAACTTTGATTCATGCTACAAGATAGAAAGAACGGTATTCTACTGTAATTGGTATTTACTAGCTTGCTAAGTGGTCTTTGAGGTAAAACAGTTTGGCTTCCGCTGAACTGTGCGGACCTTTACGTTCCACATTTTGTTCTGGCGACGTGTAAAAAGCAGTCCAACTCGCAGACTGACGGATCGTGAAAACTGTTGGGTTATTCTCAAATGGTGTTAGAAAATAACACGTTTGAAATTTTTTTCGCCATCGCTAAAAAACATATGTTCTATTGGCTCACAAGCTGTGAAAGCTCAGAGCCTCCCGCGCCCCTATCCCCCAGTTTTCTTTGTCTTGTGCCGCTTTGCTCCATGGTTTTCTTACTACTAAGTCTTCAACGTCTGCTTTTACATTGCCTGCGTAACGCATTCTGGAACGTTCAGTAATTTGACACTGGAGGAGCACTATCCAAGATATTTCTGATTATTTGTTCTATACACGTACTACAAGTTCAACTTACTGAGGTCATCTTGATTTCTTTGTTTTGATCAAACATTGTCAAAACGTTTGACAACGTTTTGACAATGTTTGAGCTTCAGTTTTGATAGACCGCGGCAACACATCACAGAAGGAAACTCTGAAACATATATTTTAGTCACTTGATAAGAAATGTTTTCTCGTTTTTCTGTTAAATTGAAAAGGATTGTTGTGCTGTTTTGTGGAGATGAGAATGGGGTGGGCGGAAATAACAGCAGATTTATTTCTAATTATTTAAAAAATTGAAATGGAAACAAAGTTTTAATTCACTTATTTATTTCTTTTTTTCTCGAGTATTTTCGCCTAATGAGGCATCTTCGGGAGCAGAATAGTTACAAATATATTTTTATAAAATAATTTTCAAAACAATTTTTTTTCAAAACAAAAACAAAATTCATAGATAAAAAATTTTTTAAACACAAATGTAAGATTCAAAAATGCATTATTGATTTATTTCTTTTTATAACATTTATTCGTATAGTGCAAAGATTGGATGTTTTCGAGGGAAAGTATATTACCAACTGGGTTCCTACTCGCGTAGCAGAGAGCAACCTTGCAAATCTATCTTACCATAGACCAACTAAATAATATATTAATTATTAACTGACTTTACCTCACAGTTGTGAATTTTACATACTCGTAGCCAGGAGTTCAGAATAAGTTTTCTTCAAACAAATAGCCACTCTTAAGTTGGAGAATAAAAACATAGGTGGTGATGACGAAACGGGAAAGCTTTGTGTGGATGAGTATGAGCTCTTTACCCCGAGTACAAAACGTTTACACAAACTCTCCTCGATCGCGTAAATCCAAAATGTATGAAAAATATGACAGCATTCATAGTGAGCGATTTAGTTATCATACATTTTTTTTCCGCAATCGAGGGGAGTTTACGCATTGTTTTATACTCGGGGTGCTTACCTCGCGGCACTTACACGGATAGTTTATTTAGACAAAAAGCAAGTAAAAGAAATAATACATTACGTGCCTTGCGCGTAGAAAGAGAGATTAATAACTATAATCCCGCAGAGTGAGTGGGACGGAAGGTGAATATTTTAATAAGAGATTTTAAATGCATTGTTTGTCGTATGAAAATTGCTACGTGCTTCACATTTATATATATATATTATTTTATTTAGCTATTGCTAATTACAACTTAAGCTATGTTAATAAAAAACAACAAAAGATAAACAAACAAAAATAAAAAACCAAACAAAAATGAACAAATCAAAACTTATAAATAATTATGCTAAGGCCGGTTTGCACGGTTATATTTTTTTAATTTTACTTTAAACTCATTAATATCCCTACTTTCTTTTATTTCTACAGGTAAATCATTATACAAATCCAATCCTCTGTGCAAAACGCCCTTATCATACTTTACACATTTGAATTTTGGCTTCCTTAAATTATCCTTTTTCCTGGTATTATATTCATGAATGTCTCTGTTCTTAATTAAAAATTTGCTCAAATACTGAGGTAACATGTTTTTTTCTACTTTGTGTATAAAAATAATAACACTCATTCTTAAATTTTCTTCAATATATAACCAATCTAACGTATCTATCATATAATTTATTTTACAGTCTAGTTTTTTATTCAATATAGTTCTCATACCCCTGTTTTGTAATTTTTTAGACCAATTTTTTTTTTTCATTTTATATATATATTATTTTATTTAGCTATTGCTAATTACAACTTAAGCTATGTTAATAAAAAACAACAAAAGATAAACAAACAAAAATAAAAAAAAAACAAACAAAAATGAACAAATCAAAACTTTTTAATAATTATGCTAAGGCCGGTTTGCACATATATATTTTTTTAATTTTACTTTAAATTCATTAATATCCCTACTTTCTTTTATTTCTACAGGTAAATCATTATACAAATCCAATCCTCTGTGCAAAACGCCCTTATCATATTTTACACATTTGAATTTTGGCTTCCTTAAATTATCCTTTTTCCTGGTATTATATTCATGAATGTCTCTGTTCTTAATTAAAAATTTGCTCAAATACTGAGGTAACATGTTTTTTTCTACTTTGTGTATAAAAATAATAGCACTCATTTTTTAATTTTCTTCAATATATAACCAATCTAACGTATCTATCATATAATTTATTTTACAGTCTAGTTTTTTATTCAATATAGTTCTCATACCCCTGTTTTGTAATTTTTGTAATGTATTTATATACTGTTTATTTGCCATAAATAATATTGTTGGGCAGTATGTGTAGTGAGGCTTAATTATGCTATTGTATACAATTATTTTATATTCCTTACTTAACAAGCTCTTCATTCTACTTAATACACCTATTTTCTTGCTAATTTTTTTAATAATATAATCAAAATGTTCTTTGAAATTAAGCTTACTATCAATTATCACTCCTAAGTACTTAATCTTATCAACTACTTCCAATTCTTTATTATTTACCTTAATAATTAATTTACCCTTTTTGACATTATTCAGTACTATTACTTTTGATTTCTCAGTGTTTAACTTTAACTTATTTTTATTTAACCACTTTTCTGTCCTACCCATAACACTATTTAATTCTCTTTCTACCTTCTGTATGTCCTCCCCAACACAATATATCAATGTATCATCCGCAAATAAATGTAACCGACATCCACTGTTACTAATTACGCTTAAAATGTCATTAATATACAATATAAATAAGATTGGTCCTAGCTTGGATCCTTGCGGGACTCCCGTGTTAATTTCCCTTTGGTTAGAACATTGGCTTGAGATTTTCACTTTTTGCTTACGCATCAATAAGTAATTTTTTATCCATTGTATTACTGTTCCTTCAATTCCCATATTTTTCATTTTTTTTACTAATAAATTTCTATCAACTGTTTCAAATGCTCTTTTGAAGTCCAAGAATGCTGCAGCTACAATTTTATTATTATTTATGTCTTCGATCCAATTATT
Source organism: Agapetus fuscipes (assembly GCA_951799405.1). NCBI lineage: Eukaryota > Metazoa > Arthropoda > Insecta > Trichoptera > Glossosomatidae > Agapetus > Agapetus fuscipes. Next base: position 19,086,412 of record OX637333.1, on the reverse strand, counting down.
TATTACTAGTTGGATTGCTGTTTCCGTTGAGTGTTTTTCTCTAAATCCTGATTGTTCTTCAATTAATATCCCCTGATTAGCAATAAATCTTTTCAGTTGATTACTTATTATCTCTTCTATTATTTTTTCCAGAAATGGTAACATATTAATAGGTCTATAGTCACTGGCTTCGATTGGATTTTTAATTTTGGCAATTGGGATAATTGTGGCTATTTTTAGTATATTGGGCATTACTCCTTTAATTAATATTACATTAATGAGCTCTACAAGAGTATCTCCAATTTGTTGCCAAATATTGAGAATGTATTTCTTATCTATATTATCAGTACTAGATCCTTTTTTTGTTTTACTAATTATTTCAAATAATTTTTGTTTATCAATTTTTTCAAAATTTTCAAACTTATGATTGCAATTTTCCGTACTTATATTTAGCTCATTTAGGTTTAAGTCAGTTTCCTCATCAATTGATTTGATTATTTCCAATATACTAGAAATATAAAAATTATTTATATTTTGTATTGTTTGTGTATTAACACTGTGAAAATTCATTTTGTTTCAATTTATAATTTTTGGATGAAATTTTTCAAGCAAAACACTGTTTATTTTCACTATAGACTTTATTTAAAAGATTAAAATCTTTAAAACAAAATTACGAACGTTTTCGACCTAGAAGGTCATCATCGAAAACGAAAACGGTCGAAAACGTTCGTAATTTTGTTTTAAAGATTTTAATCTTTTAAATAAAGTCTATAGTGAAAATAAACAGTGTTTTGCTTGAAAAATTTCATCCAAAAATTATAAATTGAAATAAAAATTATTTAATTCTTCTGCTATTTCTTCTATATTTTCAATTTTTTTATCATTAACTCTTATTTCATTGATGGTGCTTGCTTTAATTTTTGGATTAACAATTTCTTTAATAATTTTCCACATATTTTTTTGATCTTCTCCTGCTTCACTTATTCTGTTTTGGTACCATTTTATTTTATTTTTTCTTATCACATCGGTAACCATATTTCTATATCTTTTATATTCCATCCAAAATGAATAAACATCTTCTTCGGTATGATAACTTGTAAGTACCTTGGTCATTTTAAATTTATTATAAGCTATATTTCTCTGTAAAGCTAAATTTTTAATGTTCTGATTATACCATGGTTTTGTCTGCCATTTACTGATTATTGTCTTTCTGTTGGTATTCTCCCGTTTAACTCTTATTAGTTTTAATATTATGTCCTCCCAAATGTTGTTAATTTCACCCTCAGTTATATTATTTATATCATAATCTATATCAAAGTTATTGTCATTAAGCCTACTTATTATTCCTTCCATGTCAATTTTAGTTATGTATTGATGCCGATGTTGTATATTCTTATTCCAAACTTCATTGTTGAATTTGATTATAATATTTTGATGGTCTGCGACATAATTTTTATTATCTACTTTGCAAAATATATTAGTCATGTTTGTGAATACCAAGTCAATCATTTTACTTGATGTATTTGTAATTCTTGTTTTTTCCATTACACATTGCTTCAATCCAAATTCTGCTGCCCATCTCTTAAGATTAATTGAATTTGTATTCGTGTGATTATCCCAATCAACATTTATGTCGCCACATATAATAGTATGCCATCCCTTTTCAATCATTCTCTCACTTATTTGCCTCAAGTATTCTATAAAATTTTGGTATTTACCATTTGGTGATCTATAAATAGCGCATATTATAAGCCATTTATTTGATAACTTTATTTTTATTATTATACTCCAAAAGTCTCTGCCACATTGTTGAATTTCTATAATGTTAAATATTATTCCCATTTGAATAAATAATAATACCCCACCCGTGTGTCTTGAGCACGAATCGCATCTAATTAAATTAAAATTTTTAATATTCAATTCATTATCCTCTATTTCTTCTGTTATATGTGTTTCCGTAATGGCCAAAAAAATATATGATTTTGCAATATTTTCAATTTCGTCTTTCTTATTCAAAAATCCCTGTGCATTTATTATTATTCCACTTGCTTCATTTGTAGTGTTGTCTTGTATTTTTAATTTTTTACTTTTTAGTTGCTATATATAGTCTATTTTTGATTTGCTCGCCTTTACATACTTTTTTATTACTGCACATTTTTCGAAGTCGTAGGGATCATGATCTATGTTTATTTCTAATTTTAATTTTTCTTTTATTATATTGCAGTTTATACAGCTGTAATCCTTTTTGCAATCACTTTTGTCTTCATGTTCAGCCTTTCCGCATTTTCTGCAAGTTGCTTCATTCCTACACTCATTTGCTTTGTGGTTAAATCCATGGCATTTGTAGCACCTCATTATTTGATAGTCTTCTACTACTTTGCACCGTCTCCAGCCTATGTTTATAAATCCTTTCTCCTTAATTATTTCTAAAATCTCTGTATTTATTTCCAATGTGATATCATTCGTTCGCTTTTTTTCTTTTACATATACTAATTTGATATCTCTATTGACATTTATGTATGGATTCTGTTTTTTTATATATTCAATGATTTCCTCTTTTTCAATTTCCTTTTCCACGTTGAGTATTATTATTCTCGGTTTTCTTTTTTTTGGAGTATTGATTTCATACTCCTTACCAATTACTTTTTTGACTTCTTTTTTGAGTTTTTCAGCATCGATTTTGTTGTATGTGTTTATTCCGATTTGACCATTCTTTAACTTTTTTATACCATCCACAGCCATCTCTAGGTCGTTTAATTTAACCTTTTTTAATTCCTTTAAAGTTTTTTCATAGCTTTGATCTTTTTTTGGTTTAATTATAGTTAATTCCGTATGTTCTTTCACTTTGTCTGCATATGTCATTTTTTTTTTTTTTTTTAATTCGTCAAATTTTTTATTTATTTCTAATATTATATCTTCTTTTATTTCCTGTAATTTGTTATCTATAAATTCTGTTAATTTTTTAAACAAATCTTCGTCTTTTGGCATTGTTACCAATGTTTTGTTGCACTTAACTTTTTTCGGAATGTCAGATTGTGTTTGAGCGCGAGTGTACAAGCGGTACGTGCGACCAGTCACCTCAGACGCTTCGGATCAACTGATTTTGTAGACCAATTTTTTAAATTTTTTAAATTTTGTAAATTTTTCATTTTGTAGACCAATTTTTTATAAAGTCAAATCTCTAAACGCAGTGAAGCTACAATTATAGTGCATTATCCCCGAAAGGGTCACATGTGAAACCTTCTTATTTTGCCAGGTAAGGGAGCGGTTTTACGAAAACCACTTCAATTTAAGTCACTTAATAATGTCACAAAAACACAAAAAAAATACACAAAAAAAAGTTTCATTGACGAATTGCATTTAACTACAGTTTTCGGATATTGTGGGATGACTTTCATTATTCTCGATATTTAATTGGCGTCGTAGCCAACTTCTTCAGCATGTTCCTTTTCTGCAAGAAGATTACGGATGAACTAATTCTTACCTAATACGATTGTTCAATATTTGGAATGCTTCATGTAAACTGTGAAACAAAAATTGCATAGAGACTTAAAGAAACTCGTTATTCTTTACTCGAAATAAAATAATAAAATATATTTTCTTACAAAAAAAATGTAAACGTTTCAATTAACTTTAGTGAAAATAGACAGTATTGACTCTTTTAAATTTTATAATGGACCCGCACGCGTACGTTTTAGTAACGATTCGGATTACAACAATTATTAGTTATATGTTTAATTACTTGCGTATTTTTTTTATCATTTTACAAAAAAATTTAAATCATAGCATATACATACTTGCATAAGTATAGTAGGGGAAGAAAGGCACTTTAAAAGTCAGTGCAAAGCTCTCATAGCGAGGACTCTGCATTTGAGAGTCGTACTCTTATGTTATTGGCACTAGAAAATGCGGGGAGAAAAAGGATTTGACATTTTCAAAATGGGTCGATGCTATATTATCATAAAAACATGTATATGTCACTGCAACAGAAGCCTGAACCTCATTATTTCTACATTGAGTATTTTTTATAACCTCTAGTACTTTCGACTAACGTTACGAGGACAGAAAAAAATTCTATGTTTTCTTGAAACCATTCACATTGACAAAAATCAGTTCTGTTAGCGACTAAATATCCCTATGTAATTAAAATAAATATTTTTTCAAAATTTAAAGTAGCAAAAAAATTATACAAAATGATTTTTTGTTTACCATTTTATTGTGGCGGTATTTTTAAAGCTATATATATTTTTTTAAACTTTGTAAATTCTTTTTGTTTTTTATGACTATTACTCATTCAATGATACTTGAATGTTTAAAAAACATGTTTTAAAGGAATGTCATTCTTTGCAAAGTGCCGTCTTAATCAAATCAATTCTAGAATAAAAATGCAAATCTCCAACTTGTCAACGAACTAATCATATTTATTAATTAACAATAACACGGTGACAGCTGTTGAACGACGTTCAAATTATTGTCAATACGGTAAAACGGGACTCGAACCGATGCTGATTCCAAAAACGTCAACTCTATAACCACCGCCTTTTCCGTTAGACCATTGCCTAGGCCCTAGACAGCTTAACTAAAAATAAAATGAAATTTTTTTTTTTCTGTAATACATTTTTTGTATGCAGAAAGCCCGTGGGTATCTCATCCTCAATTTGTTCCAGTCCGCTCGGTTCTAAGCAAAACTGTATTGTTAGTTGACAGCTCGTGTTGCCCACATAAAGGGTCCTCAATATTCCCCAAGTCCCTTATTAATTACCCTATAAATTTCTGTCTTAATTGGGAAGAGACCTTCATGGTAGACAACGCAATATGAGGCGAGAAGCCCAAGTATAAAACTTTACGTCTAAACCAGGGATGCTATGGATATCCGCAACCGTAAACGAAACTTTTTTAAGGATTCCGGTGCGGCAAACATCCTAGATTTCAGAGAATCTATAGGTCTATGACACTTGTTTGATGCGTCCAGATTTTACGGTTAATATACATATCTTTTGTAGCAGGGCTATTAGCTGCGTAGTGTTGTGTTGTTTTTGTTTTGAGACACTGAAAGAGAGTGGCGATTGTTATTGGTTTTGCATAAAGCTGAATTAAATTGAGGTGAAAACACATATACCGGAAACCGTTCCATAAACGGTCAATTTAGTATAAGAATGAGGCATGTTTTCATAGTAAAACTATCGAATATCCAATTTAAAAAAAATCCTTGTATCCGGAAACGAAACCAATATAAAAGTTTCTGATAATTTCGGAGAGAAGCGGAGTCTAGATGAAACATATTTGACAAGTTTTAGTTTTCGTGCGGTCTAGTTATGCAGTGCGATGGTTAAAATTTATATTGCTAAGTCATAACTGGTTGGTCATTGTGGGATAGCATTGCAGTTGTACTATTAAACTAGAATGAAATGAAAGCCTAATAAATATCTTATAACCTAGAAATAAAGTCATACACAAATTATGCTCCTATTTGTAGGTTATCTGAATTCACAATTCTTTGAAAATTTAATATCCGTTACCGATACTAGCGGATATCTGATAAAATTCCATACCTGTATCTTTATCCGAAACCGAAGTAATATTACTCCCATATCCGTATCCATATGTGAAATTTCGTATCTCAAACATCCCTAGCTTATACTCAACCACAGCGTTTAACAATAAATGCATGGAAAGTAAGACATAGTTTTAGTTTCCATATATTTTTGGTAAAACGCTGCGGCGGAGTTTAAACGTAATAATTTATACTTGGTTAGTTTTGTCAGAACGGCACTCGTGTTACAGGCAATAACTTTTGTTGTTTTCTTCATATAACGTGTTAATAAAGAGAATAATCTCTCACTAGATAATGATAAAAGACTTATGTAGTAATGGATGGATGTCGTGGAAGAGGAGGACCGATAAAAGTATCATCATCATGAACATTTCCTTCGTGGGCTTTAGCTGAATCTAGGATTTACCTCCTCTTTATCCTGTTCATAGCCTTAGCTTTCCAGCTGCGTATGTCTGAAACCGTCTATCCATGTCATTTTTGGCCTTCCTGGTGTCCTTCGGCCTTGTGGTAATGAGAGTGTTAGGAACTTATTAGGTGTTTTTTCGTTCATTCTCATTTTGCGACCTGGCCGACCCATTGCAGGCAATCTACGTTGACGAGACTGATCACATCGGTCTCTCTGTAGATGTGATAGAGCTCCCTGTTGTACAAGAGAAAACATTAACCTGAAATATCGAATGAATGGGTTATACAGAGGCATAATGAAAGGAAAGCTTACGTAAACAATATTCTAAATCTGCACAAAATTAAAGAAGTATACAAGGACAATAAATGGCATTTGATCTGCGATTTGAGCAGCTTTTGTATGTCTTACATTTTTTTCACTTATTTTTTCTTCTACGAGTAAATAGTGAAATGCACCTACATTATAATTTTTGTACCTTGACTAATAGGTTAGTATGAGGCTGACCACACATACTTTACATAATATTCGTTTTATTTTGTTAGTCCTCATGCTGCATGTGTATCTGCAAAATTTAACTTGTCTGCTTGTGGGCGTACATTTAAAATGAATTCTTACAACTTAGACTGTATAGGTACTTTAGAGGATTCGGATTCAAGTCAGATGTGTCAACCTTTAGGCTTTAAGCTCATGTGAGGAGAATTTATAAATATTCTTTAATGGTATGAAAGCTGATATTTCAGAGAGATGGAGGTCTTGAGTCGTCACTTGCCAAGGATATCAGGTGTCGAGGCTGGGGTGTAAATTTGGGGAAATTTATGTTGTCTCCTATGTCACATCACTAAATTATTATGTTTCACACTAGATGGCCAGTCTGTAGTCTAGTGGTTAACTCTATGGGCTCGTAATCGTGAGGTCATGGTTCGAAATATATTCAAAATGTTGCTGTAATGTCGATGGACCTTTGGTAACTGAATCAAATCGAATTAGTTACCGTACAATTTCGAAGTGCCAAGCTCCAACCACTCAAAAATGCAAGCCCAAATATGCAGGGGTATGAAGGGGCTACCTATTTCTTTTTAAAGCTAAGGAGGTCAGTTTTACGCCAATAACTTCAGTTGAAGTGGAGTTTCAACAGCTATCCAAGGAAACGGTCCTCATTTCTTCTAAAGGCTAAGTAAACCTTGCCAATTTTTTTTTTGAGTTTGAAAAAAACACCGAAATGGGACTTCATTTTTAGCCCCCTCAGTGGGAATCGAACCCGGTCTCTCGGTATGAAATGCAAGCAGTCTGTCAACTAAACTATCGACCGGACATTAGATTTGGTTTATTTTTCAATAAATTCTAACGAGTCCATTTTATTCGTACTTGATTTGTGAAAAGTTCCTTGAACCCGAAATGAGATAACGACAAAAATGATACAACAAAATATACGATATTTTGCTTTGATTATTTTCGCTCCACTGGAAAGTGGATCTGACATCTTGTCAAGGAAATATATGCATTAATCTTTCTCATCATAATGCCATGATACGCTCCCTTCCGAATAACACAATCTCACTTTGAAAAATCTATTTTATATGTACTCATAATATGTATACATGAGAAAACAACGTACAAACGGATTTCGAATATTTGAAAAGTCGGAAAATAGAATGATGTCATAAGGATGGGTTAGTTTAGAAACTGACCACCAGAGGCGCTGGTCTCTCATCCATAAATTTTACTTGTTAAATCTTTTGGCGGTTAAATTTTAACACCTACGAAATCACTTGAAACTGCGAAGCAATTTAAGGCGTATACAGTTTTGCTTGAGTTAAATAAAAAAATATATAGTCATACAAATCAACGAAATCAATCGGACGTTTGTACAAGTACATCATAAATTGCAATAAATTCAGATTTAAAAGTTATGAAACGTAGTAATTTCTGCGGATGCGATTTCATAATGCCTGTGATCATTGTAGCACTTTTCGGCGCACTTTCGTCACACCTGTGTGGGGTTTCAATCTTTAGCAACCAATCACAGAATATTTATTTGCTCTTTCCCTAGCAACGCGGCTAATATTGGTCAATTCATACGCGGATATTATTTTTTTAAGGGAATGAAGGATTCATATCTAATTTTATATTTTGAAAATCGATCGCTTGTAGACACGCCAGCAACGGAAAGTTTACTTTTGAAATTGAAACGAAATGAAGTGCGCAACGGGCGGTCTGTCAGAATGCAGTTTTAAAAAATATGCTACGTGCATTGGAATTTTTCGTATCTATGGTCAAAATAAAAAACATCGACATTGTATGATGCTACACCTCCATATAAGAATACAATTTAAGGCTTATTTTCAAATAATTATGTGTTAGCAGGTTAGCTAGAAAATCAACCGAAGTAGAAAATAAAACAGGCTTTTAATTCGTGTTAAATCAGAGACGGCAGTATATTGTCAACGACGTTACCATGTTGAAAGCACCGGTTCCCATAGATCACCGAAGTTAAGCAACATTGGGCGCGGACAGTACTTGGATGGGTGACCGCTCAGGTACACCGCGTGTCGTTGGCATCTTTGGACCGGTCCGTAGTCCGTAGTGGCAACACTTCGGACTTGTAAATGGAAGGTTGTGGATTCGGATCCCAGCGGAGCACAAAAATGTACCATTTATATTTCGAATGTGCTCTTCGCTGAGTTGAAAAATTCATAAGCCTTTACCGAAGACCGGTCACTGAAAGGTCCATCCAACCTTACAACAACTGGGTCTTGCTTGAGAATTGGCGCTTTCCACAGCGACGACCAAGCTCGCAGAGGGCTCTTGAGGTGTGATACACACAAAAACAGCGCTCACCAAATAAAACATCCTAATATTATTATTATTATTATAGATTTTTTTCCGAAATTGTCATTTTCTGTATTTCTATGTATTTGATTAATTTGCTAACGCTACTTCGCTGCTAAGCTTCACATACACTAGTAAAACTTCTTATCGCGTTCTCCCCATATACTGAGTGGAACCTATTTATTGGCACAGGTAAGGGAGCCGGCCTTACGACAACCGCTTCAGTTGCACCTCTGTTTCTTTCAATAAATTACCTACAGTAGGTACAGTTGTGGTACACATTATGTTGGTATTTAATACAAATCAGATATTCTATTCAATTATCATTTTGTGTGAATTTTCAGCTTAAAAGCCCTCTTGCTACCTCGTCATCGCTATAGAAAGCGCCAATTCTCCAGGAAAACCCGGTTGGTGTAAACCTGGAAAGACCTTTGGTGACCGGTTTTTGGTAACGACATTTTTGAAGATTGAATGATATTTTTTGAGCTCTGCCGGATATTGAACATAGTACCTTTCGATTACAAACAATAGTTTATATGTTGTTTATAATAATTTCATAAAAAAAAGTTTTGAAATTTTTCGAAGATCGAAAAGTTCGCACGTCAAAACAGACGATTATCGAAACGTTATTTTATGTGTATGGGAAACGGGAGGACGCCATAGAGAGTATTGAAACCGGAAATGTTGCCAAAGCGAAAAATAAACAACAGACAAAATATTGCCACCACCCTAAGCGTATAACTTCAGGTTTAAACTCAACCAAAGAGTCTACCAAAAAACGCATTGAAACTAAAACAGCACTTTCCTTGGGCGTTTTACTTTTCATACACTTTCTGTTAAACTTTATTGTTTAGTATATACGAAGTGCTAAGGCTGCAGTGCATTCAAACCCAAATTGCAGCGAGAACATGTAGGTAGAATATAATAATACATTTCTAAGCATTCTCCCATACGTTTTATCACGTTGCCAGCTCACAGCTCTTCTGCTTGAGATTTATATTCAAGTATACATATTGCTATCTAGAAAATGTATTGTTTTGAATGTTTAGTAGAGCGTCGATTATTTGCACGTTGATTAACGTCGTAAGTTTGATTTCCGGTGGAGAACAAAATAAGATATTATGCTCTTCTCCGGATTGAAAAATTCATATACCTTTACCAAAAGACCGGTTACAAAGGTTTATCTAGGCCCTCAGCAACTGAGTCTTGCTTGCGAAGTTAGCGTTGGCTGTAAGCCGTAAGGAACAAGCTTGCAGAGGGATTTTCAGATGTTCCTAGACTAATGGGTTGGTATGAGGCTGACCCAGCATACTGTAAAAACTTGGTTCACTTTTGCCAATGCCACTCAGTTTTCAAGAAAGATGGCAGGAGTTGCATGGCTTATGTTTATTGGCGCTTTGGTTGATATTTTATGTACACATGCAGTATGTGTAAGCGCGACCTTACATGCGCCTGTTTGTGAGCTTGCATAAACATGAGCCTTAAATTTCAATATATCTTTTCAATTTAGATTATAGATAGACTCATATAAAACCAGCGCCCACAATATTATTTTGATTTCCCTTCGAAATTTACCTACACACCACATGCTAGTATCCACGCGTTTATTTATTGGTATGAGGCTCACCACCATACTGAAAAAAATGGTTCATTTTGCCAATATCACCCCTGTTTCAGGAAACATCGGCAAGAATGCAGAACTTGGGTACATTTGAGATTGGGTTTGTATGTGTAAGTCCACATGAGGCATGTGTAAGCGTGAACTTATATGTGTCTGCTTGAGGAAATGCATGTAGATTATCGATGAAATTATATTTCAACTGTAAATGCGCACCGAGAGATGTTTTAAGACATACAAATGTACAAGACTTGTTGTATAAGGTGATATATATTTCCGTGTTTTTCTTATGAATAAAATACATGGTAGGTATAAGGTAAACATTTTACAGTGGAGTAGTGGTCAAAACCACCGCTACATAGAAATAAAGTTTAATGTTTATACAAGAAGGAGAGACGCTCTCAAGAAGTCCAAATGTTAAGTCGGAATAAATAAACCAACAAACACTGTAGACTCTCCAAGAAGAGGAATGCTCGCTACAGACGGTCATTCTTGCTTGCTATTTTTGCATGTAGTCTCGGCGACTGTTTACCTGAAAAAAAAAAACGTTTTTTTTTCAAATAAGCTGTGAAGACAAATCGTGTTCTTGAACTTCTTTTGAATAACTTGAGACACCGATTTTTACAATATCAAGAACTTGTAAGAAAAAGACAAGGACAGAAAAACATAACGGGGGATTTGTAGTGTTTATGTCTAAGGTTCTTGAAATTTAAATGGCCCTTTTATTCTTATCTTGTATTTCAAAGATTTTTTTTTAATATTATTGTTTTTTTATAAAAGGTAATGTGTTTATTATTGTTTATGTTTTTTATCTTATATGTTGATATGAGGTTGACCACCCATACTGCTTAAAATAGTTCAATCAGCCAATTTAACTCCTTCTTCAAAATTTTCAGGGTGTATTTTCATTTAAGATGTGGGTTTTTATTTTGTTCGTAGCCATGCGTGTTGTCTCCTAGATAAATGTATGAAGCGTCTAGTCCATTTTATTGAGGTTTCGCCACTAACATGTTGTAGGTATCTCTTCACTTTGCGTTTTTCTACACGCAAAACTGGCACGTATGAATGACAATCGATGAGGAAGATTTAGTGCGACTACAATACAAATAAATAGAAAGGATAGATTTGTTGTAGTGAGAACACAAGATGGCGAGCTTAATGAAAAGTTAGAGAACCGGAAAACAAAGTGAGGGAAGTATTTTCTAGGACAACTGTTCGTTGTTTTCAGTAACTTGCTGTAGTTTTAGTTGCTTGCACTCTGTAAAGGCAAGTACTCGTTGTTTTAAAAAAGTTCGTGAATTGCATTTTATGTCTGGCCAGAAACAGGTATTACAATATCAATCAAATAGTTATCATATTTTTATTCAAAAGAATTGAGCCGTATATTTCCTAGTTCGCTATCTACGCAAGCATTTTATTTTTATGTTTATTTTTGATTTTGATTAACTTTATTTTGAGAAATCGTCATTTTGAATGTCGACGGTCGACGGTCGACGGTCGATGTCAAATGTCGACGGAGAGCAAAAAAACTACGCATTCCTTCTGCAACAAAACAACTGTAAGTTAAAATAGCCGCTTTTGTAAATAAACAACTCAATTATGAAATAAAAATTGCCCAATGACATCTACTGAACAAGGGTCAAATTTATCGTCAAAGACCAGACGGGACTCGAACAAGCGTTGTTTTTATTTCAAACACGGTAGTCAAAGCGAATTTTCTGATCCGTTGGGCCGCTCCGACTTTTATTTTAAAAACAACATTTGGCAACAGTTTGTTTTCAAGACATATTAGGCTTCAAAAGTAACAATTTAAAAGGACCAAAAAAATTAAAAACAATATTTTCTAATTTTTACTTACATTTTAGTGAAAAGTGATTTATGTAAAAACTTAACAATAGATAAATTGTCTACAATGGTTGTGTTCTGACGAATGTGACAATAATAATAAATTTACTATGATTCTATGTAGCTTCATTTTGTGAACAATTTTCAGTGAAAGGCATGATCTTCAATGGACCGCTGCAACTCCAATACACCACATCTTCATTAAATTATGACTCTGAAATATTTTTAGTGGTTTTCGTTTGGGAAAAAAGTCAAAATGAATACGGTCCAGAGTTCCGGTGGCGGTGGGGGGTCCATGAGAAAGGACCGAGAGGAAGAGGTTTGAATCTTTTATTTATTTTAAATGCAATAACAATAATAAATTTTGTAAAGAAAATTGACGGATGAAAAAACAAAAGAGAGATTAAATAAAGTGTGGATGGTGAAAAGAGGTCTGCAAACGATTTGATATAGATAAAATTGTATCGTCATTGGTAAATTGTCTTGTATATTATGTTGATGTTCATGTGAGGTTTTGTTTATGTTTACATGGGGCATGCGTAGTGAAATTATACGCAGCTGCTTTTAGGAATGCATGTAATATGAATCTTAAATGTAATATAATATCTTTGAAACTTAGGTTATAGATTTATGAAATCCGCAGGACGGTATTTTAGTTTTGTTGTTAAACTAAATCTTTTCAAATAATATACTCGTACAATAGTCTTTCTTTCCTTTTTGTTCAATAGATGGCAGTGTTGCCGATTAGTTAAGCCTAGATTATTTTATATACCCATCTAACTTGCATTTTTTTCTCTCTTTACAGGTAAGTGGCAATTTACGATAATGGACAATCCGTTTAAGAAAACAATCTAGCTACAAAAGTTGGTAAGTTATTCGTATATTCAGTTTCATATCGACGGTTAAAAGAAAGTAGGGCATAAGCGACATTGTGGTCAAAAATGAGTTATGAATGCTATCCTACTTAAAATCTTCCACTCTTTCTAATGCGTTAACTCCCACAGCTCTACGATGAGTTTTTTTGTTGTTGTTTATACCAAGCAAACAACTTCGTTTTCAAAGTATGGTTTTGGTGTAACCGACAAGATTTTGGCCTTTTTTGTCCTAAAGGCGCTTGTGAAAAAAAAAACGTAAAACATTGTAAAATCACGTTATTAGGAATGCCAATAAATGCCTTTATTTTATTTTTTTTTTCGAGCAGTTTTGATTTTAAATAAAAAAATTAAAAAATTATGCCATTTTTCTACAATGTCAAACTTTAAACTGCTCTCCTGAGCAATGTACTTATTATCGCTTATGCCCTGTTGCCTTTAACCGTCGATATCTTAATTGTGCTTCGCCAGGAATCGAAACCACTACAGTTTGATAACAAAGAAAGCGTTTACTATAGGACTGCGGTCAACGTTAATAATGCTTTTAACAAAAATGAAAATTTTATTTACAAGTTTAAGGTTCTTAAAGAGCATAATGTTCGTTTCCCTGTTTTTGAGCGCCCTTGCCAAATTAGGCCAAAAATCTTCCCAAACAAAAAGGGATTAGGCAGTCGACAATAAAATTCCCCCGTTTGCGATCTGGGTTGCCAGATAGCGCGACGTGATTTTCCCCACTTAATCGCATTTTCCCTACTTGCCCTTTTTCCGATAGCGTTGTGTACCTACCTACACAGCAGGCTCTGAATGATCTATGAGAGAAGTTATACAAGAAGATTCGTGGACTATAAAATCGAATGATTAGACTGGATTTTATCTTATTTTTTGCTGAAATCATCAAGCTAAGAAAATAACAGAAACTTTATCACTGTTATGGCCCAATGATCAAGTCACTAATCTCGAGCGTATTTGAAATAAAATAACGCTGGCTCGATTCGCACTGGCCCTTTGACCCTGGTTCAGCAGATTTCATGGCGTAATCATGCAATAAAAAAAATAAAAATATATTCTTCCTCTTCTTCTTCTTAGAGGTTTGTGACCCTTGTGGAAGCAACCAGTCTTCTCCAGTTTTCTCTTGACTGCGCTGCCGCAGCGCTCCAACCACCGAGGTAAATAAAAACAATTAATTGATAATGCTTCGCCCTGTTTCTGGCCAGGCAAGATAGGTTGGTGAATTGCACTCCTTTTCACAAATATATTTAAAAAAGCATGTTTTAGAAGAAGAAGAAGAAAGAAAGGAGCTTTTAAAACCCATTTTGATGAGGAAAACCAAACCTTTAGGACGATGTCCGGTCGATGGCTCAGGTGGTAGAGTGCTTGCATTCCATGCCGAAAGCTCGGGTTCGAATCCCACCGAGGGTGTCAGAAATGATTTCCCGTTTCGGTGTTTATTTCAAACCCCAAAATAAAATACCGGCAAGGTTTACTCAGCCTTCACAAGAAATGAGTACCAGCACTCTCGAGAGCTGGGAAACCTTTACTTCAACTGAAGTGGTTGGCGTAAGGCCGGTCCCCTTACCTGTAAAAATAAATAGGTTCAACTCGCCACATGCGACCCCTTCGGGGATAACGCGGCAAGAAGTTACACTATATGTGTAACTTAGTTGCATAGCTTAGTTGCGTAGGACACTCGATTAGACCTTTCTTAGCAACATCTCAAAGGAAAAATCTTGGGAAGACGTAAAAAAGTTCGCCTAAGAACTTCATATTTTCATATTTTCATTTGAAGCTCATGGATGTCTCGTCCTAATAGCAGCTCAAGAGGATGGCGACCAATAGAGATATATGGCTGGCACAACAAGGCACTGCGTTTAGATGGCGATGATGATGATTTTTTTTTTTTTTTTTTTTACTAAGCTACACATATAGTGTAACTTCTTGCCGCGTTATCCCCGAAGGGGTCGCTTGTGGCGAGTTGAACCTATTTATTTTTACAGGTAAGGGGGCCGGCCTTACGCCAACCACTTCAGTTGAAGTGGAGGTTTCCCAGCTCCCGAGAGTGCTGGTACTCATTTCTTGTGAAGGCTGAGTAAACCTTGCCGGTATTTTATTTTGGGTTTTTTAAATAATCACCGAAACGGGAAATCATTTCTGACACCATCGCGTCGGTGGGATTCGAACCCGAGCTTTCGGCATGGAATGCAAGCACTCTACCACCTGAGCTATCGACCGGACAATGATGATGATGAATAATAATTATAATGTACGCAGTTTCCTAACGTTTTCTTTCATGAATTAAGATTGTTTTAGAATCGCCTGGGGCTGTTTGAGAGTCTACCCTTTACCCCAAGTAGAAACCATTACATTTTAACTCAACCAAACCGTTTAACCAAAAATGTATCTAAACTAAAACTCTCCCTAGAGGTGTTGTTTAAGTTTTCACACAGTTTTGTTTAGGTTGGACGAGATTTAAAGGGAACGTTGGTTAAAGCTAAAGGTTGATGTTATTGAGGCAGAACAAGCCTCGGTAATCAGGGATTTAATTTCGTGAACAAATCTTGCGGTTTCCGATACAACCATAACTTATTAATTAAAAATTACCCAACCATCATTTGACTTCCGACCTTCAATATTAAACAATGTAAATGAAAGAGAATGTTTTTGTAGTCTTTCTTCGGAAGTTGTCTTTAGCCTGAGAAGTTTATATGTGCGTTGTATTCAGCAGCGATTACGTTTGGGGTGACTAGGAACTCTGCAGATGTGTCTCCACTTAGCACTGTCCTTGCACTGTTCTTTCATCTCTTCGTCATTCATCGCTCTCTTCATTCATGCTCTTCTTTTTTTCTCACTCAACAGATTCCAGTCATTTGCAATCTCATTTATTTGATAAATCCATTCTTGCTGGAGTGAAGTTTTCCGGGATCTGTTGCCGTGGTCTGTGGGAGCTGGAGCTTCCGGACTCTCATCAAGATCTTCATCATCATCATACTTCACGCTGAAGAAGCCCATCGTAGAAATGGGCGAAACGTCCGGAAGCTCCAGCTCCCACAGACCACGGCAACAGATCCCGGAAAACTTCACTCCAGCATCATCAGCCGGCCGTGTAAGCCTAAATCTCTTATTCAAATCCATTCTTTCTTCGGTCTTGCTCTTTCACGCTTAAGACATTCATTTTGACTATTTTTTCAAGTCGTTCATCGTTCATTCTTTCGAGATGCCCGAATCATCTCATTGTACTTCACTAACATATTATCGTTTATGGCGCACTCATTCCTGACTCAGGCATTTCGGACCTTTTTATTTTCAGAGTCTTACCACTTATTCGACAACACATAGATAAAAACGGAGTCTCGACAGCTGTATGTCTTTTGCCAATATGTCCACATCACTAAACACAAAATCAAATGCTTGAAATGCCTTGGACAGACATGGCAACGAATACCGAAGTCCTGATGCGAGCTAGAGTTGACAGGGAGTTGTTGTTAAATATTTTTACAAACGTATGAGTGCGTACGTGAGCCTAAACACGCTTGTGTTAGTCGAAAAATCTATAATGGAAGTATGTGGGTCCGGTCGATAGCTCAGTTGGTAGAGTGCTTGCATTCCATGCCGTGAGCTCGGGTTCGAATCCCACCGAGCGCGAGGGTGTCAGAAATGATTTCCCGTTTCGGTGTTTATTTCAAACCCCAAAATAAAAATACCGGCAAGGTTTACTCAGCCTTCACAAGAAATGAGTACCAGCTCTCTCGGGAGCTGGGAAACTCCCACTTCAACTGAAGTGGTTGGCGTAAGGCCGGCCCCCTTACCTGTAAAAGTAAATAGGTTCAACTCGCCACATGCGACCCCTTCGGGGATAACGCGGCAAGAAGTTACACTATATGTGTAGCTTAGTTGCGTTTTTTTAGTTGCGTTATGTGGCATATTCTCGAATACGCGAGACCCAACGTTATGAGCCGTATAAAAAGAGGCGGCGCGCGGTTGTGTGAGAGATAGAGTCGATTTGAACATTTTAACACGAAGACTGTTGGCAGAGAGTGAATTATTGTAGCCTATATTGGGGACGCCCACGCCAAGAGTACCTGGAGGACCTGCTGGTGGACGTGCGCTGCTCAACATATGCAGACCTAAAAAGAGCCGCACAAGACAGGGAGGAATGGAGAACAAGAGTAAAATATATTGCTGCAAACCAATCCTAGGATTGAAACAGGAGAAGAAGATATTGGGAAAAATAAATCTTGTGAAATAAATATAAATTGCAATTTAATTAAAATAGCCCCAAGTAGAATTATAACAATATAAAACTCCGGATGTTTCACATCTGAGATATAATATACTGCACGGATGAAAATACCATTTTCTCCAACTGATATGGAAGGGAAAAAATCATGGCCGCTGAGGACCCGGTAGGAGACAGATGTCCTGGCTGGGAAGATCGAGAGAGTGGACCGGCATCCGAAGTGTGGAGGAGCTGTTCCAAGCTGCGCAGGACAAGGAAAATTTTCGCCCAGGTGATCGCAAACGGTGAAAGGAACCAAACAGTGCCCCTAGTATAAAACATTGCATAAACTCACCTCTATTGCGTAAATCGATTAAATGTTTGAAAACTAAATCGCTCTCGAAGAGTGCCATCGTATATTTCATATATTTACGGTTAACGCAATCGAGGTGAGATTTACGGAATGTTCAATACTCGGGGCACATAAAGAAATAAATAGAACTAGACTATGGAAATGAACACGTTTTCACACATTTTTATGTGTGAATATATATTTTAGTCCACAGGCTAGATAGTACATGGTAGTTTACACGTATTCATACCAAAATGAACATGGGAATATTCTGCTCTTTCACGGAATTCATCAACCATAAAACAGACTTTATAGTGTTTTTATTTTCTCGTAAAATAAACAAACTCTTTTTTTGCACAAAAGGCCAGGATATTTGCAGTTTTCGTCGACATATTTTGCGTTTATTCTTGCAAAAGTTGTATGAAAAACGAAATGAGGCATTTTTGTGGTTCCTTCTTTTTTGATGCCTCTTCTATCGGAAATTGGTCTCTTTTCCTACCGTACACCACAAGTCTTTCGCTTACGTATCATAATTGACCAAATAAACAAAAATAGATGGATCGTCAGTGTCATTTGGCGTGGCAAATCGCTTACGCCCTAATGGCTGGTTCGGACAAGGCGAGTAATTTAGCCAAGTAACGAGTAATTTAGTGGCTAAACGTGTGCGAACCCCAACAATTTAGTCCAGTAGTTAAGTCAATGGTTTAGTCAAGCCGATCCATTTCATTCTATTTTTTCGGGCAAGTAGCGGCCCCGCCCACCGTCCGTGGGCGAGTGTTGCCGAGAAGCCACGGAAAAGTCCGAGTCCGAAGAGCCACGGAAAAGCCCGAGTCCGAGTCGAGTTTATTAGCGGCCGCGCCATTGGCCGCTCACTCTTGGCGGGGAAACGGAAATGCAAGAATGGCGGCAATTTAAATTGGCTGCAGTTTGAAAAGATAATGCCCGTTTTCAGCAAGAATATTTAAAGATAAAGTGCTGTTTAAAAATATTTAGGTACTTTTTATTTTTATTAGACAAACAAACAGTTATACATGTAATATATGGGATAAACAACATAGTTATACAATTTCAAAAACCAGCAAAAGTACTTAAGAACTTCTTATATTTGCGAGCCCGATGTTCCGCTCCCTAAACTTAGCGACCTGTCGGTGAGGTTATGTCATGTTTAAACTGTAAATAAGTGGATATGCACACCGATATCCTTGGTTTTTTAGAAACTCTTGAGAATATAGAAGTTGCTAGGACTTATCTACTTCCAAAAAGTTTTGAGAAAGGTAATTTTTTTTCGATAAGAATAGTATGACATCGATTTTTGGTGCGGATATCAGCTGTCAAAAATACAATCATGTAGCTCCTTGCTGACAATAGAGCTGTACAAATATAGTTTTGGTAAAGATGTTGTGGAAATAACTATTATCGTCCATGAATTTATTACGTATTTAAAAACATCGATCTTTTACATTGATCGATGTTTATAGGTACCTACCATAAATTTGTCATATCACAGGCTTCAGATGATATCCTTCAGATGGATTGTTACTTATTGTTTTGTACAGAAACAATTCAGTGACACACGGGGATAACTAATTAGAGGCATTACAATTTTATGCCACTGTAAGCCATCAGCTGGTATATCTGTGACAGACGTGAGAGGCGTATGTAGCAGGATTGAACAAGTTTCTCGCGGTCAGCCTCTGAAAAGTTGAACCATGTTTCTTCTTTAACTTGATAATTGATTGGTGACCGCCGTGTATTTGAAAATGCCGATTTTACATGTTGAATATTGATGTTAATTGTCAACAACGAAAAACGCAACAGAGAAATGCATCTGAATGCAGCTGCAGACTAGAGCCGTATTATAGTGTGTGCATACAAAATATACTTTGTACACATCATTGAAAAGATAAAAATTCAATTAAAAAATAATGTTTGCAGCGTAAATGGTAGATATTATTATAAACATCAAATAGTCATGTGTTGTTTTTATTTAAAATGTGTATATTATTTTATAAACCATAAAATACATTTCGAATTTACAAAAGTCGAGTTTCGAAGTTGTTTGCTAAACAGGCTCCTAGCTAGGTGGCCGGGCATAAATCAGTTAATATTACCAAACCATAGCCAATTTAAAGGGCTTTATAATAACATGATTTTAATACTCAATTAATATTTTCAAACTGCAGCCAATTCAAATTTTCCGCCATTATAGAAAGGGCTTTCTGCAGCCAACTTCGCACTTGTGTACTGTACTGGACCGTAATGCGAACGCTTCACGGGCGAGTAGCGCCCCGCCCACTACTAAATTACTCGTTACTTGACTAAATCAGTGGCCTTGTGCGAACCAGCCTTAAGGCGTAGTCTTAGACCGTATAATCGGTTTTCTAGCTACCGTACAACTGTCAAACAATAATATTTGTTATTTTAGGTCTCGTTTTCGACGTAAGATGTTGATATCTCTGTGGTAAGATGGCTATATAAATGATATGTGACATTTTGCAAATTTTACAGGAGAGCAATTTTAAAGTTTGGTTTGCCGTGAAAAATCCAAACCTTAATGAATAAAAAAAATATTTTTTCTCAAATCCTATAAATTCTACACATATATCATTTTGTCATCTTATAGATCACGCGGAGACGAATCCAACGGTATCCATAACTCAACGTTGCAAAAACTGTCACATATCACATATAGCCATCTTACCACAGATCTTATGTCTCTTTTTCTCATTGTATAGGAAAATATTACACTCCATGGCACGTGCATAACTATGAGAAGAAACTAGAATAAGGCCATTAGTTCAGCTTGTCTATCCTGCTAGAAAAGTTTGGCTCTGGAGTTGAGAACAGACACCAATAATAAACACATAAAGGCGCTCTTGGGGTGATTAGTTTCACTAAACGGCGCTTTTATAAAATTTCCCGTTTTTATCATTATGATTTCAGTTTTTCTACAATTCAATCAAACTTTTAATACAAATATAATTCTATCGCATAAAAAACAAAAACAAAGTCATTAAGTTTGCATTTTTCTATTGATTATTGTAAATTGCTTCATTGTAGTTTAATTTTCAAAGTGTTTTATAACTTAGGACCATTTGCAAGTTGCGTGAGTAGTTGGGGAAACCAGAATTTTAAAATAAAAATATCGTAAAATAATAATTAATTCAATTTTAATGGCGACTACAAACTCAGCATTATGGCCTTTTCAATGAACTATAGTCGTTAAAGATAACGTTTTAAGCGCCGAAAAAATACTGAAATTTTAAGTGATCCAGATTGGTATTTTTTTTTAAGAATCTTACAATGTGAGGTTTTTATCGTCACCATATAAATCAGTGCCTTGTTGTGTCAGCTATCTGTCTCTGTTGGTTCTCATCCTCTTGAGCAGCGAATAGAAGGAGACATCCGTGAGCCGCTTCAAATGCTGGAAGGATTAAGCCCTTGGGAGACCTCTTGTTCGTCTTCCTAATTTTTTTTCTTAAAAGATGTTGTTTTAAAAGGGGCTACGTTTAATTGAGTGATTTATTATTAAAGTTTTCCCCTTCAATACGTGACTTATAAGCTCTCTTATTGCATCTACTTCCTGTAAGACCTTTTCGTTTGACTTCCTGTCATTATCTCGAAAGCCTGCGGGTGGAGTAGAGTGATTGCTTTCACAAGGGTCACAGCCCTCAACAATGAGGAATAAAATGTCATTAAAATCATCAACGGCTAAAAAAACAGTTCCACTCTGATGGTGAGTTATAGGTTGTATGTAGGTACTTGACGACTATACCCGTGGGCAAGGACATGACTTATTTTATGAATCGAAAAGCTTTACTGATGTCGTGGCGCAACACCCTGTGACTCGGGGTATAAAGCTCTTAAACAAGTGTAATATTGTCATTTTTAAGATGAATATAATATTTTTTACAAATCTATTAATAGATTTCCTCCCAGCGTGTTGATAGCTGTAATGGCGCACTGTAACTAGCGTAACCTCTTGTGCACAAAAAAGAAGAAGAAGAAAATGAAGAAAAACTAGCATCGCAACGCAAACGTAACTAAGCTACACATATAGCTACAACTTCTTGCCGCGTTATCCCCGAAGGGATCACATGTGGCGAGTTGAACCTATTTATTTTTACAGGTCAGGGGGCTGGCCTTACGCCAACCACTTCAGTTGAAGAGGGGGTTTCCAGCTCCTGCGAGGACTGTTACTCATTTCTTGTGAAGGCTGAGTAAACCTTGCCGGTATTATATTTTGGGGTTGGAAATAAACACCGAAACGGGAAATCATTTCTGACACCCTCGCCTCGGCGGGATTCGAACCTGAGCTCACGGCATGGAATGCAAGCAATCTACCAACTGAGCTATCGACCGGACATATGTGTTATTGTATGCGTGTCCGTGTGTCTGTGTGTTGGTGCGTCCTTGGCAGCTAAGGAATTAGTTCTGGGCCGTGTTTTGGCATTTCAGCGTTATAAAAATAAAGCTCTCCACATAATTAATGTGGCGGCTAATCACGCGACACTGAAATATTACGCTTTCGCGACGAATGGCCTGTGTGTGTACAACTCTTTATACCTCACCTTCATTTATTTATCCACACAAATTATGATAAAAAACAAGTCAGGTTCTTCTAAAAAAATGATTTTCTTCTTCTTCCTCTTCTTATAGTAGAGTTTTTGGATAAGCGATAGCTCAGTTGTAGAATGCTTGCATTTCATGGTGAGAGCTAAAGCCCAGTCCCCAACGACTGTCAGAAACGAATTTTTGTTTCAATTTTTATTTCAAAATCAAAAAAATCAATACCAGCAAGGTTAACTCAACCTTCAAAAGAAATGTGAACCAGCCCCCTCAGGAGCTGGGAACCCCCCTCTTCAACTGAAGCGCTTGGCGTATGGCCGGCTCTCTTACCTGTACAAATAAAAGTTATAAGTTATATTGTATGTGTAGCTTAGTTGCGTTTTTTTAGATTTGTTTGTTCCCTTTTGTGATGAAGGTCATCTATTCTTCCATCTTTTGAGTAGTCGGTCTGGTATTTCACGTAGAACGAGTTCGGGAAACAGGGGTGACATTGCCAAACTTAATCTTTTTTTTTTACAGTAATAAAACCCACCACCTTCTAATTTCGAGTCTAAGCTGACATCCACTTGACCACTAGCACGTTCGTGACAGAATGTATCGTCAAAATTTTATGGAGGCACTAAAGACACACCTTTTTAAATAACCAAACACACAGCTCCCTTGTAGTGACGACAATCACGAATTAGTTTTAACTGTTGACTTCACAATTTAAATGTCTATGGCTGATTGGCGGTACGCAGTGGCATACTTTTACCCACCTTGATGTATGGAAGCGAGGCCTGGACGGTGAATGAAAGTGAAATTAGTAAAGTCCATACTGTTGAAATGGACTTTCTAAGAAGTATGATTGGGAAAAAACGGAGTGACAGGGTGAGGAATGATTTTGTAAGAGAAGAATGTGGTGCAAGAGAAAGTGTGAAAGTGAAGATTAAAAGAAGTTTGTTAAGATGGTTTGGGCATATGGAGAGAATGAATGAGGAAAGACTGACGAAGAAAGTATATGTTGGTAGTGTAAAGGTCTTTGGGTGTTGGGTGTTATTAAATAAAAATCTTGCATGCCCTTTTCTTACACGCAAATTTTATTGTTTTTTCCAAGCTATTGTTTTTGGGAACAAAAGAAGCAGCATTCTAAAATTCAAAATTAACAGCCCTGTTAGGTACAGAATCACTACAGAGGTCCCCTCCAGCATTTGCCAAGGGCAGATGCGATGAAAGTGGTGATCGGTGAATCTTGACTTCTCTTAGATTTTTAGTAGAATCTGTCTGGAAAGTGCACTTTTCGGCCCGATCTTGTTGTAGTGGTTGTCCGGTGGTTGCTGCTTGTTGCAGCAGTGTTTGCTGTGCCGTTGTTCGGCGATTGGTTGTGCTGTAGTTCAGCGGTTGTTGTTTGTTGCATCATGGTGGTTGCTGTTACAATATCAGCTACAATCGTGAGCGTTGCATCATCCAGACTCATTACCAAGTGGCCAAATTTTGTTATGTCCACAGGCGGAATTGGCCTGGCGGAATTGTGTTTCCGCTCGGAGAATCCACAACGCGGCATTCTCCTTCCAGAAAGGAGCTAGCTTGACGCTAACCGCAATGCACGTGTGTGGTCGGATTTTCGCCGGTCGCCATTTTTTTTTTTTTTGACAAAATGGTTTTCAAACACTATTTTTGGTGAAAACTTGTTGACACTTGGTTGGAACACAATTTATTTGGAATAACACCCTTTTTAACTGTTTATTCAAGTCGGGGTCACCAATGTAAAGGTCTTTGGGTGTTGGGTGTTATTAAATAAAAATCTTGCATGCCCTTTTCTTACACGCAAATTTTATTGTTTTTTCCAAGCTATTGTTTTTGGGAACAAAAGAAGCAGCATTCTAAAATTCAAAATTAACAGCCCTGTTAGGTACAGAATCACTACAGTAGAATAGATGGATGTCGTGGTAGAGGAAGACCGAGAAAGGTATGGATGGACCAAATATCCGAAATTGCGAATGAATGGAATATCCAGAGTCATAATAAAAGAAGAGCTTGTATGAAGAAGGTTATGACTCTGGAGGAAATGAAAGAAGTATGTAAGGACAGAAAGAAATGGCGGTTGATCTGTAATGTTGGCGAATAGGGTTTATTAAATTGGAATTTGTTTTTGTTTGTAAATGAATATTTTGTATTTGAATATTATTATTTAATGATGTATAAAATGTAATTTGTCGTGTGTGTGTGTTCCTTGACTTATAGGTTGGTATGCGGCTGACCACCCATGCTGTAAAAATGGTTCACTTTGCCAATGTCACCCCTGTCTCAGGGAAGGACGGCAAGAGTTGCAGGGTGTATGTCCATTTGAGATTTGATTTTTATGTTGTAGGTTCACATGAGGCATGTGCAAGCGCGAACTTGTACGTGTCTGGTTGTGAGAATGCATGTAATGTGAATCTTCAATGTAACATATCCTTGCAACTTAGATTAGATTAGATTAGATGGCAATTGTGCCGACTCTTTTGCACATTTTATTTTGTCTTGTCTAAATTGTAGCAAACTAAGTACAATTTATTGAGCTGCTAATCCAGAACGATCATTTCTAATTTACGTTTCAATGGAGCATAAAATGGATTTAAATAGGGAACATTCCTCTATTAATACATATTTTGTTGTTTTAAATTCCGCTCACATTGGGCTACCGAAATTAAACTTTAAATCTGTAACAATTTTTCAATCTATTTACACCAGGGGTGGTAGTCTCGAAGGCCGTCGGTAGATCTTACAGTACCTATTTGAAGATAGGATGGAATAAAAAATGGCGGTGCCTGAACACTTGATCACTGTTCCATTATAATGGATCAGCTGTTGATTCGCTGCCATGTTTTATTTCGTCCTATCTTCAAATACATACGGTAAGAACTATCGACTTTCACACCCGAAATATAAGTTACAAATAAACTTTTGTACCTGACGATGTAAACATTTTTTTTTAAGCCGGTCGAACATTATTAAATTTTACTTCCCCCGTAACCATATAGTAATTATTTTTAATGTTTACAAATAAAAGATTACAAAGTAAATTCCTCATCCATTCATGATGTAATATATTTTTTCTACTCCCATTTGGTAATTTACTAATAACAAAACGGCTAACGCAATCACAATGGCATACATTTCTACAGCCCGTTGCGTAATGTAACATTACGCAACGGGTAACCGTGTTGAAATGAAAATGTGCGCATGCGCATTGTCAGAATTGGAACCATTTTTTAATTTCAAATGTCAACTTTGTATGGGGGTATGAAGACCTGTCAATCCAAGATGGCCGCAAATGATCAGCTGATTAGGCTTCATACAATATTACTGATATTCGGTAGGTAGGAATTACCGTGGTGATGAGACTT
Source organism: Agapetus fuscipes (assembly GCA_951799405.1). Classification (NCBI taxonomy): domain Eukaryota; kingdom Metazoa; phylum Arthropoda; class Insecta; order Trichoptera; family Glossosomatidae; genus Agapetus; species Agapetus fuscipes. The sequence goes on along the minus strand of OX637333.1, from coordinate 19,060,807 downwards.
CCAGCCCTGTTCAAATGAAAATAAATATATTTTATGTGTAGAGTCAAATAAAAATTGTTAATAGTGCAAAAATTTATCGAATTTATTTATCGGAATGCTCCAAATTAAAGCTTTCCATTTTTCAAAGGAAAATAAAAGGCTTGAAATGAAAACAATATAAAATATTTTCACCGCAAAAAATAAACAAACTCAAAAAGTTAATTGGTTAATATGTGGGTATGAGGTTGATCCCCTATGCTGTAAAAACTTGGTTCACCTGCCAATACAACTGCAGGGCATATGTTTATTTGAGTTTTGGGTTTGAATGTTTAAGCTTATATGCAGAATGTAAAAGCGCGACCTTATATGTGTCGGCTTGTGGGCATGAATTCAATATGAATCCTAAATATAATTTATCTTTGCAACTTAGGTTAGATTAGATAATCGTGTGATAAATCACACGTTTTGACAAAGGTAAGGTTTTAATTACTTTAAATGGCGAGTACATTATAATGACTATTATTTACTATTTTGTTATTTATTTAATGGTCGTAGAAAAAGTATTGTATGCCACTGCACGTAATTAGTCTTTGTAACACTCTTGCTCTCTACCACAAACTAGCACTCGTGTTACAAAGACTATCATTACTTGGCAGTGGCATAAATAACTATTCCTTTATTGAAACTATAATTCATCTATAATCTAAGTTGCGAAGATATTTTGTCACTTAAGGCTTATTACTTAATGCAAGCCCAAAGCTAAATGCGTGTAAGTTCGCGATTACACATACTGCATGCACATGCAAAAAAACAAGACATAAACCTTGCCACTCCTGCCACCCTCCCCGGAAACGGAGGGGGGGCATTGGAATAGGTGAACCAAGGTTTTAGAGGATGGGGGTCAGCCTCATACCAACCTATTAGTCAAGGATGATGTAAGAAATCACTATTACAAAGCTAATATTATTTTAGTAATTATTTGAATGAGTAAACAGTTATTCAGGAAGCCATATCAAACAGATACGATGTTTGTTAATCTACATATTAAATCAGCACTATACATGCTCCGCACTTAGAGGGTATTACTCATTGAGTTATAATATTGGAGGAGAAGAAACTAGCTATCAGCATTGATACATACTACATACGGCTCACCTGTCATCCACAGAGCTCTCAAGCACCACAAAGTATTTAATAATCATTTGAAATCGTATGCTCTTGCTTTCTAGATCTTTTGTTTTGACTCTTAATAATAACACACGCCGTTAGGTTTAAAATAATGCCATTTTTCTTCTTTCAAAATTCACAAATTCACCGACCATAATAATTGCAACGGGTGCGCAGGATTTGCGCGTAGACAAGACATTGCAGTAGCTAATGCCAACAATGCAGAAGAAAATTCTAACGGCTGTTCCTTTTGCCTGTTTACAAAGCGTCAAAACTCGGAGTATCATTGTTTTATTTCTAACTAACGAAGATTTATGTTGAGGTAGGCTAACACACATCGGTAGTGTAATGGCAAATAGGTATATCTGTCAGAATTTTCATTTTCTATGTTTGTTCCACAAAATGTCTAAAATAGTGTATTCCATAATCTGGCAGAAGGATATAGCTGTAGTTGCAATACTTATTTAGTTTTATTAAGATATGTGTACGTTATTTCATAGAAAAACATGTGATTCACAAGTTTATTTTTGCTCTTTTGTAAAATTTGGTCTGAAACAGATATATTATGGTGTCTACATGCGTCAAAATAGTTTCCACTCCTCTGTATTATAATGCCATTAATTAATGTATCATGCCTGTATTTGCAATGATTTATGTTAAATACATACATTCGGAGTATTCTGTCATTTCCACGACAATACAGAGTACTGAAGACTCTATAATCTAAGTTGCAAAATGCTTTAATTAGAGTAATAATTGACAGTTAATTTATTTCAAACGAAAATAACAATAAAACTTTGTAGATGATTAAAGGATTACAATTTTATTAACTAACGACCGGTTTCATGAATAAACTTCATTCAGTCATCAGCTGCAAATTCATTTTAGGTATTCCTTGATTAATATGTTGTTATGAGGCTAACCCTCATGCTGTAGGTTGTAGATACTTGGTTCACTTTTGCAATTGCACCCGGGCTTCAGGGAAAAACGGCATGAACTGTAGATCTTATGTTCATTTGAGGGTTTTTTTATATGTACACATGCAGCATGTGTAAGTGCGAAAATACTCATGTCTGTCTGTGGGCTTAAATGATATTTAAGCCTGAAATATCAAAATATCTTTGCAAGTTAAATTATTAAGTATGAATAGTAAATTATAATAGTTCAGCTTATTTATTTGTGTTTATTTTTGTTTGAATTCAAGCCTAGTTGTCGCTATAGAAAGCGTCAATTCTCAAGCAAGACCCAAGTGCTGTAAGGCTGGATGATCATATTTTGTTGACTGGTCTTTGGTAAAGGCTCATGAATTTTACAACCCAGCGAAGGTCATTTATGAAAATGAAACATTTTTTTGTTCTCTGTCGGCAATGGATTGACACCCATGACCTTCTTCTTAGAGTTCCGAAGTGTTATTAACCACTAGACCACGGATCGGCCTCTGATTGATCACTTTAGAACAAAACAAAGCATAACAAAAATATTATATTCTTCCTTAGAGCTGCAAAATGTTAGTACAAAATCACGATAATCACCTATCTTTATGACAGTAGCACTAAAATAAAAAAAAGCTTAAAAAATGCGAAAAAATATGGAGGTATCCCATACTTTTTCAAATTCCAGAAACGTGTATGATAAAGTTGCTCTGTAAATAACATTATGTAGGTAGTAATATTGTGGATGAGACCGTTTGGTGGTGGCTTTGCCCATATTGGATTCACGGAATGTCAAAGGAACCGTTTTTGCTTTGATTCGCGAGAACTGAAATTCGGATTTCCGCAAGAAAAATTCTAAACTACGTGCTTTTATTTTTTAAATATTTAATTATGTAATTCTTATAGCCTTGGTTTTAAGAATGGTTTACCATATTACGCCGCACCTGAAGTCTCTTCACTGGCTCAAGATTCATGAACGGGTCCAGTATAAGATAGGGTTGCTGGTCTTCAAGAGCCTGCGTGGGACCGCACCGAAATATTTAAAGGATATGATAACTCCAGCCACCACAAGCAGCAGAACAGCAACACTGCGATCAGCAGCATCATGTCGCAGTCGGATAGAGTTTCCAAGAAGGAAAAAGAAGACCGTTTTTGGAGATCGAGCCTTCAAGGTGGCTGCTCCAACGATATGGAACGGCCTCCCAGATGACCTGCGCGAAATGGATCTGGAGAGTACTTTTAGAAAGGGGTTGAAGACCCACCTGTTCGCGCGCTCATATGAGCAAGCGCCTTTGGGATGACCAAGAGTCATGAAAAGGTGCTATAAAAATACTGTATTATTATTATTATAAAGGCATGTGTGTTAAGGATATGAAAGTGACGTAATATTCATTTAACTTGGCTTTCATTTATTTTAACATTAAACAGGAAAATATATACTTCGTCATTTCTCAGAAAAGACACGCCATTAATTTTTTATTAATTTAAAACAAATAAACGGAAATTATTTAAAAAATAATTAACAATAAACATTAACGCCTTCTATTTCTATGTATTTTGCTCAACCAATTTTAAGTAAATTTTCAGGAAACATGTAAAATAATTTTGGAAAAGTTCATGTGAAGTTTCATATCGACCGTAGTATAAAATAATCTGTTCACCACTTTGTTGCTTTCAAATGAGAAAGTTAAATTTGTTCCCTATTTCTGGCTACACCACTTAACATATTCAGATAAAATTTACAGCAAAAAGTGAGAAATATCTTCAAAATAGATCGTGGGAAGTTTGATGTTGATTGAACTGCAAAAAAATATTCAGCCTTTAGTTTCGTGAATCTACTCCCCTTTCGGAAATACACTGGATACTGCCAGTAAAAATATAAAAATGCTCACGGTTTAGAACTGCCTTCGATATTATCAAGGCTCGAAATCCTTTCTACATCTGTATCCAATATGTAAGTATAGGACTGGCGTGTTGAGGGCATTCCGGTCTCGCGCGGATAAGGGAGGAAGTGTAGCAAGAAGGAGGAAGGAAGAGAAGGCTGAGTGAACCATAATCCCCAGAAAAGCCTCCGCCCGGACGAGAGCCTAATCCTTTTGACAACTTCTTGTCTTATTGGATGTTGCAATTGAAATGTACTGTAGGTAAGGAACTAAAAATGTATGAGTATTGTTGAAAGATTTCCTTTTCGTCTTCCCTTCATATTCATCATTTTCGATCGCAGGAGGAAGTAGCGACAACTTCCTCGTGTGATCCAGACTACCAGCTATCATGCCATCTCTTGGGAGGTCTTCTTCCGGTTGAGTTCCCTTGAAGAACAATACGTGGAATCCCATTGTTTTTCATTCTGTTGTTCGTACAAGCAAATTCTTCTCTGTCTTCCTCATTTTACGATGTCTTCCGTACCACCTACTATTCCTTTATTTCAGTGTTTGGTATCAAAAAGTTTGCGATATTTTTTGTTGTTGAAATATTTTTAAGTGGTTTTTTTCTTTTTTTAATGTTCTTATCGTTTAGAATCATCTATAATCTAAAGATGATATCACAAAGATATGTTGGCTAATAAATTTTACAGAAAACACACGTCCACAAGCAGACACGCGTAAGTTTGCGCTTTTGCATACTTTATGTGTAACCTTTCAACTCTTGATATTTATCCCTTTGCAGTCATTTTATTTCACAGTTTAGCTTCATTCAAACTTATCAAAGAACAAAAAGTTATGATGTACATTTTAGTACGGACTTTAACAAACAAGCAATAGATCCTACATTATTTTTGATGTCACACTGTCGATGTGCCATGGAAAAGTAAAACCAATACTCTGTTGTTTCCAAGGACTAGAATCATTTTTTCCCGACAAAAAATCAGATTTTTTATATTAGGTCAATTTCATCAACTGTAAAAAAACCAAGATGAGTACATGAAATGTACTGATTGTTTGCTACAATATCATTAAAAAAATAAAATACATAGAAAACCAAAAGTTATTTAGTATGACGCGTCCTTCTAAGGCTCAGTTTGATTTAAGGACTACCCAGTGACCGAGCTCCATAATGGTTTTGTTTACCTCCATTCTTCGTGTATACTTTTTTCTTCATTTTTTTCCCAAAAACTTTTGAGGTCATTTGTCTTATCGGGAATACTGATATTGTTTACAAAATTGTGCACAACTCCCCGAGCGTAAAGCATAACACATTAGATTGCGTAAATAGGAAAATCTATGAAAGGTAAATCGCTCTTCAGGGGTGCTGTTGTATCTTTCATCCATTTTTCTATTTACGCAATTGGGGAAAATTTACGCCGTGCGTATACTCGGGTTCAAGAAAGGAGAAAAACTTTCTTTATTTTTGCTTTCCTGACTTGTGTGTATTTTGTCAGCCAATGAATATTAAGGTACTGAAATACTTACGCCCTTATTGATTATAATGGTACCTACATGAGATTGGCACGTGTACTGCATTGAGGCCGGAGTAAACAATTTCTTGTCAAGGAAATTTTTAGTTTTTTGCGAAAAAAATATTTTTTAAGCAAAAATTTTAACATGTCTTTTATTTGGTGAGTGCTGTTTTTATGTGAATCACGTCTCAAGAGCCCTCTAAATGCATGTTTGTTGCTATTCAGCTCCAATTTTGTAAGCAAGACCCAATTGATTGTAGTCTGGTGGACCGTCGGTGAATCATCTTCGTTGAAGGTTTTTGTAACAAATAATTAATTAATTACTTTTAATAATATTATATAAGAGAAAAAATAACTAAGGACACTAATAAAATTAAAATATACGAAATGAAAATTTAAAATTTGAAAGCCATTGCCGCCAACATTACAGATCATTCACCATTTTTATAGGTCCAAACATTCTTCTCTCATTTTATCTAGTCATAACCTTTTTCATACAAGCTCTGGTTTTATCATGACTCTGGATATCCCATTCATTCGCTAGTGTTATGAATGTTTTGGATTTATCCTCCGAAAGATTTGGAATATGAAAAACCTTTGTGTGGATGAGAGACTAGCGCTCCTGGCGGTCAGATTTGGAAGTAATCCGGCCGAAGGATGAGGTTTATTTTTGCTCCTTTTTCAATGCTATCATTATTAAAATACTTTTTTCATTTTGATATTTAAAAGGACTCAAAGAACTCAATATTCATGATAATATGCCGGCAGCTGTTAATATGTACATATTTTTGATTATCTAGGTATTGATTTCTCTTCCATTCGATTGACTTCGCATCTCTCATATCACAGTTTATCAAATATGTTTTACTCCCATACAAACATTGTATCAAAAAGCAAATACACTCTGTATAACGAGTCTTTGTTTAACGAAAATATCCTTGTAACGATAGAGTGTTTTTTTAATTTATTTTTATTTTTTCAGATTTTTTTTTAATCCATAATTTTTTATATATTTTGCAAATGTTTATTGACATTTAAGGCGATTGTTCATATTTAATGCATGCCCACAAGCAGGTACATATAGGTTCACACTTATACATGCTGCATGTGTACATACAAATAAAACCAAGCATCATATGAACATAAACTTGCAACTTCTGCCGCCATTCCCTTAAAATGGGGTGGCATTGTCAAAAGTGAACCAAGTGTACACCTACCTATTAGTCAAGCAACCCTTTTGATGTTTGCCTTTTCACAGAAATAGTTTTTCATAACGCCGATTTTCAAGCAAAACCCAGTTGCTGCAAGGATGGATGAACCTATGAGTCTGGTACCTATTTGATTAAGATTTTCGCAAACAAGACCTACGCTCTGCAAAATCATTTTCTCTCACTAGGGAATCGATCTCACCACCTTTCGTTTACGAGCGAAGGAGGTGTAACTGTTTTTAACGCTAAATATTTCTGTAAATACAGATTGGTGTCAAACTAAAATTGCTGAAGGCGCCCCTTTTACAAGTTTCTTATTCCTGATGAAGAGGACTGTTTAGAAGAGCGCCATTCTTGTGTGTGTAACACCTATCATGTACACATGCCAATAAATTATCTTGTACAAACATACATGAAGAAACCCATCAAAGACATGGGCAAAACGTCCGGAAGCCCCAGTTTCAATGGACCCTGGCAACTTATCCCTAAATGGACTCACTATATATATATTGGTTGATTTTTTTTTTTCAAAGCGCCGTTTACACTAAAATTTAGTCACAAGGGCCCTTTATTCCGGGTATGACCTTTGAAACAGGTGCGTCTTCAGCTTCCTCCTGAAGCTTGCCCTGTCCTGCTCTTTCCTCACCCCAACCGGCAACTCGTTCCATGCCATTGGGCCCGAAACTATGTGACTATGTGACTAACATCCTTAGCACCTTTTAAGTACTCATCGTACGTCGTACAATTACGTCGAAATCTCCTTTTTTTGTTTACGGAATTTGTGGCGAGTCCATTAAAATATTCTAGTTTCTCTTTATAACGATCTTTTTTACAAAACGATATAAATGCTCAGTCCCTTGGATATCGTTATAAAAATATGTGTTTTGTTCAATAAATTCACATCCAATACGGACTTGTGATATGCGATGAAATAAAATATCATTTGTTGGAACAAAAACAAATAGAAATGTATGGAGAGGATAATGTGATACTGGGGAATGGTTGAGTACCCAAAAAACGGTGCTTCAATAAATAATGTTATTGTGTTATTTGTTTTCCTCAGATAATGTCTGCTTTCCGGGAAAATCCAGCACTTTTACGAGGGTAGATTATTTTCAAAGCGATTTTTTCCCTGTTACACACGTCTTTAAAAGTAGACTCTTTAATTTTTAAGACAGTTCTTATTTTCAACTTCCGTATTTCTCGATTAAATTAAACATAACGTAAGACAAATAGATTTTGCTTAGAACTGTTTACAAATTTATTTCACTTACACCTTTTGACTTACGGGTTAGAAACGTAAGGTATCTTTGAACACACTCTGGTTTATATTTTTTTATAAAAAGGGGAGAATAACCAGTGTAACTAGTAAATAGTAACTTGATTTTATCTTTAAATCCCTTTGAAATAATAACGGTTTTTGAGTGTTAAAACATAAGCCATTAAAAATGTATCATATTGTTCTGGGTTGGAATTGGAGTAGTCGATATTGTGTCGTCACCCGGCCAGGTTGCCAGGGAAAACGCATACAAACATTTGATATAGGTTGCTAAGGATGGCAGTCCCAAACGGCATACAAGACTGACGTTTCCCGCCGAGAAAAAAGTTTCAAATTCAAAAATGTTCCAACTTTATTAAATTTTTGGAAATAAAGAATCAATGAATGATGTTTACAAATTGGGCACCAATTATCTAATAAGCTTTTCTACCAGTTAATATTTTTATAAGCTCATAATGTTGACATTTAATCACCAAAACATCGGCCATATTTTTTTCGCCGTACAAAATAATATATATTTAAAAACCATAAAGTCTTTGGTCGTCTCAGTACGCTGTAAAAACTTTACGATCAATGCTTGTAAAAATATCTAATCGGATTTCGTGAAGGATATTTAGGGGGGTCTATTTTCCAAATACTGATTATTTTTACGATCGACTCTTGCAAGTTTAAATCTGTTAGATTGAAAAAAATCATCAAGTTCAAAATGATGTGCTCTCTCTTTCTTCGAGAGGGCGGTTAAAGAATTTTCGCCCAGAATTGAATTACATATTTACTATTAAACATATTTCACTTTGCCAATGTCAATCCTGTTTCAGAGAAGATCGCCAAAAGTTGCAGGGCTTAATTTGAGATATGGGTTTTTATGTTGTAAGTGCACATGCAGCATGTACAAGCGCACACTTACACATGTCTGCCTGTGGGCGTTCATTGATTACAAACCTTTAATGTCAACATATCTTTGCAAGTAAGGTTATAGATTATATGGAATAGCTTATTTGTTTTTTCAGTAATATATATTTTTTTGCTGTTTTATAAAAAATATATCTTCATTTTTCAATGACTCGTACTGTAACTAGATTGTAATACAGTGACTTATCGCTAGATCAAATGTTATCACTCGATCATTTTCCATCATTTGATTTCAAGAATCGAGTCCCTTCGAGAGCGGCCATGCGAGTAGGGGCATGTTAAAAGTTAAGCAGCGATTCCATAATCGGTTAGCGATTTTGTTAGATCGATCTAAAATACCCGAAAATAGCGAAACTCTTCGTGATAACAATACTTGTGCGTTATTATATTTAATAATACATATGCACAGTTAGAAACCAACTAGCCAACAGCACGCTATGCTGGTTTTTAACACGTCGGAGGAAGCAGTCAAGATGATGTTTCAATAGCGGATGGATTCAAGAGATTGATTATATGTACCTAATTAAAGAGTGAAAAAGATTTGGTAATTTTAATAGTTATATTGTATTGCAACGGTAGTTTGTTTTCTTATAGTGAAATGGATATATTTTTTTCTTGATATGTACATTGTTATGAAGCGGACCACCCGTACCTACCTACTTTAAAAATGATTTGCTTCACCAATGTCACCCTTTTTTCACGAACGGACGTTAAGTTTATTTGAGAATTACGTTGTTATTTTGTAGCTGCGCATGCAACGTGTGTGACGTGAATTAAAACATGTCTGGTTGTGAGCCTGCATTTAATATAAATTGTAAATTTAAAATTATCTTCGCAAATAGATTTTAGATAATAAGTATAAAAATGAACTCTCAGATTATCTTTGTTTTTATAGCTATCTAGATAGATATGTATCTGAGTATCTTTGTACTGAGTATCAATAGCTTAATCCAGCGGTCGCCAAACTTTTTGACATCACGGACCAGTTAATTCATAATTTAAATCGCGCGGACCACTAATAGGATTTTTTAAGTGTTAAATATATTTATAAAAAAAAATTGTGATCAAAGAACACATAAATGTACCTAGTTAATAAAATGAAACTATTAATAATAACCAAGTTATGAAAGCTTTATTAATAAACCATAATAAAATAAACAAAATAAACAAAAATTGTACAAACAAAACAATTAAGTATATTTCACATCTGCGGACCAGCGAAATTTTCTCGCGGGCCACTAGTGGTCCACGGACCACCACTTTGGCAACCGCTGCTTACGGCAATTTACTTACTGATAATTTGCTTACGGATACTTATGGCAATTAAGCCTTAATCATAGGTTGTGTAATTTCGGAGGTTCTAGCTATCCCTACTACATTTTTTTAAATTTTATAGACATACATAGAAGCAACTATTACATTGTTTTTTCTCTCCTATCTCCTAAATCATAAATTCAAATACAGATTTCTAATATAGATGTCCCCACAAATATAGATTTGAATTTCTGATTTCACATTCCTTGGATGAAATATGACAATCTGAGAAATTACTCGCACCCTACCCTCTCATCTCACATATTTATTTCTATTCCCCCTTTAACAATTCTTTCTCATATTCATATCTTTAGGGATGGGCTAAAATATTGTGGTTCTAACATATTTTAGTGTTTGTGGTTCAATAGATTTATTTAACGAAGAGAAAACTTTATTGATATCTTTATTTCACCGTTTTTATTTCACACGGCAAAAAAAAACCAACACTACGCTCAGCAGAAACCGGATCCAAAACACGGATTGAAGAGCCGGTAGAAAGAGTTAACAAAATGTCTGGAGAGCGTGCATTTACAGTTGCTGGACCTCTGTCCTGAAACCACCTGCTTCATCATATGAGAGAGATAAAGGACTTAGAAAGTTCTGAAATGCATTAAAGACAAACACATTTCTGGCATACTTTGCACAAACGCACTTGGAGTGACTACATCACAAAACGGCGCTATGAAGAAATTATCAACTCATCATTGTTATTTTTTATTTGTATTCCTTGACTTATAGGATGGTATGAAGCTGACCACCCATACTGTAAAAAATGGATCACTTCGCCAATGCCACCCCTGTTTCAGGGAAAGTCGGCAAAAATTGCAAGGTTTATGTTCATTCGAGGTTTGTATTTTAATTTTTGAGTGCACATACAACATTTATAAGCGCGGACTTACACGTGTCTGTTCGCAGGCATGCATTTAATATAAATTTTAAATGTTAACATATCGTTGCAATTCAGAATATAGATAATAGATTATCATCATATAACAATACAAAAGTTCGTCAGTGGTTTTCACCGTAAACAAATTCAAATTAAATATATTTTTGTGTGTCTGTAAAGACAGTTGAGTTTTTAAAATAACCAATTAAACGAATCAAATTTAAAATGCATTTTGTACCAAAAAAATAGGTACCTTAGTTTAAAGATAGGTCGGTGGCATAAAAAGTTGAATTGCTTTCGCTTTGCTGCTTTTTTACCTCACCCATCTTAATCTCTTCCATCCCTTAGCTTCACACTCCTTTCCTTCAGTTTTCCCCCCTTCGTCTCACGCCACATTTAAGCAAATATTACCTCGCATTTTTTCTCGCGAGCCCTCAAACGGAATAAAAACCTTATGCCCTATCCATTCTGTATTTATAGAACAATCTCGTGGTTATTTTACATTTGTAAGGCGTGATAAACTTTGTTTCCAAGCATGTTAAAAAAATACTCAAGTTCATAAATATGTGTGTAATATACAGTATACATCTTTTAAGCGATTTACAGAATAATACAAGTTTTTCGTTATCTTTTCCTTAAAAAAATTACAAACTTATCAGTCCCCAGACTCTAAAGTCCAGAGATCTTTATAAAGATATATTGACATTTAAGGCTCATATTTAATGTACCTATACGCAAAAGCTCACACTGCATTTGTCTATAATCTATAATCTCAATTGCAAAAATATATTAATATTAAACATTTATGTATCCTCACAAGCAGACACGTTATTAATAACTTCGCGTTTACACATACCGCATGTGGACCAAACTTCAAATGAACATAAGCCTTGTAACTCTTGCCGGCCTTTCCTGAAACAGGGGTGACATTGGCTAAAGTGAACCATTTTTTCAGTAAAGTTGGTCAGCCACATACCAACCAGTTAAGGAAAAAACATTAAAAATATGAATGTTGGAATCTCCCCTTTTCCGTTTGTTTTTTTTATATTCAACCTACGTTAGAACCTGTCCCCACGGACATTCCTTTCCTCACTATCAGTGAAATGGATTTCACTTTCAGTCTTTTTATTTGGTTCTGTCTGTAAATGGTGAGCATGCACAAACTCGTGTTCCGGGGTGAAATTTAAACGGTGATAACACTTGTATACAAGCTGCACATTGGTTTCCAGTTAGATAACAAGATTGAGTAAAAAACTGAAATACAAAAGGGGGTGATCGAGGGTAAAGCGCTTGTGGACCACCGCGCTGAGAGTTCCTGTAGGATATAATGGAAGATATGTGCTGTGTCTCTCTTGAGGTGGCCAAACAGATTGCTTTGTATAAAGGGGAACGTTGAAAAAGATGGACAAACATTGCTGCAAACCAATCCTATGATTGGATGTATAATAATTAGAATTACGTCCACACTGTAAAAAAAATGTATCACCCGGTTTCAGGGAAGGTAGGCAAGAGTTGCATAGCTCGTGTTGATTTGAGACTGGGTTTTTATGTTGTAAGTCTACATGCGGCATGTGTAAGCGCGAATTTATACGTGTCTGCTTATGGGAATGCATTTAATTCGAATCTTAAGGGTGATTGAGAGGTCAGCGCGCCCAACTTTGATGACCGAAATAACCCATATTTTGAATGGTAAGGCAGTATTTTTTCTCCAGTTTAAATTAACACATAAAATAAGGTTTTTTTTTCCATAAAATACCAATTCAAAATAATTTTATTTACGGAGATACCTTAAATGGAGATTTCCACTGTTCTTATGAATAAATCCTAACTTTTTTTTATTTCAAAACATTCATTTTGATTAGTTTTATTTTTTCTACTTGTTAGTTGTTTTTTTTTACTTTTCATTGATTTTTTATGATTATTTAAAAAGTACCCAAATTTTGCATACGATATTGTAGCTAAATTCGTCTTTTAATGGTTTATTTTCCTTTTAGGATTTGAAGTGATATTTTTTATGTTTTCAATGCATTACTTGTTTTATTTTTTCTCCTCTAATTTATAATTAATAATGGAAAAAGAAAGATTTTCATACAAAAAATGATCCAGTCTTTGGCGCCACGGATAAACTGTGGCGGATTCGTGAACTGGCTTTAAATATAATATCTCCTCCGTTTTTGACCAAAAAATCATGAGTCCGAAATTTAGGCGTAACGGAGTTCAAGCGTTTACGTTAAAACTGGACCAAACAGGTACAAAAATGCATGAAAACCAAAACGCCAGCTCGAGATGCTGTTTAAGATTCGATACATTTTTCGCATGCGGTCTATTTCCTATAGTTACGAGAATTTTACACTTCGGGTATACTCGTATATCTTCGTATATCGACGGAAATGCACGAGTGGCTGTGGTTTAGTAAAATACGTATATACAGGTATTCCACTAGAAAGATTCATTGGCAAAACATAAATTATTTCGCGGTGTCAGAATATCGTCGCCTTACTTTCAAAACCTCGTATCTCAAAAAAAATAATATTTTGCTTAAGTACTTCTTTCTATATAATATTACATAACTACTACATACTCGATGGTTTGAGCATATGGAGAGAATGAATGAGGAAAGACTGACGAAGAAAGTATATGTGGTAAGAATGGAAGGGCGTGGGTTCGAATCCCGGCGGAGCACAAAAAATATACCATTTATATTTTCAAATTTGCTCTTCGCTGAGATGAAAAATTCATAAACCTTTACCAAAGACTGGAGGAAATGAAAGAAGTATGTAAGGAAAGATAGAAATGGCGGTTGATCTGTAATGTTGGCGGCTTGGGTTTATAAAATTGGAATTTGTTTTAGTTTTGATGTCCATAGAAATGATTATTTATTGATTTAAATTGTCGTGTATGTTCCTTGACTTATAGATTGGTATGCGGCTGACCACCCATGCTGTAAAAATGGTTCAATTTGCCAATATCACCCCTGTCTCAGGGAAGGACGGCAAGAGTTGCAGGGTGTATGTCCATTTGAGATTTGGTTTTTATGTTGTAGGTTCACATGAGGCATGTGCAAGCGCGAATTTGTACGTGTCTGGTTGTGAGAATGCATGTAATGTGAATCTCCAATGTAACATATCCTTGCAACTTAGATTAGATTAGATTAGATTAGATACATTTATGGTAGAACTCTTAAGGTTCTGGTGAGTCAGTATAATATATAGGTCAATGAAGGGAATCGTATTTTTTATATGGCAATTGTCCCGAACCCTGAAAACGGTGAATAAATTTCAATAAATCCATGCGGGAAGACAACTTTTGCCAATTTTACCCCAGAATAGCTCCCCCCTAATGAAATGGGTGGACAAATAAAGATGGCTTATATTATTTAGATTTTGGGCAGTAACTTTGTGAAAGCACATTTTAATTAATTAAAATACTTTTTTAACTTTGTTACAATTCACTTGAGTTTTATTTTTTAAAAAACACAACCAGTTTCGGGAGAAGCAGTACCTCCCATCTTCAGGTGTAAATATCAACTAACATAAAATACAAAATTACCAAATTAAGCAAGGATTTAATTTGTAGTACTGGTGGGGGTAAGTGGGGGGTTATGTTAGTTGATATTTACACCTGAAGATGGGAGGTACTGCTTCTCCCGAAACTGGTTGTGTTTTTTAAAAAATAAAACTCAAGTGAATTGTAACAAAGTTAAAAAAGTATTTTAATTAAAGATGGCTTATTTTATTTTTGTCCTATTTTTGGATGACCCCGATCTATAATCTAAGTTGCAAAGATATATAAGAAGGCATTTAAGATTCATTCACTCATGGTCTAAGGACCAAAAGTGTTATTTCTTACAATAAAATAGAGAAAATAAATAGTGTCACACATAAAAGAAAATTAGTTTTTCTTTATTACTCTTTCTAAAATATTAAATTCATTTTCACTGTATCCAAAAACAATAAAAAATATAGTGTAAGAATCGTTTATTCGTTTAAGATTCGATTAAACATGCCGCAGGTATACCTACTTACTTAGATAAAAAAATAAAATATAGACGTGTGTCGCGACTCCTGCCGTCCTTCCGTAAAACAGAGGTGAAATTGATAAAGTGAAACAAGTTTTACTGTATAGTTTGTCAGCCTTATACCAACTTTTTATTAAAAAAATATAATTTCTATTTTTGTGAATCTATAACCTATCCTGAGTTATCAATTTTCCAACTACTAATCATATTTTGTTTGTTGGAATTTTTAAAACAATGTGTATGTTTAAGGGTGCTACAAAAAACTGCAATTAAAAAACAAAACGATTTAGTAATTGGTTGACTAGTTTCAAACAAAAACTTCCACTGCAAAAACAGCCATCACTCACAGTTGGCAGCCATTAAAAACCGCGTAGGTATTCTTTTTTTGAATAATATTCGAATTTCGATTTCCGGCCATCCGTCAACTAGCGATGGCTTCCGGCTACGCTCTTATTGGGCGGGATATTGTTATCACTGAGCCGCCATTTTGAAACTTGCAAACTATATCCACCATCGGTGAAGTGTCATTTTTATTGGTCTTTAGATGTTTCAAGGCTATTTTTGTGTATTCAGAAAACATATTCAATTTATTGCCTAAAATAAGGATGACTGCTTACAATGTAAAAATGTAATCAACAAAGAAAATGGTAAATAAATCAAATTTCAAAATAAATTTATGTTTAGTTTACAATTTTTTTGAAGGAATTCAAAGAAAACACTGTTTTATGTGGTTTTTACGGTACAAAAACACTAAATTTATGTGGTTACGGGGCGAGTAAAATTAAGCTATGTACGACCGGCTTAGTAGACAAATTTATATCATCTGTAAACATTGTTTACGAAACCGGTCGTACATAAATAAATTTTACTCCCGATTGAAAACAAGGCTTACAAAGTAAATGCGTCATCAAGAAATTAAACGATAAATGTTCGGGGACGTCATATCACCATTTTAATTATGTTTGTTCGATCTATAGCCCAGTTAGTAGCAATCCATTCGGAGAGCTAGGGTTCGATTACCACCGAGGGTGGTAGAAATCATCTCGAGGTTTATTTCGAACCCAAAGTAAAATACCGGCAAGAAAGGGCGTACCCAGGATCAAAACTAGGGGGGGGGGCAAGTTTTGAAAATTGAAGATGAAAAATTACACACAACCTTATTTTTTGCTATAAAGTCATGTTCAGTCCACTGTACAATTTATTTTGATTGTTAAAATGGTCATTTCAGTAATTTTAATACATTCCAAAACAAAATTGAATAACGATCTAGGTATTTTTAACTTCCAGGGGCAGCTGACCTCCCCCCCCCCCTGCCCCTTCTTGGGTACTCTCATGCCGGCAAGGCTTACTCAGCCTTCACAAGAATTGAAAACCAGCCATCTCGGGAGCTGAGAAGTGGTTGTTGAAAAACCGGCCCCCTTACCTATCAAAAAAAATGGTTCAGTTCACAAGTGACACCTACGAGAACAATGCGGTTAGAAATTGCAATATATGTGCAGCGTAGTTGCATATGTAGTAAGCCTTAAGATATAGATATATTAACAACTAACAAGATACATTAATTGAAGAGCACCGTTTTTGTGTGTGTCACACCTCAACATTTTAGTACTCCTTCAAACACACCAACAGTTTTTGGCTGCCTCACATTAGGTGGTAGTATGCTCCACTCCATAGGGCCCGCAACTGGAAAGCATGATCATCAAAGATAGTGCCCATTTGACGGTGCGGCTAAACCAAGTTAACCACTGCATCCACCGCAGATCTGAGCAGGCCTTTGGTAAAAATCTAACCCTAGCTCTTTAGCATAGAACGCAAGCGTTCAATCAACTGAACTATCAATCAGACTTGAAAGTCATGTTTCGAATGTTTGTAATAAAACAAAAAAAAGTAGGTACTGTTATTTCAGTATAAAATAAGACGTTTTATCTCGATACAATAAATTCATCTCAGGTAGGTACATACGAGTACTACTCGTAGGTACAACGCCATGAAAATATGATAGCTTCATAAAATACCACTCCGGAAGAATTGCCTCTCGCGTGTTGTCAAAAAAAAAGATGTAAAGCCGCAAAAATGCCGACTTTCTCCGCGATCGCGTTTGCTTTATTAGTGAAAGCGCCTCTGCCGGGTCCCTGCGGAACTAATTAACGACAATTACCGGTTGCCTAGCGACGGTCGCCATCTTGCCCCTCCTGTCAAAACTCCCGCCAGAAAGCGGCCGCCATTTTTGCACGCTCCGCGACGCTAATCGGTTTAGAGTCAGCGAATATAAAGACTTTAATGTTTCAAATTGAATGTCTACGTAAAATAGAAATTCCGGAAATTTTATTTTGTACATCATTTTTTTATAATAAGTGTTTTTGTACAGGAAGAAATAAAAGGAGACTTAAAAAACGTAATTATTTTGTCGGCTCTGTTCATTATTTTAGTTATTTTGATTTCAACAAACATTTTCCCATACCGCTGACATACAGGTATTCACTTTAATGATGTTTTTTTTCGTTAAAAAAAAACGCAACTAAGCTGCACATACAGTGTAACTTCTTGTCGCGTTATCCCCGAAGGAGTCGCATTTGGCGAGTTGAACCTATTTATTTTTACAGGCAAGGGGGCTGGCCTGACGCCAACAACTTCAGTGGGGGTTTCCCAACTCCCGAAAGGGCTGATACCTACTCATTTTTTGTGAAGGCTGAGAAAACCTTACCGGTATTTTATTATGGGGTAACACCGAAACGGAAAATCATTTCTGTCACCCTCCGCGGGATTCGAGCGCGAATTCACGGCATGGAATGCAAGCACTCTACCAACTGAGCTATCGACCGGACAAATATTTAATACATTGATTTGAATTAAAAACGTGCAAACCGTCTGAAAGATTAAAATGTTACGAAGTATATAACTATAATATATACCCTTACCTACACGTTATGAACCCTTAGTGCGAGGGTACATAATAACTTTTGAAAAAGGATTGTGACATCTTGGAGTCAATTTATTCTCAATCGATGCGCAGAAGGGTCGTTGGCTACTTCGCCAAAAAAAGTCGAGTAAATGTGTTTTCCATAACGCATTATCTGATACCCGAACAGTGTAATTAAACTTGAGAGTTAGTTATCTTTGATGTATGTTGAAAAGATATATTAACATTCTAAACTCATATTATATGCTTGCACACAAACAGACTAGTGTAAGTTCGCGCTTATAAATACTGAATGTGTACTTACAAATTAAAATCCAAACCTCAAATGAAGATACACTCTGCAACTTTTGCTGACCTTCCCTGAAATAGGGGTGACATTGGTAAAGTGAACCATTTTTTACAGTATAGGTTGTCGGCCTCATACCAACATAAAAGTCAAAGAATTATTACAATTATGTTAATTTGTCAAACCGTCGTAAGTGCAGTTAATATTTGCCCTTGTTTTTAAATTATGTTCTGAAATGTCCCAACAGCTGAAACTGCATAATATATTAAAATTTTATTTTGTGGAAAATGAATCGATGAAAACGGAAAATCCGCTGGCCTTGATATTCAATGAAATTTTCAATATAATCAACTTGAAATTCAGTATTTTATCTCAGTCATTTGCATGAAATTTATCACCGGTGCAGCTATCCGCCATCTTGTCTCTGGTTTCCCGCCAAATGATCGCGTCATTTTCATTTTGCAGGATGGTAACTTTGATCAAAGCATAGATAAAAAAAAATATTCACATTACCTACAGCTTTCTTTTTTTATCTACAATTTATTGAATAAGTTTATTCACCACCGAAACGGGAAATTATTATATATGTATATGGTGGGAATCGAACCTTGGCCCTCTGGCTTAGAACTCAAGCGTTCTAATAAATGATGTATCGAATATATTCTTCCATTCTTTTACTTCATAGTAAAAAAAATACTTTTTACATAACAAACAAATAAAAAAGTATCTTATTCAAGTAAGTATTAAGACGGCAAACAAGGATTATGTTTTCTGTTTTTCATTGGCATTATAGCCACCTTACCTGTTAAAATAAATGTATTCCCCTCGCTATATGCGACTCTTTTAGGGACAAAACCATTGACTTATGATATCTTTGAACTAGAAATTATTTTAACGAAAAAATACATTAAATATCTGTTTCAACTTACTTACGAAAATGGTCATTACTAAGAAAGAGAACAAAGAACTTCACGATTGCATTTCAATATGTACAAAAAATGTCCCTAGAAAGTTGGTACTACGAGTATTGCGAATTATAATGGCTGCCAGTTGACAGATGATACGCGTTATAAATATTGTGATCGCTAAAATTGATGAATTTTAAGAGAGAGAGGCATTATTTTAAGACATTATGGTATTTGTTATAATTGGGTGTCGAAACAAAAAATGCATTTGGTCAAAGTGGCCTTATTTCGTATGACTACACGACTGCAACGTTTGACAGGACTGAGACAAATGTGGGCTTTAGTGTAATATAGTTTCTGCTCCTCTATGTTCACTTTGCCAATGTCACCCCTGTTACAGGGAAGGACGGCAAGAGTTGCAGGGTGTTTGTCCATTTGAGATTTGGTTTTTATGTTGTAGGTTCCCATGAGACATGTGCAAGCGCGAACTTGTACGTGTCTGGTTGTGAGAATGCATGTAATGTGAATCTCCAATGTAACATATATTTGCAACTTAGATTAGATTAGATTAGATATGTCATTACTCAATGGACAGAACGGTAAAGAGTTTCACTACGCTTAGCTGCGTAATGACGCTTTCAGCATGACATTTCATCAAGATTCAATGCATTTATTAAATGAAAAGTCTTTCAGGAATTTAAATTCAAACATCTTCATCTGCTGAAACAAAGAAATTAAAAAAAAACGCCGGGTTTCAGAATCATTTCATAACGTTTATAATATGTTTTATTCATGAAAGAAAATACATACAAATAAACTGAGAACTGTACCGCGAGCACAAAACATTGTGTAAATACTAAGCTATCGCGTAAACTTCTATGAAAACTAGAGGCGCTATAGTAACTTCCATACATTTTTTCCGTTTACGTGATGATATGGTATTAACTCAATTCACTGTATTCATGAAATGTAGGGCACGATCTCATACATTTTGTTAAATTTATACAAAATTCATCTCATATATGTAAATGCACCAAGTAGAAAACATTGCGTAAACTCGCACTCAACCACCGCGTTAGTCGAAAAAAATGTATGTGGTTCTTAAACACTCACTTGAGGCGCTTTTGTATCGTTCATACATTTTTCTATTCACGCGATGGTTGAGTAGTTATGCATGCTGTATGCTTGGGGGTAAAGAACATAATTATGTTTTTAAAACGGTCGCAATCTAGCGATTAACACTTTGGACTTGATATCAAAAGGTATTGAGTTTGATTTCTAACACTAAAAAATAATCGCAAATGCTTGAGTGAGAAATTATATATTATGTAAAAAATTAAAATAAGCAGAAGAAAGAGAAAAACTTCCTTCCGCATTGTGCAAGAAGGGATAACATGGTAAAATATTCATCCATCATACGTCGCTAGGATGGTCGAAGGGTTAAGGCGTTGGCACTCGATTATGCGTTATTAACACTAACGCCGGTTCGAGCCCTCGTTGAATTGCATTCCTCTGCACAAATCTATTTTTTTTTAACTTGATCAAAGACCGGCCATAAAGGTGCATCATGCTTTAACTTATTTTTTAGTTGGCACGCAGAAACTTTTCTCGGATGTAACAAGGGTTTTTTTTCTTATATACTAATGTATCCATCCCCGCCCATCCTTATCTTGGTTCCTTTTTGGGGCTCAATCGAACCTCTGGCAGTTGTCAGTGATTCCTATCTGACATTTCTGGCAGCTCAACGCTAATGGATCACTTTGTACCTGGTAACGTGTACCCTTTATATACGAAGATCTGGTGCAGAAAGATGGAACCCTTTGTACGAGTAATGTGTGTTCTGGTAAAGAAAGAAGGAAACTTTGAGTAGAAATATATAACCTATATTTTAAATAATTATATATCTTTTTGTAGAAGGATATGATCTATTGTCGAAAAAAATAATGTCGTTTCAAAATATAGAACCTTTTGTAGAAGTATGTGACTTGAAAGATAATTACTTTATGTAGATAGAATGACCATTTGTGTAAGAAGGTATAAACTTGTAAATGACACGATCAAGCTATTGTGAAGTAGGTTAAAATCTTTTTGCAGAAAAAAGGAGCTTAAAGTAATAAAATAATGAATTAACTCGTTAGAAAATTAATCAAATCAGTAAATTTTCACGTTCTTCAAAATCCAAAAATTAATCTACAATAAAAATAAAACATTACAATCCTACTCGATTAGGTCATGTTGTTTTTCAATCTTTTGTCATGCCAGACGGCTAGGACTTGATCTCCACCAAGGGTGTCAGAAACGATTTATGATTTCGGTGTTTATTTCAAATCCAAATTCAAGATACGGGCAAGGTTTCCTCAGCTTTCATTAGAAACGAGACTCAGCTCCGTCGGGAACTGGGAAACTCCCACTTCAAGTGAAGTGGTCAGCGTAAGGCAAGCCCGCTTACCAGTGAAAATGAAAATAAATAGATTCTTTGAGGACATTGCGATAAGAAGTTTATTAGGTAGGACGTTTTTTAGAGTTCTTAATATTTTTAAGTTTGTTTCTCACCTGGTCAAGCTTGCAGTTCCGCCCTTGGTTGTTTCAAGGTCGCGCACGTGGCGGTTAAGGAGCCCCCCACCCATCGGCCCCTTAACAAGGCGCGCACTGCAATGCGACAAACAGATCCTGCCGGCTAACGCCAAACTATGGAAGCTTTAAGGCCGCTGTTGCAGTTCAAGGACTCGATAAAAAATGGAATTGAAGTTCTTTATTTGATTCGTAATATGCTGTTGCGATTAGTTGAAAAGCCTGAAAATATTTATTTTATAATATTTTTTAGTGTTGATCTGTTAACATAGTGAAAGTCCATTTTTATAAATATAAATGGTTTATATTTTTAAATATTTATATTTATTTTATGATTGTGATTTATGGTTTTTCACTGCGAATTTTTATTTTTTATTTTTAAATGATATAAATAAAACACAAAAAAAGGTTTTTATGACTTGGTGGCTCACATCGTGAAAGTCCAGTCATTTTATATTACTTTCAATAATTATTTTTCATATTATCTTGCGATTGGTTGAGAAGTATGGAAATGAAATATTTTTCATCAATTACTTAAAGATGATTTATTTGGTCAGCGCTGTTTTTGTGTGAATCACACCTAAATAACCTCGCTAAGACAGTCGCTGTAGAAAGCGCCAATTCTCAAGCAAGAAACAATAAGGCGGGATGAACCTTTTTTAATCGAACTTTTTTTAAAGGAAAATACATTTTTCAGTCCAGCAAAGATCATTTGTATACCTACATGAATAAAATTCTTGTGAGTGTGTGTGTTTTAAAAATGTATAAACAAATGCAAAAAAAACAAATATTTCACTTTTCTAACACTGTTTTCTCTTAGCTACTTTTATAGTATCATAAGATTTCAAACATCTTCTGACATATGACTTTCATCAAGTATGTAAGTCTGACTTTTAAAACTTACCTTGTGAGTAGTTGTCTTATATGTGTAGCTTATTGATTAAGTTGCGTATGCTCTGCGCAAATGGTCATTTTCAACATTTAAGATTCCTACACCTTCAATTTTGTTGAAAACTTTTAATACTAGCTTGGAAATTGTTGCTTCTTTTTTTCACATTTTTGCAACGTAATATTTTAATCCAAAGCTAATCCAATTTTGTACCAACTCGAACTCTCTTTCAACGCTGTAATTCAGCATATGGAAGAAGAATAAGAAAAAATATTTACAATGGATAATCCCAAGATGACCTACCTTCATATTATAATACCGCTGACTTCGTTCTTAATCTTTCCTTTAAGCACAATATAAATGACTTAACTTCTAAGCTATTGAGGAATTTTAAAATAGGTCAGGACAGCCTTAAGCTCTGGATACATACAAGCGGTCACACACACGTGACATTTTCGCATGCCAACTATTTTTACTTAATAAAAAAGCCGAAAATATTTGGATATTTCATGATTTTTTTTAGGAGAATTAACATTATATTTGAGGCTTCGTTGGCACAAAAGTCATCGTCATCAGAAGACACTCATGTTGTGCGACGATGAAGAATGAACGCTACTGAACTCAAAAACAACGAATCGTCAAGAATAATGCAAGTTTTCCTTCAACGGTTCGTCAAATATCTGAAATGTGAATTAATTTGAAATTTAGTCGAACCGTACCTTGTAATTACATATGATGATAAAAAAGTGATTCTTTTCACGCAAAAATGGCACGTATCCATAAACATCTATGGAAAGAATTATATAAGAGACTGACTGGACGATATCGTCTTGAGATTAATTAGACAAGTTCTCGCTAATTTCCTAAGTTCGTTTTTAATTTCTGCACATTTTTCATCCTTTCGTTGGATTAACACTCTCTGCTGTACCGTTATTATTAAACTTTGCGTTTAAACTTAACCGTAAGGCGTACGAAAAAATATGCGGAAAGTAAGACAGCGCTTCTAGCGAGCGTGTAAGTTTCCATACATACATTGGTAAAACGCTATGGACGTGTTTAAGCATAACGTTTTATACTTTTAAAACTGTTCCTTATATATAAAGTTTTATTTTTCTCTGCACCTTTGGAGCTGTTTTGAAGCCATAAAATCATACTTTCTGAAATCTATAATATAAGTTTTAAAGCTATATATACTAACAGGTAAGACTTTTCATTTTATTGACATCTACTGACATATATTCAAACGCATAACTAATGAAAAACCAAGAAAATGTAATGATTAAAATACTACTTAGTCATTCTACATAGAGTCAATAATATAGCTTTTTGCCACCATTATAAATAAAAGTTATGTTTACTGAAGCGCTATTCTGCTAAATTCCTTACACTTAGGAAATCCATACAAGTCGGGAGTGATAGCGCTTGCAAAAGAACTCCATAGATAAAAAATCACAGTACACCTTATTTTTGGACACAAATCGCTATCTCGTCGCCTTAAGGTTGTAAGTAATTTAGCAGAATAGCGCTTCTGGACTAGCAAACAAAAAAGGAGACGCATCTGCAGATATACTGGTCCCCCTTGAAGAACAGCCTTTGGACACAGCCTCATACCAACCTTGTAGTTAAGACACATTCCTTAATTAAGAGAGATATGACTACAATAGAACGAAAGGCGGTAATCGAGGTTTTCTTTTGAAAATGAGATGAGTGTAAGGTCATTATGTGAAAATGAGAAAATGACATAGTAGGTATGTATCTTATTTTCTAAAAAAAAATAAGATATTCTCATTTGGGTCTTTACGATCCATTTGATGGATTTTTAGCAAACAAAATATTGGCCGAATTAATTCAGTCTTTGTACATCAGTTACTTAAAAAAATTGACAAGTCATTTATACGACAAGGGTCGGCGGAAAAAAACTCACCACTTTCAAAAATAAAATGAAAAACTTGTACGGGATGTGCCCCCTCTCACACAATTTTATCTCTAGCTGTACTCTTAGTACAAAATATTATATGAAACTTAATCGTATCGTTTACTACAAATATGTGAAAACTAAAAAGCTCACCACAAGGCACAAACGCGGTTTCCGTTTCAATATTTTTTTTGTGAAACGCTATCGTTGAGTTTTAACGTAATTTTATACTCGCGAAACTGGTCTTTGTATCGCGAAAACTTGAAAACTGCCTCCCAGTCAATTTATGAAAATAATCTCAAAGTTTGTAATGAAACTGCTGTACGGCTTCTTAAAATTGTTTTCCCTTATTTAAGCTACAAACTCACCCTTGTTGTATTCTTCTTCTTTTTTATCGAAGATATCATCTTCTTTTCCTTCGAATTTTCTCAGTCCTTGGCATGAGCTTCCTCAAATCTCCTCCATCCCTTTCTATCAGCTGTTGTGTTCAGACATCTCCGGCCCAAAGCTCCCTTGATGTCGCTCAGTCACCTCAGTTGAGGCGTCTTTAAATAAGTAATCGAAATGCTCACGTAAAACATCGCTGCAATGTTTTTGCATCCACAGCACATTGAGTAAAATTTGTGCGCAATGACATAAAGGACACTCTATGAGAGGACACCATTGTACCTCGCAGAACTCATCAAGAAAACAAGTTTGAATAGCATATAATTGACTTTATTGTGTGCGAAAAGTAAAGCCAGAGTATTCGGCAATGAGGTTCTGTGTAAAACTGCAACATTGTTTGGTGGGCGTGCTTTTGCAGTGGCAGTTTCGAAGGTTTAACTGACTGTTATTTGTGATTCGAGAGATTTCCAAAACCGGCCAATTCAAGTGGCTTCTCAAGACCAATCTGTTAACCGAATACTTTGGGGTGTTCTTGGAATGATAGTGTCGCAAAATAACATCAATTAAAAAATAAAGTATTTGGTGTATATATACATATATATTTTTTTTAAATAGATTTGTGGAAAGGAATGCAATCCACCAACCTATTTTACCTGGCCAGTTGTCTTCATGCGAAAGCAGAAGCTTGTGTGCATGCAACGGCATCTGTTGAACCAGGGTCGAAGTTATCGTCGCGGGATTCGAACCAGCGTTATCCGGTTCCAAATAACCTGTCTTGATCCCCGCGGCTAAAACACCGAATGAATTAAGGATTCATTTAAAATGAAGCGACTATTTATTTGATTTAGTTCCTATAAACATGATGCACCAGTCATAAACGGCAGACATTCTTGATAGTGCTGTCTTACTCACGACAGACGACATGTCATTTTCTATCAATCAACGCATCTCTACTCCATCATCAATCTATGTACATAGCAATGAAATCACCATGGGATCGACATGTGTTACGAATACCACTTTAGTGTTGTAGAAAGTATGAAAATATCTGATACTCATCCACTCTTAACTTATATGATTCCAGGCATTGCTGTTTTAGCCCATCCCTTGTACAAATATCTATATATAATCTTTAATCTAAGTTGCAAAGATAAATAATTGACATTGAAAGCTTATACTCAATGCACGTCCACAGACAGAAACGTGTAAGTTCGCGCTTACATATGCTGTACGTGTAAAAAACCAAACCTCAAATAACCATAAACTTTGCAAATCCTGCCGCCTTTCCCTAAAACTGGCGTAAAATTGGAAAAATTGAACCAAGGTACAGCAGGGAGGTAAGCCTCATACTTATTAGTAGGGTATAAATAACAAATTCTTTAACGTGAGTTATTTTGCAACTGAGTTTTTCACATCCTGAAAATCATATTGTTTCCAACACAATTTGCAATTAAAAAGTCAAGAAGCAATAATATTTAGAGATGGCATTTGCATCCGTCTCTGCGGGCTGTTGAATATGCATTAAAAAATAATCATGGCAATGCCATGCCACGGGCACTTGCTTTGTCAGGCCGACCATAATGTCATTATCTAGTGGCTCGTGGAAAACGTGTGGACGAGAAGGAAATACTGCCAGGAATGAATCAGGTAAAAAAGGAATAAATTTAGATAAAAAAGATAAGATGATTTCACAGTAAACATAATTATCTTTGAAAAGCCAGTACCAGCTGAGAAAGCCCCACTTCAACTAAAGTGACTGGCGTAAGGCTGGCTAATATGTAAATAGATTCCACTCGCCACATGCCACACCCTTCGTGGATAACGCGGCAAGAAGTTGCACTATGTGTGTAGCTTACTCGCTGGTTCTACATTTACGAAGTAGAAATAAATTTTATTAAAAAACCCACCCAATTTTCCTTCTCTGCCTTGTATTTAGATCTTTTTGTTTTTACCTCAGTTAGCCACTGAAGATGGACGGATCAGCACAACGGACTCGGAACATTTTTGAATTTGGAACATTAATTCAGAGAGCAAACTTCAGCCTCGTATGAGACTGTCGTCCATAGCAACTTTGGATTTGTTTTTTTTTCGTTGTTGTAACCGTGGTTGCCAGATGTCCCTTCAGTTCGAACCACTATCTCATTAGTTTTACGTCCAAACAGTTTATAAGGTTCTTGGTAAGTATCTTTGTTGCCAACCCAGTGGAGAGCTACGATATTCTTGTGATTTCTGAATAATTAAAATGGAGGGTTGCCCGCTAGCATTCTTTTTAACAAATCCAATAAAATTTATTTTGCTTTGTTTTTCAAGAGATTTTCTTTGAATTAAAAAAGATGTATCTATTGAAGCTTACAGTACCGATTGAGCCTTCTTACATATTTTTAGTCAAATTAAAAATAGTATTAATACGGTATTAGTGATGATAAAGTTTTTTTTTCATTTTATTTTTATTAATTAAAAAATAACAATCACTGCTTGGACCATACACGTGATTCATTGGCAAACTGGATGAAAAACTGCATTGAATAAAAAATTGCCTATCCATCAGGCGAATCTTTCTATATTTTAGTTTCAACACAGAAACTTCAATTAAAATAAATTAAACGTTTAATCGTATGCAAAGCTTCAACTTCCAAGCCGTAAGCTTAATACAAGCTATGCTAACTTTAATATTGATTTATTTTTGTACAACAGAAATTAAAAAAAAATCATAGATATAATAGATACATAGGTAGATAAAACCTCATGACGTGGATCCACCGAGGTGAATTTGGAATATAACTACTGAACTCATTAACAATGAGAATATTTTCATCCCTAGCACAGATAACTCTTGCATTTCCCGTTATAAACATGCCAAACTTTATCGTCCAGTCTAAAGCCTCCGCTGGGTCTGATGCTATCGGAACAATTAATGAAATATATGATGCGCCTACTGTGCTGCAAGGGCCACAACATTAGCGGGATTCCGGAAACGTATTTTGAGTGTGCTACCATAAAATGTATGGAAACTAAATCAGCGTTTCTAGTGAGCGGTTTAGTTCCTA